>RJWH01001552.1:261822-356510 GCA_004363575.1 Solenodon paradoxus | reverse complement strand
CTGTCTTTGCCTGGCTGAAAGACAGAGAGCTGTTTCAGCTGAGGTTATCGACAAGTGCCCAACCAGTGGGGACAGGTTGGTGGTGGCTCTTTATAAGTGTGTCCCCTTTGCAAATGAACAAGGGACATAGTGAAATCCTGCTGAAGTTGTCTATGAACTCATGTGGGCTCCAGGTGGAGAGGTCTAAGTCCTGAGTGCCCAGAAGAAAACACGGTGAAATCTGTTCTCACCCATCAGGTGTGTTTGCTTAAAAATCAGTCTCTCATGAGGCACCTGAAGAGTTGTACACAATGAGGTCCTTCACGGAGCTATTTATCACTTTGGAAAGTTACGGACAAGTAAGTTACATGCAAGAAATTGTGCTGTTGTATAAAATTACATTTTCATGTGAAAAATATTTATAGCTACACATTTATGGCGTATGCATGCTTGTGTTTTATGTGTGTATATTCTTCAAGTAAAAGTTTATCTTATAATGATAGTTTAAAAATATTTAATGACATAGTTAAGTGCTTAAATATAATGTTAAGAGAATTGCAGCTACAATATGAGCCAAATTTAAAATGTGTTTGTGTGTGTGTTGTGTTGTGTATTGTTACAAGAAAACTAAAAATATTATGGGAGATTATCTGTGGATAGTGAGATTGTCTTAAGGTTTTATTATACTCATACTCTGGTATAATAATTTAAATTTGCTACAGAGGATAATATCACTTAAATAGGCAGACAGGTAGGTAGATGTTAGATGGATGGATGCATGGATAGATGATAGATGGGTGGGTAGATAGATCTAAACATACATAATTGAGACACAGATGAATGAATGGATAAATAGAAGACAGACAGCTAGGTAAGTAGGTAGATAGGCAGGTAGGTAGAGAAAACATAAATGATAGAGGGTGGATAGATAGGTGGTAGAAGATAGGTGACATCTACGGACAGTAGAGAATGTTAAAAGATTCAAATCCTAATTGTATAGGTTTCATTAAAAAAAATTTCTGTGCTTTGATTTTTCTGTCTGTTTCCCAACTTAAATCTCTTTAAAAAGTGTTGACACTGTGAAGAAAGGCACTAGGAAGGGCTGTGACTTCTAATCCACATTTGTCCATGACTTGGTGGCAGACCTGCTGTGCTCACCTTGCTAAGGGTATGCAGAACCCCTGTGAGCATGAGCCTCTGAATACAAGAGGCAGGTGGCGCCCATCCCAGAGAGACCTCAAACTTTGGATGGGAGTGCACAGAAATAAGTTCAGAGTTGCTGGAAGGGAGGCTTAGAGTCCATCAAGACATATTTGATCCCAACTGGGATCAGTTCTCTAAAAAGAAACCATGATAAGGACACAATTACTGGAAAGCTTCCTAGAGAGCAGCTGTGGTAATCTCGTGAGAACTTCAGTGGTTGGGCTGTGGAAGCACTGGCAGAGGTGACATCATCAAGGGTGTGAAGGAGTCATTTGGGAAGTGATAAGATGAAGAGCAAGTGAGAAGGATGGACAGAGAATAGAAGAAAAAGTTTCTGAACAGACTAAAACTTCTGGTAGATAATTTTGCAATCAGTTTTTAAGATGAGCCAATTGAGCTGTAGTGAGACAAGTAAGTCATTTTTTTACCTGTGAGACTGAAGTGAGTGAAACAATACCACCCCATGCTCACAGAAACAGGGACAGATTCTCCCTGTCCCTAGGCCAGGACTGTGGCACCTGATAGCCTTGGGTAAGAATCTGAAATCCATTTGGCATCATAATCCGGCACTCTGAAATTGATCCACAGGGATAGCAATAGGCTACAACATCTGTGAACGAGAGCTCGTGGGAGAAAGACTTAGTGGCTGATGTTTGCTAGGAAGATGCCCAGGAGCATGACAAAGATTGTGCTAAGACTGGGAGGGATTGGTCCACTACAGGACTCTGATGGGGAAGGTGCCAAGGGAGGCTCACCCATAAGACCTTTGGTCCCATGGCAGAGGCACAGGCACTAGGTTGCCATGACCCCACCCTTGGGATGACTGGCTTCCTGTTCCTACTCATGAGGCTAGGAGCCACAGACCCCAGGCCTCTGAGCCAATGGGAGTTAGCAGTTCTGCAGTGACTCCCTGCCATGACCTTCTTGGGGGAAGATCCCAGTCCTTACTTTCAAATAGAGGGGAAGGAGGCTAAGGTAGGGTGATACCCCCCATCCCACATTTTCCTCTCAGACCCCATGGTGAGCCCTTGAAGGCAATGGCCAAAGTCGTATTTCTTAGTCCAACCCCTCAGTTTCCAAAGCAGTGCATTCTGACTGGAACTTTGAGGTGCTTCTGGATAAAAATGTCCCTCCATTATCTTTTCTGATGGAGAGAAATAACTCTCTAGCCGGAGCCCATAAAGTGACTTAATCCACACCAGTTGGCACAGAGATCCTGACTTCACTGCAGTGTCAGGATCATCTGAGTAAATTAGTCACAGGAGAGGCTGTGGGCTTTGGAAGGAAATAAAATAAATTGACATCAGTAGGAGTTAATTAAAGTTTTTATAAGAGTTTACTCATGGAGGGCCTGGGAGTTCATGACAAATTCCAAAGCAAGGAAAAATTAATGAAATGTACACCCGGCCCATGTGTCCATCTACATAGGCACTTAATAAGCCATCAACAATTAGCCCAAATCTACTCTTTCCTTAATGACTTAATTTGCAAAAGCAGAATGTGAAAGACTATTCCTCAGTCTGCAGAAAGAGGTAAAAGCTTTCTCAGAAATACACATTTGATTTTTTAAACATTTTAGCTTTGGGTACTAAGGACATAAATTGGGCAAAGGAAGGTTGTTGGAAAAATTAATAAATGGGACTATGTTGAATTAAAAAGCTTCTGCATAGTGAAACTATCATCAAAATGAAAAGACATCCTACTGAATGGGAGAAGATATTCATTCATCATATATATAATAAGGGTTTAGTATCCAAAATATATAAAGAACTAATATAACTGAACAATAGCAACCAAAAACTCGATTTATGGAAGGGCAGAGAATCTGAATAGACACTTCTCCAAAGAAGACATACAGATGACCATGAAGAAATGTTTGTCTCTTACTAGTATGGAAATCAAAACAACACCTCATATGTATAAGAATGGCTATACTTAAAAAACCAACAAAACCCTGAAAACAACAAATGTTTTCAAATGGCAAGGATATAGAGAGACAGTAACTCCCATACACTCTTTGTGGCAATGTAAATTGGTGTAGCCTCTTTAGAAAGCACTATGAAGATTCCTAAAAAAAAAAAAAAAGAAATAAGAAAGAAAATAAAAATCCCACTTCTGGGTATAAACCCAAAGAATACAAAAATGCCAAGTGAAATATATATACGACCCCCAGCCCCTGCCATTTTCATGGCAACATTATTCACAATAGTCAAGAGCTGGAAGCAACCTAAATGCCCAGTGACAGATTAATGTATAAAGAAGACTCTTTCTCTCTGTATGTGTGCGTGTGTGTATATGTATATATGTATATATGTTTATGTGTATATATATAATGGAATATTACTCAACTATAAAAAAAAGATGAAGTACTCTCATTTAAGGAACATGGGGATTATGCTTAAGGAGATAAACCAGAGGAAGAAAGATGATTTCACTCATATGAGGTACACAGAGAAACAAAAGAATCAACTGAATACAAAAATAGTTTTAGACTATAAGACCAAATAAGTGGTTATCAGAGGGAAGAGAAAGGTGTGGGAAAATCAGGCAAAAGGAATCAATATATGGTGAAGCATGAAATTAGACTTTTAGTAGCATACTTATTGTAATGCACAGAGTTGTTGATTTATGATGAGGCATAAACCTATATAATATAATAATACAACATCACTTAAATAAAATTGTTTTTTAAATGAAGAATTATTTTTTAAATGAAGAATATTTTTACATCAAGACTTTGGCTACCTAGATTTTTTGGGAGTAATCATATCTCCTTGTCTCTATGTAAGCTAAGGCCAGCACTTCTCAGAATGCAATACTGAATGTGTCACTTCAGTCTTCCCTAGGAGCTGGTTAGGAATTTGGGCTTGGATTCTGTCAGATACCTCCCAGTTAAGAGATCCTGAAGTGAGGCTGTAATAACTACAGTGGCTCTGACTCTTAGTTCCTTTCAGTGCCTGCATTTCAATAGTCTCACCTGGGAAAGCTGGTCCTTGAACTGGCGCAGAAGACCTGGTACCCGTGAGAGCAGATGGAGTGAGAAGCTGAGAGGTAGTGAGCATTCTATCTCCTGGGAGTTTAAACAAACAGTCACTGGGCAAGATGGAATTCCCATAATTCAGTATCAAGTAAAGCACAGCTTACTTTGAAATATACAAAAGCATTATGATATTAATAAACATTTACTGAACACTCCACCCCAAATCAGCAGAGTTTACATTCTTCTCAAGTGCACATGAAACATTCTCAAGGATAGACCACTTGTTGGGACACAAAGCAGTTGTCAACGCATTTATGAAAATTGAAATATCAAGTATCTTCTCCTATCATAGTACTATGTAACTGGAATTTAACCACAAAAAGAAAACTGTAAAAAATGCCACACATTGTAGAATAAAAATCAACCTTTTGAATAACCATGCAGTCCATGAATAAATTAAAGCAGAACTATAAAGGTACCTGGAAACAAGAATGAAGACACTAATATCAGTACCTATGCGGTATAGCAAAAGCAATATTAAGAGGGAAGTTTATAGCAATGCAGGCTTACATCAAAAATAAAAAAAAGACATGACTCAAATATCTAACCATATATTAAAGGATCTTGAAAAAGAAGAAGAAACGAAACCAAAATTCAGTAGAAGGAAGGAAATTGCAAAAACCAGAGTGTAAATAAATTACAAGACAATACAAAATATAAATAAAACCAAGAACTTGTTCTTAGGAAAAATAAACAAGATTGGCAAATCTTTAACCAGGGAGGAGTGTATGGGGTGGGAGCTAGGGTGCAGGGGTCCAATGGATAGTGGTTATTTTTATTATATGCTTAATCAATAATAAGATAAATTGATGGATGAATGGATATATAATAAAGTAAATGTAGACAATATTAATAATGGAATCTAATGGTAGCTATAAGGGTGTCTACTAAATAATTTGTTCAAATTTTCTGGAAGAGGTTGTAATTTCTTAATGAAATGTTTCTGGAAAACACTAAGGAAAGAGCTGAGTTTGGTGACTGTGCTTTGTTTATGGAGTGATCACCTGCAAGAGTAGAGGTCTGCAGAGGGGCCAGTAGTGAGAGGCAGGTGAAATGAATTCGCACAATGGCCTGTGCTAGATCAGTGGAGGGTCCTGGAATAGCAATCTGGAGACTTTATACAAGGGCTACAGAAAACTTACCATAGAAGGAAAGCCCATAAAATATGTCATCCTTGGTTCCATGTTAACATGGAGCCAAATTAATGACAGAATTATAGACACCCCAGGAAACAGTGCTAAATTAACATAAAATAAATGGGTTGTCAGATGCAGACGAGGGTTGAGGCAGAAATGCCATCTCTCCTCTTCAGTTGTCAGGAGGGACACAGAGGACACTGCCCTGGATCAGGTGTGGCTGTAGTGGTGGAGATGGTGGGCCTGAATGAGGAGCCTGCATATATATGGACACAGGCTCATTCCAAGAAGAACCTAGAGTTCCTGCTTAGAGTTCCCTGTGCCAAGGAAGGAGTCTTGTGCCCCCATATCCTGATGATGCCAGTGCAGGGGCACTGCAGCACCACACTACTGAGGTCATGACTTGTCAACTGCCTACCCTCTGTAGCTGCCTTCTCTGCTAGGTCCTGGTGGAATTAACAAAAACCACAGAGTGCTCCTGTCTAAGCTTTCGGTGGTAAGAAGGAGTTGTCTGGTTTGTTTCACTTGGGACAAGACCTGGAGAAGCTGTAGTTACTGATGAACCTGACCCTGCTCTGGCAGCAGAACCTTTGATGACTTCTTACTGATGTGAACCCCTAACCTGTGGTGGTCCCCCCCTAACTGGTGGAGACCCACTAACTCATGGTGGTTTCTTAACCCTCTACTTTGTGGTATTCCTAATCCATGGTGTCCCTCTAAACTCTGCTCACCTCTTAACCATTGGTGTCCCCCTAACTGGTGGTGTCCCTCTAAATTGTGGTGTCCCCTGACCCATGTTGTCCCTTGACATATGGTGTCTGCCTGATCCATGGTGACTCCCTAACACATGGTGTTCCCCTAACCTGGGGTGTCCTAATCCAGGGTGGACCCCCGATGTGCAGTGGCCCCCTCTGGTCTGAGTTAATGGCCAGGGCTCTGCCTCATGTGTGGACATGTGCTTTTGGTCAGTGTGTGTGTCTCTTGGATCCTCTCCCACAAGTGCCTGCACTTCAATGTGGTTTTGGGTCTGTTCTGGGGACTCAGATCTTTCCTGGTGGTGGATGAGGTCAGTGAGCTGCAGGTCCCCCACTCCATCCTGTCTTGCCCCCATCCCAACACACTACATATTTTACTGAATTATTTTCTTAGTGTCTGTATCTCTATTCTCAGAGGGTATGTGGGCCGTGGTTCCTGCACCATCTGAGTGCTTGTGTCAGCCTGGCACATGGCCTGCCTATGAGCATATGCTAAATAAACCCAGAAAAAATGAGGCCCCACTCAAAGGTCTCAGAGACAACCAGAGGTGCTACTAGGGCTCTGCCCATCCCCAAGCAGGATTCTTCAGAATGGTGGCTTTGCCTCTGTCACATGGATGCAGGCCCTGCAGCTATGCCCCCATGCGTCTTGGGAGACAACTGCTACAGGGTACTCACTCTTCTAGGTGTCATGTCCTTTGTGTTCGGCTTTCATCTTTTCCACTGTCACCATTGTGTAGAGCCCCCTCCTGCCAATCAACACAAGTGCAAAATATTCACATCCTGAGAGTCTCCACCTCCCTGGCCACCTCCCAGTCTCTCTGGGGGAAAATTCCAGTTCCCAAAGTCTTTGCTGAATAATCAATGTGGTGGGGTTGTTCCCTTCTCAGTGGTTTCTGAGTGGTTTGCTCTCATTATCAGTGAGGTGATGAGCTCACATCAGACTTGGTCCGGGTGAGACAAGGCAGATCCAGTGGACTGTGTTTCAGTAAAATGAACCCATTTTCTGATACCTTGCTGTTCAAGGATGGTGTGGTTTCCGAATCCCCTAACAAAATTCTGATGAAGGCTTCTCCTTTTTTCTTCTAAAGGAGCATGTTTTGCTGGCAGCTCCCTGTGGCTCCTCTCCAAAAGGATGTTTGTGCTCTCATCTGAAGTCAGTGGAGTGGACTCCAGACCCAGAAGCCTTCCTCCAAGTGTTCTCACCTTGGCCTGGAAAGCACAGCTCCTGTTCAAGGGGTGTTTGGAGCCCGACTTTATCTTCTTGGTAGGTTGGTAGGAGGTGGTTTCTGCTTTGGGTTCTGAATGTAATCCGCTTCTAGATACATCAGGCGTTGCCCACTCTTGGAAATCTGTAACCATATTTGACTCTGGTCTAGAATCGGGTTACGTGGGCCTTCCATTGAGTGTGGGCTCCTTAGCTGAACCAGTTGGAAGTGACCAGGAGGGAGTTGAGACTACCACCTCCTTCTCGCGTCTACAGTGTCTGAGCCAGGAGGTGGCCTTGGAAAGAACAGCAGGCTTTCCTAGATGAGAGTCAGAAACTCTCCAGAGCACTAGAAATGTCATAGAAAAATCACCCTGCAGCTTTGGTAGATTGCTTGTGCCCTTGGCTGCACAGTGGAGGGTGAGTCTTGAGGTCCTAGTTTTCAGAGCCCTGGGGCTCCTCTACAAAATTAGGATCATAGTCCTTGTAGAACCATGTGAACTTTGTGGGTCTCCACAGACAAAGCTCTCAACACTCTGGTGTGTCCTGGACACTGCGTGCATCTTAATTCCTTGCATTCTTGACGATGCAGTTAGCATTTCTTTCTTCTCTTGGAAATCACCCAAAGCAATGGGGTGAAAAAGGAGCCAAAATGATCTTCCTCTTGAATTAAGTTCATGGACTGCTGCCCTTCCGCTCGATTACACAGTCTCTCCTGTCTATGAACTGCCAGCTTGCTCCTGCCTCAGGGCCTTGGCACCTGCTGGTTTGCTCTGTGGTGTATGCTTTCCTGTTATTCATGGCCTTGAGATCCTTACCTGTCTTGCTTTGATTTTCAGGGTGATATTCTCACCAGCCAGTAGATCAGCCCATCATGTGCTTCTGTGGGGCTTTCTTCAGAGACTCCTTAGTATGAAAATTATTCTGTTTAGTTGCTTACTTAGCATTGCTTGTGGAATGCATGGAACTTCAGTGTGAGCATGAAGTATTACATCTCTGTGGGAGGACAGGGGCTGTGGCAGCAGTCAGGCTTTCCTCAAATAGCCTGCCTTGTCAAGGCTTCATACCCAGTACTTTCAAACGCATCTTCTGAGGGGCTTTGAGGATTTTTCTTTGCTTTGTCCTGATGAGTTGCAATAGATTTTAGGTCCACTATGCATTGTATGGTGTAATTGGATTATGTATAGACTTAGAGATAGATGCAAATGTTCCGTGAGAGCCAAGCTGAGGTCTAGGTGTGTCACAGTGAACACATTGCATTACACACACACACTCACACACTCACACACACACACACACACACACACACACACAGGTCTTAAGAGATAAAATATCTGGGTCCTATTTTGAAAAGTCTCAGGCAAAATGCCGTCCCCGACATCCTCAACCTCTGCTCTGGGGGTCCCTTCCATCTGTCTCAGGAGCAGAGATGACAGGCTGAGCCAAGGGACCAGGATGCCACTGACCCCTGCACATCTGAGCTGCCCACGCTGTCTTTGCCCTCTGGCACCACCCATAGTGGTCCTCCTGCTCTCAGTGTCTTATTTGGTGAAGGTGACTTAAGGAGGGTGCGAGTCTCACAGTCTCAGACAGAACTTGACACACGGTGGCCTGTGAGCTCTTTGGGCCCCTAAATATGGAGGGGACTAGATTTGCAAGCAAATGAGAGCACCACCCAGCCTTGGGTGCTCACCCTTGGGGGTCTGTCATTCTTTCTCATTTTTGTTGAAGGAACATCACAGCATAACAGTATGTATGTTTAATGTGTGCATTATTGTAAATCTACATTAAATTTACCACTGATGTGGCATGCCCTTGTGAAGCAGAAATTGGGTCTGCTGCCTCCAGCTGAGCGTAGTCTACATACATCTCAGGAATCTAGCTTTGTTTCCCTGGTCTGGGAAAACAACCAAGATGAACAACTAAAATAAACATCAAATAAAAATGTTTCTTGCTCCTCTCTGTTCCTACTTGCAGCTTTCCTTTAAAAATAAATTTACCACCAATGGTACAGTTCTGCCCCTTACCACTGAATGTAATTGACTCCTTAAATCCAGTTTTTCCCCTCCCCCTCCCATTTGGTAACTCCCAGTTTGATCCTATGGAATAAATGTCTATTTCTATTGGATTGGGTGCACTGTTTGCTTGCTTTCTCTATGCACTGCATTTGGGTGAGCCCACTCAACTCTACCTTCTCACATGTAGGTCCAGCTATGCTGTCCTCATTACCCAGGTGGAGCTCTTTTTCTCTCCACTGACTAGGAAGCTAGGGCCAGAGACAGTCTTAACTTGCTCGGGGTCACACACCTTATGCTTTGAGATGAGAAGTAGGGTTGTCTACCCCAACCCCACACATCAACCTCTTTGCTGAAATGAGACGGATGAGAGGCAGAGACAGTGACATTCTGTAGAGGAGATTTGGGGCCTGTCGTGATGTGGCTCCCTAGGATTCTGCTCCCCTCAGCCCCCATGTTGAGTAGCCAGGCCCATGGGCATTGCAAAGGCAGGAAAGGGACTGATGTCCCCATGGATGGGGTGTCAGGACAAGGCTCAAGCATTAGATGCCCGATTGATCTGGACTGGACCAGACCTCCTCACTTAGAAACAAGGAACCAAGGAATTTTCAGCACTCAGCTTACAAAGGAAAGATCTGAGATATGATAGCATGACTGTTTGGAAATGAAACTATTCTTTTGCCAAATAGAGGAGGAGGAAAGAAATACAGGAAAAACCTGTGCTCTGAGTAGTATTTACTCGTGGACTGAATTTGCTGTAATCATCCCTGTGGAAGGGAAAGTCAAAACATGATGATGTTTCTCCTCAAACCAATTTCTGATTAGTTATATCTTGAGGGTATTATAGGAAGAAAGTGAACCCTTAAAAGGACTTACTTGATGGGTCTCATGCCGAACGCTGACGTCTTGAAGTTAGCTTCCACAGAGGATTTGTTACTGAACCCGAAAGACCCCCTGTCCTTGGACTCCTGGTTAATAGAAATTACTCAGAGGCCAGGGTATTTCTCAACATTCAAAGTTTAATATAGCTTATGCTTAAGATGGACAGGACTCTAGACTGTCACACGAGGGTTTGAAGAGAAGGGTGTGAAGCTGCTATCCTGCAATCAGTGGCTCAACTCCCCTGAGGTGTCATTCAGCCCTCATCTTCCTTCTCTGCCTTCTCTTCTTTGGGCACAGCAGATCACTGAATCAAAGCAGAGTGGGTGGAAGTTATGGCAGGTTGGTCATATCAGCTCTGTTGCATACACAGGGCATTGAGGGTTCCTGGATCTGCAGAGATGGGCAGAGAGTTGGGTGGTTTGGGGCAGGCTGCATCCATAGAGGTCTTGACAGGAGTGGTTATGATGGAAGACAGAGAGTGCTGCAAGGTCAGTTAAGGAAAGGAAAATGCCTTCAAAACTTTCGTAAGCCAGCAAAACCCCAAACTGTCAAGCACCTATAAACTTTTTAGGCCAGAGGCCAGGATGCAAAAACTTCAGGATCCTGCCTGTCTCAGTCTGACTGTTGATACCTGGAATTCTGTTGTCTAACCCTTGAAAAAGCTCAAGGGTGTGGAATACAAATCTGACCTAGCTGCTGAGAACCAGGAGGAAGTTCTTGAATGAAGAAACTTGGTTTTCCAGCAAACCTGTTTGCTGGAAAGTTCATATTAGCCTTAAACTTACCATTCAGACAAAGAAGCCAATTTGCCTACATAAATAGTGTGCTCCCCGAGTCCACATCTGACAAAAGGGTTATCTCCTGCCTCCCACTTCCTAGTGGAGGTCCCCTCCCTACCTTCCTGCATGTCAGAATTTCCCCTGCCCTCACCTATTTCCTCTCCCACCTGGGTCTGGCCTGTACTGGAATCTTGGCCTCCTAAGAGGTCCCCCGTGGGCTCTCCCACACTGTCTGGCTGACATCCTGGACTCAGCCCTCCACCATCCTGCTGCCTCCTCATCAGGACCTCCCCAGCATCTCTCCCCCATGGCACAGGCACATCAGCCCCAGTTCGCTGGTGCTCAAGCCCCGAGGCCCAGAAGACAGCTCACTGCCTTCAGTGGGAGAACCCAGCGTTGCCGGATATGAAGGGACGCCCTGCCAAGAATGTGGGGCCAAATTCTCAGCCTCTTCCCAGAGCTTCCTGGGGAGGGTGGGTCTTATAGGGGCAGAGGAGATGGGGCAAGAGAAGTGGCAGTGGAAGGAAGAGGGACTCTGGTGCTTGTTGTAGGGAACCTTCTGAACCCCATTCTCACACCAAGGGAATCTGAGACCCTCAAGTATCCCTTCTGGAGCTTTCTGTTTAGGACTGCTGGCTCTGCCCTGACAGGAAGTACAGTGAGCCATCATCTTGAACCCCCGGAAGGTGTTTTCTGGGGACTGGCAGTGCTGGGGGAGTGGGATTACAGGTTGGACCCCAAACCTGTCCACATGTAAATTTCTAAGCTATTAGTGAATCTCCAGACTTCCTTCATCAGAGAAATGCAGCTTCCTGGGGGTGGTTGGGCAAATTCACGGGAAGTATGGGGCATGGGGACCAGGATCACGGCACATGACCACAGAAGCCCTGCCAACAATCCACAGTTCCAAACAGGGGCATGAAATGACAGGGCTATGCAGAGCTGCCATCCCATGTGAGGACATTGGTCGCTGAGAGCCTGATGAGAGAGGGGCAACAGGAATGCTGCTGCAAACCCTGTGTACTTGACAGATGCAGTCTGTGGGATATTTGGGGTGATACAAACACTTACTGAAGAGCATACAGTGGTCTTGTTCTTTGTGTGAGCTCCTCAAGAATTAGAATTTCGATTTCATTTGAACTTACTATCTATGAGCAATGCAATAACATAGCTGGGAACTTCAGGCCTCCAGGCAGACATTCAGTAACTGATCCCATAGACACAGATAATGATACATTCAGATGCTCTCCACAGGACTAGCTGTCTTGATGCCTTGAGCAGAGCGAGAGAAGGAAGACAAAGGAAGTGCTGCTTCTTTCTTCATTCACTTGCTGCTTATCACTATCCTATTCTACATTGCAGAATCCAAGCAAGCCCTCGGGCCCTATTGGAGACAAGGGCCCCTGTGTGTTAGCAGGCGGGATGCAAGGATGAAAGGCAGGTTTCCTGGATTCCACAGGAGCAATTTAGATTGACCACATTGTTGGGTGGGAAGGAGGAGGGTTTTCCAGTGGTGAGCAGCCTCTTCCTCCACCCACAGTCTGAGACCTCAAGGTCGTCCCCTGTCCCTGATCCCAGCACAGGGATAGCTGAAAACATGGGAGGGTCTGAGGAGTCAGGGCAGATGGGGTCAGTCCTGAGAGAGATGAGGGACAACTGCCAGCAAGCAGCTGCTGATGTTGGGGATCCTCCACAAAGGGGCAGTAGGAGTCCCCTAGAGGTAACAGAATATGGAAATGGATAAAGCAGGCCAGGAGAAGCCCAATCTTTAGTTCATGAAGCAGCTTTGGGGATGTCCAGCAGAAGTCCAAGGACACTGACTATTAGGAGTCCACTCATAGTGAGGGCAGCAGAAAAGGGGTGGGGGAGCCCACCAAGAAGGCACAAGTGGGAGCTAGCATTATTAGTGCTGCCGAAGACAATCGTGGCCATGTTATTGCTGCTGATGTCACAGCTGATATACCTGCTGTGCTCCAGAGGACTAGCTTAGGGGGACACCCTCTGTGCCTGGGTAGGTTAATGATGACAGATTTTGGGTACAGGCCTGAATGAGCCCTCTCCTTTCCTCCATCTCGGCAGAAGACTATGTCCTATACCATGTTACTCCCTGGAAAAACAAGTACCCCAAATAGGGTGAGACACCTTACACTCCATTCCTCCCAATGCTGGGCAAGCCCTAAAGTCAACAGGATGAGCCTGAAAGGGTCAAACTGTCCCAGCTGTGGGCAGAAGTCAACTTCTTACTGAAGAACTGAGAGACAAGATCTAGAGAGAGTTTTCCTTCCAAATCTGTGTCAATAACATGCTGCTCTGGTCACAGGCTGGCAAATGGTTAGTTACTGACTTCTCACATGATGTTGACTATACGGCTAACTTCGGCCTTCACAGACCTGGGTGCAGAAGTCTGAGTCGGTACTTCTGGTGACCAGGGAAGCTCATGGTCAAGGCTATTATTCAAGAAAGTGACCCAGTAATTAGTAGTTGCATGAGAGGCTGGAGGCAGCTCCTCCCTGCTCCCCCGCCAGATGTTTTCTCTTCAGGATCCCAAGGAGGCAATTTAGAGACTGAGTTGTAGCTCTGGGAAAGTATGGGCAGAGGCTTTCCACAAGCACTTGTCAACATAGGTCTCCTGGTCTGCATTAGGAAAGCCTGATAACCCTAGAGCCTTAGAGGGGCCCCTCTCAGGCTCACTAGCCAGGATGATGATAAGCCAAGATGGCAAGGTGTCCAAAATAACTATTTGTCCACAGGAATGGAGCCTGTTCTTTAGTTCTGGTTTTAGAACGTCATCTAGAGTGAAGGAGATGCTTCCCAGCATGCTTTATAGCAATGGGACATGTCGAGTGTTATATGAAAGCTTCCATGTACCTGTTCTCTTTTCTGCTGGCTGGAATGCAGATGAAGTGACTGGAACTGGAGTAGCCAACTTGTGCCATGAAGTGACTACATTTTAAGAGGTTGTATTCAGGAAAGAAAGGAGAGGAATGGACATGGCTTCTCTCTATCACATCTGTCTTCTACCAGTTTGGTTTATCCTCAGACTCTATAACTCCAGACTTACTTTGTGGCCACTTCTGCAATACAGAGGAGACTGCTCCTGAGCACCCAAATAAATTCTCAGAATTGAGTCTCATTGCTCTTTATAGCTTGAGTAAGTGGTACTTACCTGTAATGAAGAAAATTCCGTGGTGCTGGGCTTCTGGTGTGGCGTCCACCTCAGTGAGTGCTGGTTAGTGTAGCCTGCCACTTCTGTCTCCTCAAAGGCTTCTACAGACTCTAAGACCATGGAATCATACTGCTGCTGTCCCTCCTGCTGCCCGCCTTCACCAAACTCAAAGTGAAGCCAAGTCTTCCCAAAACTAAGACTCAGGAGCCAGCAGTGTCTGTGATGGTCTCCTGTGTCTTGTCACTTCTAGGCCTGCTCTAGGTGGGTCAGGACTTCTCATTCTGAGAACCACATCATTCTGAGATCCACATCTCACAGTCCTGCAGTCAAACTAGGTGGCCTGACAGGGCAGCCTGTATCATCTATGTATGGAGAGTTGGGGGAGTTCCTAGGCAAGTCTTTAATTTGACAACAAATTTGGCAAGTGTTTTCCAAATTCTAGCACTAGCGCATAGTGCTAACTTCTTTGATAACAGGCGAGTCATAGCTGATTTTCCCTTGGTGCAGTTGTCTTTTATGTGAAAACCTAGCCAGGTATTTTCTATTCAAAGAAAATTTCTTTAGGTGTGCCATTCTGACAGTTGTACTTGCCTTAACTGATTGAGGAACAAGCTGACCAAGCTAATGATTTCCTTGGCAGAGAAAGCACTCCAGAGGCCTTTCCACTTGGGCGAACTCTTCGACCACAGCACCAACCAATGAATGGGAGGGTAAGGGGTATTTGGAGTTGCTTTTCTTTTCCTTATTGGTGCTTTTGCTACAGGTAGGAGACTGCAGGGATGCTCGTGGTAAATTAGGCCAGAGAAGCATGATGTAAACTAATTTTTAAACACATAGACTTTGTATTTTAGAGTAACTTTAGGCTCAAAGCAAAATTGATCCAGGCATATGGAGACTTTCCATCGACCCTGGCCCCCAGCACATATGGCCTCCAGCTATAAAAATTGATTAAAATTGGTATCATCAATGAATACACCTTAACATGTTCTCATGACCCAAGTCCATAGCTTATATTGGGATTGTCTTGGTGTTGTACCTCCTATGGATTTAGAAAAATGTAAAATGGCATGCGTCCATCATCATAATATCAAGTACACTAGTTTTACTCCTAAAATTTCTATATTTTCCTAATAGTCTCTGAAACACTGATCTTTGTACTTTGTACCCTTAACTTTACCATATCTGAAATATCATGCAGTTGGAATCATACAGTGTGTACGCTTTTCATATTGGCTTCTTTCACTTAGTAATATGCTTTTTAAAAAATTATTTTTATTGTAGTAATTATTCTACACATTAAAATAATTTCCTATGTATAAATTTCCCATTTTATAGATACATTTAAACACACCATGCCCTCCTCCAAATCACCCAGTGTTCTTCCGTATTGTCCAGTGGGCTTTACCACAGTTTGCCCCTGCCTGCCCCGCTCCCTTTTGGTAACCTCAGTTCTGCTGCAAATGTTTCAGGGTTGGTTATATTTCATCTGTTCCTTTGTTTTGTCTATTCATATTCTACCTATAAGTGAGGTCATCTGGTATCTATCTTTCTTCTTATGACTTGTTTCACTTAGCATCATCTCCTCTAGTTCCATCCATATTGATTCAAATGACAGGGTTTCATCTCTTCTAAGGGCTGTGAAGTATTCCACTGTGTGTGTGTGTGTGTGTGTGTGTGTGTGTGTGTGTGTATCTATGACTGATGTCATGGAAAGTCTTTCCTGTGTTGTCTTCTGAGAGCTTTATGGTTTCTGGTCTTATGTCCAAGTCTCTAATCCATTTCGAGTTAGTTTTTGTGAATTGTATTAGAGAGTTTTGCATGTGGCTGTCCAGCTTTCCCAATACTATTTGTTGATGAGACTTTCCTTTTTGCTTAGAATATTTTCGGCTCCTTTGTCATAGATAATTGACTGTATGTGAGTGGGTCAGTTTCTGAAATTCAGTTCTAGCCCACTATATCTGTGCCTTTGTTATTATTCCAGTACAATACCATTTGATCACTATTGTTCTGTAATATAGTTCAAAGTCTGGAAGTGTAATTCCTCCAGATTCATTCTTTTTTCTAATGATTACTTTGGCTGTTCGGGGTATTTTGTTGTTCCATATAAATTTTAAGATTTTTGTTCTCTTTCCTGAAAATAATCCCTTGGGATTTTAATGGGGATTTCAGTAAATCTAGATATTGCTTTGGGTAAGATGGCCATTTTAATGATATTGATTCTTTCCAGCCATGAGCAGGAGATGTCTTTCCATTTTCTTGTGTCTTCCTCTATTTCTTTGAAGAAAGACTTGCAGTTTTTATTGTGTAGATCTTTTACTTCATTTGTTAGGTATATGCCCAGGTATTTCATTCTTTAAACTTCTACTTTAAAGGGTGTGATTTTTGTGATTCTGTTTTCTTTTAGCGTGTTGTTTGCATATAAAAATGCAATAGATTTTTGTGCATTGATTTTGTAGCCTCCACTTTACTGTATTCATTGATGAATTCTAGAAGTTTTTTGATAGAGCTTTTGGGTTTTTCAACATATATAATCATGTCATCTGCAAATAATGAGCTTTTTTCTTCCTTTCCAATTTGGAGTTCTTTTATTTCCTTTTCTTGCCTAATTGTTTTGGCTAAAACCTCTAGCACAATATCAAATAGCAGTGGTGAAAGTGGACAACCTTGCCTTGCTCCTGACCTAAGAGGAAATGCTTTCAATTTTTCACAATTGACTATGAAGTTGGATGTGTTTTTTTATATGTGACCTTTATTATGCTGAGGTACGAAACGTCTATTCCCATTTTATGGAGGGTTTTATAATAAATAGGTGTTGGATCTTGTCAAAAGCTTTATCTGCATCATTTGACATGATCATGTGGTTTTTCTCTTTGCTCTTATTGATATGATGTATAATATTAATAAATTTACATATGTTGAGCCATTCTCACATCCCTGGGATGAATCCCACTTGGTTGTGATGGATGATCTTTTTGATGCATTGTAGAATTTGGTTTGTTAATATTTTGGTGAGAATTTTTTCATCTATGTTCATTAGAGATATTTGTCTGTAATTTTCTTTCTTGGTGACATCTCTGTCATCTTTTGGTATCAGTGTATTGTTAGCTGCATAAAAAATATTTGGGAGAGTTCCCTGTTCTTCAATATTTTGGAAGAGCTTGAAAACAATAGGTGTTAATTCTTCTCTGAAGGTTTGGTAGAACTCATTGGAGAAGTCTTCTGGTCCTGGGCTTTTATTTTTGGGGAGGCCCTTGATTACTTCTTCAATTTCTTTGCTTGTGATTGTTCTGTTTAAGTTTTCCAGTTCTTCCAGGTTTAGTCTTGATAGACTATACTTTTCTAAAAATATGTCCATGTCCTCAAGGTTGTCCATTTTGGTGGCTGTAACTGTTCATAGGAGTTCCTTATGATGTTTTGAATTTAAGTAGTATCTGTTGTAACTTCTCCCCATTCATTTATGATTCTAGTTGTGAGAGTTTTCTTCCTTTTTTTCTTTGTGAGTCTAGCCAATGGCTTATTTTGTTTATTTTTTCAAAGAATCAACTTTTGGTTTCATTGATCTTCTGGATAATCTTTGCTTTCTATTTTGTTTATTTCTACTCAAATTTTGATTATTTCCTTTCTTCTGCTGATTTTTGACTTCAATTGTTTTTCTTTCTCTAGCTTTAAATGTAGAGTTAAGCTGTGTATTTGTGATTTTTCTTGTTTTTTTGAGATAGACTTGGAGTGTGATGAACTTTCCCTTTAGTACTGCTTTTGTTGCATCCCATAGATTATGCACTCATTCTTATATGTTTCTAAGTATTTTTTAAGTTCCCCTTTGATTTCCTCTTTTACCCAAGAGTCCTTCAGGAGCATATTGTTGAGTTTCCAATTGGTTTGGGTTCTTCCAGCTTTCTTTTTGTGGTTGATTTACAGTTTTAGGCCATCATTGTCAGAAAAGATATGTGGTATGATTTCAATCTTTGTAAATTTGTTGAGAGATGTTTTTTTTTTTTTTCCCAGCCTATGATCTGTCCTTGAGAATGTTCCATGAGTGCTTGAGAAGAAAGTGAATCTGTAGTCTTTGGGTGAAGTCATCAGTCTATGTCTATTAGACCTATCTGTTCCAGATGGTCATGTAAAGTGGTTGTTTCCCTGCTAATTTTCTGCCATTGTTGTAAGTGGGGTGTTGAAGTCTCCCACTAGTATCGTGTTGTTGTCAGTGTTTCTCATCAGGTCTAATAATACTTGCTTGGTATATTTTGATGCTCCTTCATTTGGTGCATATGTTAATAAACCTTATGTCTTCCTGCTGGATTGATTCTTTAATCATTATATAATGTCCATCTCTGTATTTTGTTTGCTTTTTAGATGGAAGTCTGTTTTATATGATACAAGTATAGCTGTTCCTGCTCTTTTGTGGTTGCCGTTCAACAGTAGGATTCTCTTCCAGCCATTGAATTTGAGCCTGTGCTTACAGTTTGCAAAAGGTGGGTTTCCTGAATGCCGCAGAAGGTTGGGTTATGCTTTTTAGTCCATTCAGCCACTCTATGTCATTTGACTGGTGAGTTCAGTCCATTAATGTTTAGGATGATTATTGGTCTACAGCAGTTTGGTATCATTTTGCAATTTGTCTTTTGTATATTGCTCCAGATGATGACTTGTTCTCTTTCTCTCTTTAAGTTGGATGGGTGCAGTTATATTTTGATTGATTTCACCTTTTGTTTTCTTCTTTGTTTTCTCCCTGGGGATATATTTTGAGGTTACCCTGAAGTTAGCACTCACATTTCTATGTTTACTACCTAATTTTATCTGAAATCATATTAGTCTTCCACTCATTCTAACTATTCACATTTTGTTCTCTTCTCTTCCTCCCCATTTTAATATTTGCTTTCATTTTGTTTTACTGTGTGGCTTCTTTATGCTTTATAGAGCATCCTTTAATATTTTTTGCAAAGCTGTTTTTGTGGTGATGAACTCCTTTAATTTTTGCTTCTCAGAAAAGGTATTTTTATTATTCCTTCAGTTCTGAATGATGATAACCTAGGTTAAAACTCCTTTTCTTTCATCACTTTGACTATATTATGCCATTCCTTTCTAGCCTTTAGAATTTCATTTTAGAATTCCACTGACAATCTTATGGGACACCTTTGTATGTGACACAGTTTTCTCTGACTGCTTTTAATAGTCCTTTATCTTGTATTTTTGACATTTTTATGATGATGTGTCTATAGTGTGCTTCTGTTTGGATTTTTTTTTATTTGAAACTCTTGGAACTTCCTGGATCTGGAGGCTTCCATCATTCTTCAAATTGGGAAGATTCTCATCTATTATTTCTTCAAATGTGGTTTCTGCCCCCTCCTCTCTCTCGTCTTCTGGAACCCCTGTGATGCAAATGTTGATGTTATCCCAGAGGTCTCGAATGCTGTCTTTGATTCTTTGAATTTTGTTTTATTGCATTGATGGTTTACTTGATAAAATTTCTCTGTCCTATCTTCCAGATCACCGATTCTATTGGAGGCTTCATCCATCCTATTGGTGAGTCTTTCTATTGAGTTCTTTCATTCAGCCATCTAGTCTCTTAACTTTTTGATGTCTTATTTTAATTCTTGTCTTTGCTTCCTGACATTCTCATTTACTGCCTCTACTGATTTCTGGATTCCCATGAGTATTTTAATCACTGTTATCCTAAATTCCTCCTCAGGTAATTTACATATGTATGATCTATTCAGATTTTCAAGTTTTTTTTATTAGACCGTCATTCATGTATATTTCTCTATGTCTTTGCTCTATTCGGCATTCTGTTTATATTTATGAGGGTTCGGTTTCCTTCGTGTTGCATAGGTTTGACTTGCCCAAGATTGGCAATAAGGCTGCAGTTTCTCCTCTACCCACAAGGTGGCGCTATGGGGGTAGTGCTGAGGTTTGTGGCTGCCTTCTCTATGCAGTCCTGGGGGCAGGATTTCCAGTGGGTGGAATTTCCATTCAGTGGATCCCAGGATCTGGTGTGAATTGGTTGTGGAAGAACTTCGATTTGGTTGATTTCAGTTATTGCTGCACCCAGCACAATTTCACCACGTGGGCTCCAGCTCAGCTCCTAGTGCACCAGCTCTCTGTGGTCAGCCACAAGTCGGCCCTCTGTGGTTCCACGTTTCAGCGACACTGGACCTGCCTCTCACTTCCTCTGTAGCTGGTCCCAAAATCCCTAGCCTTTGCCCCACCATGCGCCTGGAGATTACATCCCAAATTCTGTGGCTTAGCTGAGAACCGCTTTGAGTGCCCTCATCCACCATTAGTCTTCAGATTTTCTGTCTCTAGCTGAAGTGCCAGTTGTTTCTTGGTGTTTGTCTTAGGATAATAGGTGATTTTTTGTTGTTGTTTTTTTTCGGTGTCTGTGGGGAGTGACCCAAAATTACGTCCTATGGAGTAACCATCTGGAAGTCCATCTCTTGGTAATGTGCTTTTAAGTTTCTTCCAGATCTTTTCATGGCTTGATAGCTCATTTCCTTTTAGCGCTGAATACCATTTTCTTGTCTGGATGGACGTGGATTATCAACTTGTTGCTTCTAAGTTTTAACAATTATGAGTAAGGCTGTTGTAAACACTTGAGTGTAGGTTTTTGTGTGGACATAAGATTTAGCTTCCTTGGCTAAGTACTTAAGAGTGTGACTGCTGGATCACGTGGTAGGATGATGCTTATCTTTGTCAAGCTATCATCCAAAGTAGTGTATTCATTTGGCATTCCTCTTGCTCCATAAGCTCCCATTCAGTGTTGTCAGTGTCCTGAATTTGCTATTCTGACAGTGTCATAGAATCTCTTTGTGGTTTGAGTAGACAATTCCCTAATAACATTGTATGTTGAGCATCTTTTCATATGATTATTTTCCATTTGTAGATCTCCTTTGGTGAGATGTCTAGGTTTTTTGGGGGGACATTTTAAATTTAATTGTTCATTTTCTTATTGTTCAGTTTTAGAGTTCTTTGTATATTTTGGGCAATAGTCCTTTATCAGATATATATTTTGTAAGTATTTTCTCCCAGTCTGTGACTTATCTTCTCATTTACTTGACATTATCTTTTGCAGAGTGTAAGTTTTTAATTTTAATGAAATGTAGCACATATGTGCTTTCTTTTATGGATTGTGTCTTTGATGTTGCCTAAAAGTCATCACCATAATGAAGGTCATCTAAATTTTATGTTATCTGAAATTTTTTTTTTACAGTATTGTGTTTTACATTTAGGCCTATGATTCACTTTTAGTTAATTTCTGTAAAGGGTTAAGTCTGTGTCAAGATTTAAAAACTTGTTTTATTAGTTCTTTTGTTTACATTGCTATGTGCATTTTAGGATATTGAAATTACACCTCAGTCTGTGTATTCACACCCTATCCACCACCAGGGTTTTAGTGTCCTTCACCAGCATCTTGTTCCTTCCTTCCCTCCCCACTTTTATCCCCCTGCTGGTATTGAATTTTGTTCATATTTGTCTTTTCATTTGTTTTGTTTCTTTATATTTTACATACAAGTGAAATTACCCTGTACTTCTATTTTCCTTTCTGACTTATTTTCACTTAACATGATCCCTCCAGTTCCATTCAGACTTTTGAAAAGGGCACAATTTCTTCTTTTTAAACAACTGCATCGAATTCCATTGAGTATTTACACCACAGCTTCTTTATCTAATCATCTGCTGTTGAGCATTTAGGTTGTTGTCTATTATGAATTATACTGCTATGAATTTAGGGATGTAGATATTTTTTCTGATTAGAGTTTTTGTATTCTTTGGGTACATTCCTAGAAGTGGGATTGCTGGATTGAATGGTAAATCCATCTTTATTTATTTATTTTTTAAAAGAATCTCCATACTGTTTTCCAAAGAGGTTACACTAATTTACATTCCCACTGATAGTGAAGAAAGGTTTCTCTTTTTCCAAACCTTCTCCAATACTTGTTTCTATTCTTTTGGATATTGGTAATGCTCACTGGTGTGAGGTGATACTTCATTGTGCTTTTAGTTGCATTTTTCTAGATTCATTTATGATGTTTGCATGTTGAAGTGCAATTGTTCCAAGAGTAATGGTTGAAAACACTTTCTTTGCACCATTGTATTGCCTTTCCTCCTTTGTCAAAGGATATTTGAGTATACTTATGAGACCATTTCAAGCTCTCTATTTGGTCCCAATAATCAGTCTATTCTCTTATCAATATCCCACTGTCTTGATTGCTGTATTCTTTTAGTAAGTTTTAAAGTTGAATTGTGTCCATCCTCCGACTTTGTCCTCTTTCAATATTCTGTTGGCTATTTGGAGACTTTTGCTTCTAGATAATCAAAATGTTCCCCTCTCCCCTTGTCTTATTTCGATATTTGTTCTTTATATTTGTTTTTCTGTAGCTTGAATATACTTAGGTATAATTTTTTTTGCATGTTTTCCCTAATTTATATTCTCGGAGTTTCCTGCATCTATGGCTTGATGTTGACATTAATTTTGGGGAAATTTTCAGTCCTTTGTTGTTTCAAATATTTCTTCTTTTATCTCATTCTTTTCCAGATAGCTTGATTACATATGCACTACACCAATTGCAGTTATCCCACAGTCTTGGATAATATGTCCTGCATTTTCTTTTTAAACATTTTGGGTTTGTTCTTTGGTTTTGAGTGCTTCAGTTGGGATCTCCTCAATTTCAGAGCATCCTTCCTCAGCCATGTCCAGACTATGAATGAGACCATCAATGATAGTCTTAATTTCTGCTACAGTTCTTTTAATCCCAAACATTTCTTTTTTATTCTAAGAACATATCTGTTCTTGTATCATGTCTAATTTATCCATTAGAGTCTTCATCATATTAATCCTCATTGTTTTAATTCCTGGTCTGTTTATTCAACATCCCTGACCTATCTGGTTCTGATGCTTGCTCTATCTCTTCAACTTGTGTTGTTAGCTTGTACTTTTGGTGATAACCAAAAATGAAACACAGGCTAAAATGAACTGTGATGAAGAGGGCTTTGTGATGTTCTGGTGAGGGATATGTTATCTTTCAGTCTCCCTCTTTTAGTGAGTCTGTTCTCTGGACCCTGAACTTCCCCAGGCAATTTCTCAGTTCTGATTGCAGATGAGGAAGGATGTGTTAAGAGGGTTGGACTTGGGTTTTTCCTTTTCCACAGGTCTATTAGGCTTTGATGAAACTTAATATTCCAGGCTCTGATAACTGTTTCTCCTGAGAACAAGGCTTGTTAAAACAGAGAAATTACTCTGCTGTAATTCAAAGTGATTTCTTTATGGGACCTCCCCTGCCAAAATAATATGGGAGTTTTCTCAGAGGGTTTCTCAGAAGCTGGTGGAGCTCCTGCAGTAATATGCAGTACTCTGCCTCACCTGTGCTAATGTAATCCTTCCTTCCCCTGTGCTAATCTCCACAGGGGCCCTGTTCCTGGCTTCTGCTCTGGTAAGATGTCAGTCTGTACCTACCTGTCTATCTCCAATTTTGGTGTTTGTGACATTACCTTTAATGGATCTAACCAAAATTGTTCATTTTCAGTTTGTTCAGCATTAAGATGAGAGGTCACCTCTATGGCAAACCAGAAATTGGAAGTTGATATGCACTTTTGGAAAGATCATGAGGTTATTAATATTCAAGATGATAACAGAACTTAAAAAAATTTTAAAAACAAAAAATTTAAAAACAAGTTGAATTAGGAAAGAAAATATAGTCATACCCTTATACTTGTATAGCATTTAAATTTTCCCAAGTGCTTTCACCTACATCTTCTGATTGTCATTTGTTTCATATGAGGTTTGCTTTGTGTCAAAGGGAGAAACTGAGGCTGAGAAAGCTCTTCACCCTGCTCAAGGAGATAGCACTGGCATTAACCCAGTCTTCTGTGCATTCCAAAGGAGGAAAACTGACCAGTAGATGCATCTGTTAAGCACTGTGCATTATTAATATAGGGGTTATTAACTTAAAGACCTTACAGCAGGTGGCCCTCTCCTAGTTCTGTCCCTGCCAGCTCTATGATCTCTTACTTGGCCAGATTTGCATATTTACATAACTGGCCTGTCCCTTGTGGGCATTTGAGTTTGCATGGACTTTATGAAAAAGATTTGCAGACTATAATACCTGTGCTAAGTGCAGGGTCATTTGCATTTTAAATGAGTACACTTGTTAACTCAAAAGGAGTGACTTTCTAATGGTTTAATTTTAGAGAGTGTGGCTGGAGCTGAGACTTTGAGATGGGCTATTCTGTCTGGAGTATCCCAGGTCAGACTTTTACTCCTGTGTTAAATTGTTGTCCTGGGTGCTGCCCAGTGACCTGCCCAAGCTGGGGTAGGGCCCCGTCTCCTCCTGCACACACTTCCTGGGACTTAGGGTCTGATGACAAGACACCTGGGTTGAAGAATGGTTCTTCCAGCTTCATTACTTGAAAGAAGATAATTTGTTTCTGTTTTTAAATTCCCTGTTCTTGCTTCCACATCTGTCCTGACCTGATTCCTCCCTCTCTTGGCTGTCTTATTGATAAGAGGGCCAAGTTCCCAGGGAATTAGCACGTTCAAGACATAAACTTGAATTTAATCAGTGATTTGCAAGCCTCAAGCCTAGCACAAAATGCATCAGGATTACCTGGAGGGATGAAAACAAACAACAACTACTTGGATGTACAACTTGAAACTGTAAAATTCTTGGAAGATGATTCAGGATCAAGATGGCAACCTGGTAGGATGTATTAGATTTCCCTTCTGCAGAACAACAAGACACACCTATTCTTCAGACACACATGACAATGAAGGACTGGCCTGTATACACAGAGTAGCAATCACCACCACAAGGGTAGACCAAGGGTTCAGAGCTGCATCATGAATTTGGGATTCCCAGCCTTGGGGTCGGGGATCGGGCAGGGGAAATTGAAAAGGAGTGGAACCACAGGAAGAACCAAGTCTCCCAGGAATTTCTGTGAGGGCCCACACAGTGGGACTGGGAGATGGAGTGGAGAGAGAAGGTCTTGGTGCAGGTGGAAGGAGGATCAGGAACCCAGTGGTCTGAATGGGAGACCCTCCGCTTTGAAGGAAAATTACATAGGCTGCAGCCATAACTAGAAAGCATCTAGGAGAATTCCCTCACTGACAACTCCTCCAAACATATTGTTCTGAAGCCAGAGGATCTGCCCACTGGAAATCCCATCCCCAGGCTTAAAGGAAGAAGACAGTAACAGAAGGAAGGAAACTTCAATACCACCCATAGTACTACTCTGTGGATGGATGCAGAACTGCAGCCTGGTTACTGACTGTGGGCCAAAAAGGTTGTCAGTAGCTTTCTCAAGTGAAACTCTACAGGCCAGAGGGATTGCCATGATATATTCAAAGTTTTGAAAGAAAAGGATTATCAGACTTTGAGAGATTATCTTTCAGAATTGAAAGAATGATAAAAAGTTTTTCTGATAAACCAAAGTTAAAGAAATTAATCACCACAAGATCACCTCTACAAAAAATACTGAAGGATGTTATATAAAGTATAAAGAAACCCCACTTAAAAACAGTAAGACGTCAAATATAAAAAGTGGGGAGGAGGGGAAAAGTGTGAATATTTAGAATGAGTGTAAGACTAATCCATTTCAAATAAAAATAGGAAATAAACAGAGAATTCTTGATGCCAACCTCAGGATAACCTCAGAATACATCTGAGGAGAAAAGCAAAGAACAAAACAAAAAGGGGAACCAATCAAAACAGAACTGCACAAAACTATCTATGAAGAGAAAGAAAAGAACAAAGATATTGTCTGTAACACAGCCAGAAGAAAAATGGCAATAAACATTTACATAGCAACAATCCATTTGGTTACTCTGAATCTGATTGGTGAGTTCAATTCATTAACATTTAAGGTGATTGCAGAGATATGCACTCCTATGTTTGTTGCAGCATTATGTGCAATTATCAAGAATTGGAAACTATAAAAGTACCCATAATAAGATCAATGGATGAAGAAGATGTGGTATATGTACATAATTGAATACTACACAGCCCTGAGAAAAGATGAAATTCTGTCATTTGAATCAGAATGTATGGAACTAGATGAGATTATGCTAATTGAAATAAGTTAAAAGAAGAAAGAGGGGTACTAGAAAATCTCACTCATAGGTGGAATGTAAACAGACAAAGCAAAGGAACAGACTAAACAAAAACCAACATTTGGACATTAGCCATAGAAGTGAGGTTACCAAAAACATGCAATGGAAAAAGGAAATTCTTCAATAAATTGTTGGGAAAAATGGACAGTCATATGCAAAAGAATGAAGCTATACTCCTCTCTAACACCATTCACAAAAATTAACTCAAAATGGATTAGAGATTTGGACATAAGACCAGAAACCATAAAATTCTTGGAAGAGAACATAGGAAAGACATTCCATGACATCAACTTTAGAGAGGCCTTTGGGGACTCAATTCCAGTATCAAGGGAAACAAAAATATAACTGGAAGTACTAAAAAGCTTCTTCACGGCAAAAGAAAACATCACCTACCAAAAGACAAGCTACTAACTGGGAGAAGATATTTATATTTATATGTCTGGCAAGGGTTTAATATCTAAAATATACAAAGAAATCATAAACCTCAGTAACAGAAAAGCAGGCAATCGTATCAAAAGGTGGGAAGAGAAACTGGTGAGACATTTTTCTGAAGAGGTTATACAGATGGCAAACAGGCACATGAAAAGATGTTCCTATTCATTGGCTATCAGGGAAATTCAAATTAAAGCAGTAATGAGAGATCACCTTACACCTGAGAGACTGGCTATCATCCGAAAATCTGTAAACAACAAATGTTACACTGTTGGTGGAGTGCACATTGGTGTAACCCCTGTGGAAAACAGTGTGGAGATTCCTCAAAAAGCTGAAGATGGAAATCCCATATGATCCAGCCATCCCACTTCTGGGTATTTACCAAAAAGTAACAAAAACACTAATTATCAGAGCTTTATGCACCTCCATGTTTATTGCAGCCCTATTAACAATAGCCAAGAACCTGAAACTACCTAAGTGTCCTATACAGATAAATGGATAAAGAAGATGTGGTCTATATACACAATGGAATACTATACCACCTTTAGAAGAGATGCAGTTCTGTCAGTTCAATCAACATGGATGGATCTAGAGAGGATTATGCTAAGTGAAATAAGTCTAAAGAAGATAGATCCGAGATCATCTTACTCATAGGTGGAATGTGAATAGACACAGCCCCGTGGTGCCCCTTGGATGGCAGACCGTGTGAAGGCTGCATGGCACCCCCCCAAGGAGCTTTCTGTGTGGCTGCAGCTGTGCAGCAGGTACCTCAAGGAGGGACAGACCCCTGATAACTGGAGACCTCCCCACCACCCTCCTTGCCGAACGAAGGATGTCGTGTATTCATATTTTGGCTGATGGTTTGAGGATTGTTGTGATTGAATGGCCCTAGCCTTTGGAAGCAAAATAATTCTATTCAATTTGTGCAGGAATTTCTGAATGATGTTTGCATTTCTAATTCATTCTCATACGTTATTTATTTTTCTTAATTGAGAATTTATACTTGTTATGTTTAAAAAAGTTCTTGGGATACAGCATAGGAAAAAACCTATGACGTCAGTTCTTTGGAGACTTAACTCAAGTGTCAAGGGAACGAAAAACAAAAATAACAAAGTGGCACTACATCAAGCTAAAAAGTTTCTGCACTGTGAAAAAACCTATCGCCAAAACAAAAAGACAGTCTACTGACTGGGAGAAGATATTTGCATTCCATGTATCTGACAAGGGATTAATATTCAAAAATATCAAAGAACTCATAAAACTCAACAGCAGAAAAACAGGCAATCCAATTAAAAAATGAACGAAAGAACTGTAGAGACATTTCTCCAAAAAAGACATAAAGATGGCCAACAGGCATATTAAAAGATATTTTCCTCATTATTTGGGAAACACAAATCAAAACAATGAGAAATCACCTTACACTTGAGATACTGACTGTTATTCAAAAGTTTGGTAACAACAAATGTTGGCAAGGATGCAGAAAAAGGGAACACTTCTTAGACTGTTGGTGGGAGTGTAAATCCTTACGGAAATCAGTATGCAGATTCTTAAAAATTATTGAATATGAAAATCCCAATTGATACCATTATTTCCCTTTTGGTACTTACTCCAAAGATAAAAAAAACATTAATTTGCAGAGATATGCACTCCTATGTTTGTTGCAGCATTATGTGCAATTATCAAGAATTAGAAACTATAAAAGTACCCATAATAAGATCAATGGATGAAGAAGATGTGGTATATGTACATAATTGAATACTACACAGCCCTGAGAAAAGATGAAATTCTGTCATTTGAATCAGAATGTATGGAACTAGATGAGATTATGCTAATTGAAATAAGTTAAAAGAAGAAAGAGGGGTACTAGAAAATCTCACTCATAGGTGGAATGTAAACAGACAAAGCAAAAGAACAGACTAAACAAAAACCAACATTTGGACATTAGCAATGGAAGTGAGGTTACCAATAGGGAATGGGGGATGGAGGAAAATGGTAGAAGTTTAATGGACAATGTTCAAGAACTCTTGGTAATTAGGTAATGGGCACTGTGCATTGGTATATATTTGCGAAATGGGTACCTGTACATATTTTTATATTATTTTGTAAAGCAAAGTTACTTCAATAAATATTAAATTAATAAAAGCAAACAATGGAAGCAAAGGGTCCAACTTTGCTTGATCCAAAAGTGTTGAGTAACACTGAGGAATTGGTATCTTTTAATAATTATAGGCAGGAAATTAAGGAACTGTTTCATTAAGGGAGCTTTCTAAACAAGGAGACAGCAGTAGATACACTAATTCATTGGCCCCCACGTCCTCACCAGTGGCTGCATCACATGGGCAGGACTTTCACACTGAGATAAGGCCCAACCGTACATGGCTCATAGGGCCCTTTGCACCCATCCCAAGCATCCATCTATCATGATCTCAGTAAATGTTTCAGTGTTCATGGTCACAGCTGGCTGATACAAAAAAGGACCCTGCTGAGGTCAATGCACACCATGTATTGACTATCCCTCCTCATCTTGTTTTATTATAGTTCACTTTGAAATTTATTCGTTGAAAGGACTGGGTCTATGGTTCCTAGAGCTCTATGGACATAGAACATCTGCAAGTTTTGTGAAAATGTGGATCCTGAATCTGTGTGAACCCAGACTTGGCATCTCCAGCAGTTCTGGGCAGTGAGGCTGGGACTGCTGACTATGGGACCACTCTCAGGAGTGAGCTCTGATCCTTATTGGGGCATCAGAGTGAGGGGAGGGTGTTGAAATCTCCTCTGATGTCACCAAGTCCTCCCAGTAAGCATGTTTCTTACCAGGGTTAGCACTGACACCAGCCCAGATAACCTGGCACAAGGGTGTCATCAGCTGAATGGTGCTGCCTTCCTAGTCACTGTGATGATGACAGGCCCCTGAGTGACCCTGGCTATGTTGGGTAAGGAACTGTGATAGTGGCCACCAGGATCATACCCTGTGTAGCCATGTTGATGCTGAGCTTGGTTAAGGGGACACAACAGAGGCTTGACCAGCACACATCAGTTGGAGTTAGAATGCCTCCCCACCGACAATGAAAGGATAGGGATCAAGGACAGTGTAGGTGGAGAGAGCCCAGGCGACAGCCAGCATCAGGCCCTGGTCATGGGAGGGAGACCATCACAGACTTTCCAGCTCCTGCTGGAAGCCACATACATGAGGATCTCATGAACCAGACAACCCACTGTTGTTAGGTGTAGGGAGCGAATTGCTTTCTGGCCGCTTCTGCAAATTTCCCAAGGCAGAATTTCTCACAGTCAGCAGAGCAAGAAGTAGATAAATAGCAAGCTGCAAACTGAGCCTCGATTTTCTATGTTGCTATACCTTCAACTGTTCCCGACAGCAGGGGAGCAGTCTATGCCTACAAGTCTTTCTTTGTTTTATTCCCATTACCTCACTTGTAATCCAGCCCTATAAAATAAGACAAGGAGCCAGACTCGGGGTCACTGAGTCTGAGATGAGAAAAGTGTCCTAACTGGTCCCCACTTTTCTAAATGAATGTTGTCTGTTTTTTCTTTAGGTTCCTGTAACCCCCTCTCAGGGAACTGTTGATAAGCCTCATGGGTTGTGATAGCTAGGTCTTGGTGTTTTTCACGTAGCACCTCAGGAATGTGTGCTCATAGCCAGGACCACCTGAGCTTCCACTGACTGAAGTCTGGTAAACAGGGTTAGCTCTAGATACCCAGAGAGATTCTAAGGGTAGAATCCATTTTGCATTCCTCCCTTTACCTCTCCAGTCGAATCATGGTTCCCAACAAAAGGGAGGTGCATGGAGAAGTACTGGGCGTGCACGCCCTGGAGTGACACCTGGGCTGTGGCCTTTGTACATGTTGCTCTCACCTTCTGTGGCTTCATGTTTCAAAAGTGTGTAGTAGTGTGGATTACTGTGGAATTCACAAAATGAGTCATGCTGAACTGGCATTATGTGACGTGACTGCAGACTACATGATTATCATTGAATACTCTCTGTAAACTTGTTCCATCGAGTCTGCCTGATGAATTCATACTGGTACCTTCATCCAGGATGTAAAGGGTTTTGCTTCCCTCTTTTCTATTCCCTCTGTATTTCCTCCCTTCCACAACAAAAATCCTGATTCCCAAGGATGCAGGGATTGAGAAAAATGATCAATTCACAGAAAACAGAACCCATGGATAATCTCTCAAAGAAATTCACCAAATGAATTTGAAAAGTTAGATGATCATTTCTTTTCTTCCCTTTGCAAATAATTTGTTGTTTTTGCCTGGGTGCCCAAAGAATTTTTTCTTTTTCTTTCAAGTTTAGTAATTTTCCTTGATTATGTTTGGTATATCTTGTTCTGGGTTTACATTTTCTTTTTCATTCTCTTATTTCCTTTCTATTAGATTTTCTTTGGCTATTTTCTATATTTTCACTTTCTTTCAAATCTTTTTGATCTTTGGTTATGGTTTTCATTTCTACAAGTCTTCTCCCTTTACTCCTATTTCTTTCAGGCACCATCCATTGCGTTTATTGGTTCATGTCTTTTTCTTGTTTAGTCTTTGTTCTAAATTAATTTTATCTTATTGCTAATTCTCCCATAAGTTTTCCCAACATTATTTAGGGTGCTCATGTTATTCAAATTTCTTACTGTTCTTCAGTTCACATTGAGAGTGGATCATGGCTTCAGTTTTTGTGGTCTGCCTTCTGGCTTGGTCATCAGAGGTGCTATTCTGCTCCTTATTCTCTTTTTTTTGTATGATACTGGACTCATGAGCATTTCTACCATTCCTGGAGAGGGAATGCTGGAGGACCTGGGCTTCTTTCTATCAGCAAGCCCAGTCAGTGACAGTTCCTCTGGGGTCACCTTTACTGGCCCCACAACTGCTTGCTGGCCCCTCCCCCTACCACATGCTGGGCCCTTCTCTTGGTCCCTGGGATTCCCTCAAAAGCAGAATGACCCAGTTCTGGACTCACATCAAGAAAGAGGAACTAATGAAAAAGAACCTTTTCAAATTCCATTCATTCTGAGGCAAAGGGCACAATTTCATCTTTTTGAATAGCTGAGCAGAATGCTGCATCTTCTTTATCCATACTGAAGATGATGGGTGTTTCTGTGGACTCTGAGTCTGGGTCGGTGTGCTTTGTGCTACTGTGCACATGGGGCTGCAGGTAGTCAGAGAGAAAAAGACAAATACCAAGGGATTCACTCATTTGTGGACCACAAAGAAACAAAAGGAATGAACACGCAGTACACAAGAACACTCAATAATCAGAAATCAAACCTGTAGTTAACTGGCAGTGGGGGACCTGGGGTGAATGAGTAAAATGATAGACGTGGTGGCACCAACATGCTGGGAGGGTATCATGTGACGTACACAATGACTGAGGTGTGAATCAATTTTCCTGAAACTTGTATAGTGTTGTGAATTAATAAAACACAAATGAAATTAAAAAAAATAAAAAGAATATTCTCAAATATGATCATTGTTTCCATAATACAAACTGGAGGCTTAAATTGTATTTTGGTGTTGGTTGTAACTGGGGCATGTCTGTAGGGAAGAGAAATAGGATGTGTGTATGTACTGGAAAGGTGACCAGTTAGTCACAGGAACCAGGGCTGTGGTTCCAGGGAAGGAATGGAATGCACAGTGTGTCAGGAATAAGACTGAGTGGCCTTTTATTTGGGCAAGTTAAAAGCTGCATCCAAGCAAGATGTCCAGTGAGGTGGGGACATGGGCCTGGAGGTCTGTGCTGGGAAGTGACCCCAAGCGGGATCGCTGGTCTCTCCCATGTGGAGTGTAGGCTGTGGCGTGTGGGGTGATGTGGATTTTTGAACACAGCTCAGAGGCTGTGGTGAGCCAATTTCACAATGTGGTCTGGGAGCGACATTTGCTGACAAGCGTTGACGTGTAGGGAAACAGTTTTAATCAAGTCAGGGGCCATGTGGCTGTGGGACAAGTCGTTATAGAGATGAGCTGGCTGGGACCAAGGGACAGTTCTAGACTCCCAGGAGGGTACTGGGTGGAGCCACAGGCCTGTGCCCTGGCAGCCTCCCTGCAGGCTTGTGGACAGAAGAAGGGACAGACTTCCCTTCTGCCTCAGAACTTCTGTGGTGCACATGATAGACTGGCCCTCACCCAGACTTTTCTGTTGCTTCTAGAATGGACCCAGTAATAACACACAATAATACCATTCATGCTGGACACCCAGCTGGACAATCCCCAAGACTAGGGATGGTGCCCTGGCTTGACCTTTTTCGTGAGATTCAAATTTCATAAACTGCAAATTCAGAGGGCTGCTTCAGTCCTGTCCTGACCTCTGCGTAAGGCCTTTTAAATCCATTAAAAATCCACTTCGCTTTAAATATATTGCTTCTCCCTATTTCACTTCACATAGGACCAGTGGTATAGGCTGACACCCTAGCCACAGCCCTTTTTCCTCCTGTCATTCTTCAAAGAATGATAGCATGGAGGTTTCAGTATTTCCCTCCATTCCTGAAGGCCACGGCCCTTCAGATGGACTTGGGACCCAATCTCTGACCTCCTTTCTGTCTGAGGGAGGCTTCGTTTTCTCCCTCTGACAAGGACCCCTATGATGGCATTTAGGCCCACCTCAAAAACCCAGGTCGATCTCCGCATCTCAAGTTCATGGGTTTCCCCAGAAAAGCTGCCCCTCTCTGGGGGCAGCTGACCACACAGGCTGGAGGCCAATGCACAGGAGCATTCTGGGTCATTCCAGTGTTGCAAGTTGTACCTTTGATCAAGCCTTACCACAGTGCCCTGAATGGGTTCTTTTAGCACAGAGCTAGAAAGGTCTACTACTGCTGTCTGCTCTGGGCTGCTTCCTGCTGGGTTGGGGCATAGGGGCTTCTTAGAGCCAGCCCTACAAGCTAAGATTTGTGAGGACTTTGGGCATGGGAGAGCAGATGGCATGTCCAGGTGTTTGGGTGGTTTGGGCTCCCCAGGGGGTGTTCTTGGTGGCCAAGGCGCGCATGGTGTCAGAATGTCTGCACTCTTCCTTACCCACAGAACAGTGAGGGCAGTGTAGCCCTTGGACGACTGGTGGGCAGTTCACATGCATTCAGGTCATATGAGCGGATGAAATGTAAGTCAGGTGCTCAGAATTCCCCTCAACATAAGTGCCATAACAAACGGACAGCAACCCCAGGTCCTCTGTCTTATCTGCCCACCCTGGTCTTCACAGTGTTTCTGCTTACCCACATCCTTCTTGATCATGGCCAGCATGGCCCTGAAGCAGTAGAGGACCCTGCCTTTGGGAAGCCCACCTGCTCACTGGAGGGGATTGCCAATAAGTAGGACAACTGACAGCAAGACAGAGTCTGTTAGAAGTTCACAAGGGCTCAGACACAAGGAAATATGGAGGAGGCATTGGGCAGGGTGTGGGCTGATGGCCATTTGAAGAGGTGGCTGTAGTGACAATATTGGAGATGGACACTGGAGTGGGAGGTGAGGGACGAGGAGGTAGCTGTGTGGGTGTATATCTCAGGGAAGAGCATTGCAAGGAAAGGGTATAGCCTGTGCAGTAGTCCTGAGGTAGAAAGCACATGGAGGAACAGTGAAGAGGGTGCAGCTATAATGAGTGAGCAAGAGGGAAGTGTGGGAGTAGATGGGGTCTAGGTGACTCAGCACAGAGGGTTGATGTGGATTACTGAGGGGACTTCCAGGAGGTAACAGATACAGCCCCTGTGTCCTAATGACTGGTCCCTCCTGCTTATGCTGGAGAAGAGGTGCTTGAGAGCAGGAATAAGAGTCAAGGGTCACATTGCTCCCCACTCCGACTACCAGGGCAAACAAAGCTTCATTGATCACTAGGGACACATTTTACCAGCATCCAGGATCCCCAAGAGGTGCAGAACCTGACAGTCATCACAGGAGAAGCTGCAGCCCCCACACATGTCAGTACCAGCCACAGTCCAGAGCCCTCTGTTCCCATCCAGGCTGGCTTTCTCACTCATCACTGTCTCAGGGATGCATGATGACTGTTGTCTCCTTGTCCTCAGTCTTGGAGGCCCTACTCTAGGCATGGGCACCTCACTCTGCTGAACCCAATTCACCCCCCGTCTTCCCAGGCACAGTGCCCACCCCGCTCCTGGGTTTACACCCTGACTCCATGACTGACAGTTTCATAGTTAGTTTCCTGCCACTCCTTTCCCCTCTCTTTCCCATGTTGCCTGCAGATTCCACAGCCTCTGCTTTCTTAGAGCCCTGGGTCTGCCCCACACCCACTTGCCTGAGGGTTGAGTCCCTTCAGCCATCATGCCCAGACATGGTCCTACTGCTCCCAGGACCTCCCGTAACATGGAGTCATCTTGTTAGTGAGGCTGTAAAAGTGCTTTCCTGGTGTTATGCTTATAGGTGAACATTGGAGCTTATCATTAACAGCAGGAACAAACAGGGACACATCCCCTGGGGACCTTAGGTAGTGTGAGTCTAGAAAATGTAACAAGTCAGATTTAGAAGTAAAAGATGTTGAAAACTCAATGCAAAGTTATCACTGATCACATTCAAAAATGACATAATTGTGTGCCTAGAAAGCTCAGGAGAATTGATCAAAAAAACATAACTCAGGTAGAATACTTATTAATAAAAAAATCAGGTAGAAAAATATTGTGCATGCTGTAGGTGAGCAGGACAAATGCCTCATCCATGTGAGGTTCTTTTTAGGTTTGTCCAGCAAACAAGTGAGCATCAGACAGGTTAATAGAGAAAAGACCAAAATGATGACATATGTATGGAGAATTTATATGACTGTGATTCTAAAGTAAATGGGACAGATAAAGGACTTATTTCTGTGCTGAGGAATGGGAGAGGGGCCTGGAGTATTGAGAAGAGAGAAGGAGGTCTTAACATAAGGTGATGGCTTCATATGATAAAACCTTACCTCTAGATGTTTTCCCTGCCTTAGGACAAGGGTCTCTGATGAGAAGTTTTGGAGGTGATGCTGTACCTGGGTAATCTTTATTATTTCAGGTAATGATAACAGCTTTTCTTGAGACCCACAGAACCTCAACTAACATTTAACTCCATATACTGAGATGACACATTTGGAAAAAGTCTGTTCCTGATTTCTTGGAAGAAGTCTGCTTGGGCATTTTGGGGAGACCAATCCTATATTCATCTTGTCTATATATAAATAGCTAGTTAAAATGCTATGAAAAAATTTCATTAAAATGGCAATTAGGCGAGAGAAGATGTACATTTAAAAGGAAATATAAAGAAACATAAGGAAAACTTGAAAGGCTCTGCTAAAGGGATTAAATTTAGATCTAAGCAAATAGGCAGAGATAACGTTCAGCTGGAATGACCCAGTATTGTCAAGATGATCATTAGCCCTAAAAATAAAGCCTAATTCGAACTCAAATCTTGACAGGATGGATAGGGGAACTTACATGGAAGAGTAAACAGGAAAACTGAGGGGAATGAAAAGTCCTGAGGAGAGAATAGTTCTCTTAAATATAAAATGAATGTTGAAGCTTCCATAAGTAAGCCATGAAGGACTTCATGTTCCAAAATATGTATGAATAAATACACAATTCAGCTGATGTGTTATGTATCATTTCAAATCAGATACAAAAAAGGAATTATTCAGTAAGTGGTTTAGAGACAATTGACTATTTGGGAAAAAAGGTTGAATCTGACCTGCTGTTTTATAACTCCAAAAGAAATTGCAGCTATGTCACAGATTTTAGCATACAAAAATAAAACTAAAATATTCTGAAGGCAAAAAAGTGAACTTAGTTATGAGTAAGAATGGAAAATTATTGTCTAAGCATGATATAGATTTAGAAGCTTTTATGGTAATGTTGGTATAATTTGACTATAAATAAAAAGCATCAGCAAGGAAAAAAACCAGAAGTGAAAAAAAAGTAAACAGTGAATTAAAGAAAGTATTTGTAGCCTGAATTTCTAAGGGTTTATACACTTCTTTGAGCAATACATTTGACAAAGAGCTCTCATCAATCAATAAGAAAAATATTTACAAAACCCAACTGAAAAATGGGAAGTTCACATAATGGGCAATAGCTATATTAAAAAAAAAGGAGACTGGCTTAATTTCTCTCAGAATTAAAATAACAGAGGTCCTTTTCCTTCAAAGTGGCAGAAATCAGAAATGTGCTAGCATTCATTGCTGGAGTAGGCGTAACAGAAAAGTACATCACCAGGAGGATAAATCAAAGAGGACTTTTCTAGGAAGTTCTTGGGCACCATTTATTACAATAAAGAGTGCGCCTAACTTTGGTTGACTGAAATAAAATTACTGTTATGAAGTTAAGTCAAATCTAATAAAGAAAAATGTATTAAGAGATTATTTAGCGCCAATTTACAAAGGTATCCCCAGAGGTTTAACTGGCAGAAGCAGCTTGCAGTGTTGACCCCTGTAATTTCGAACTTTAGTTTTAGTTTATACAGTTTGTAGAGATTACTTATAGTGAAAGCACCTTAATTATTCATCAGAGACTTTTGGTTAATTTCTAACATTTTGGGTTAAATGTAAGTACACTATTTGTGGATAAGAAATGCAAAAGAACAAGGTTATTACTGTTTTTCTAAAGATTGTCGAAACTTGAGGATCAAGTTGTGCAGTCAGGTCATGTAGTCAGATATTCATCTTGTTTCTCATCCTTCAAAAGCTCTCAGACACAGCATGGGCTCTTTTGCATCCTTACTGCATATTTTAATTTAAAGCTGCCAAAGTATTTCAAGATTTGTCATAGTTATTTTGTTTACATCTTTGCTTGGCTGTCCCAAAGATAACCAGTCCAGTAGCTAGCCTTAGGAGAGTGAGCCAGGTAACACTTAAAAATATTTCCCACAGTGAAAACCAGGAAAAAAAATCAAAGTAACTATCAGTAAGAAGTTGGCTAGCTATATGACGACGATTCTACAGTTTGTAGTTCTTTCTTTTAAATTAATATTTTATCAAAGTAACTTTGTTTCAAATTAAACTCATTTATGTAGGTTCCCTATATGTGAAAGCGCCCCATTCCTCAAATGTATGTCAATGCCCTCCACCCTCCACTAAATTACAAAGAATTCATCATTGTCCATTGGGTCCTGCTACCACTTGCCTACCACTTGCCTGTCCTACCCACTGCCATCCCATTCTCTACTGGTAACCTCAGTTCCATTGTCAATGCCCAAGGGTTGATTTTGTTTCCCCTGTTCCTTTGCTTTGTCTATTCACATTTCACCTATGAGTGGGGTCAACTGGTATTTATTTTCCTTCTTTTGACTTATTGAACTTAGCACAATCCCCTCTAGATCCATTCATGTTGATTCAAATGACAGGGGAGTAGTATTCCATTGTGTATATGTACCACATCTTTATCCATTCATCTGATGATGGGAACTTAGATAGTTTACAGGTCTTAGTTATTGTGACTAGAATTGCAATAAACATGGGAGTATATATATCTTTGTGAATTAGTATTTTTGAATCCCAGAAGTGGGATACCAGGATGGTATGGGATTTCCATATTAAACTTTTTGAAGAATCTCCATACTGTTTTCCACAGGGGTTCCACTAATTTGCACCCCCACTAAAAATGTGAAAGTGTTCCCTTTCCAAACATCTTTACCAACATTTGTTTTTTCCGGACTTTTGATTAACAGCCAGTCTCTCAGGTGTAAGGTGATATATTTTTGTTGTTTCAATGTGCATTTCCCTGATAGCCAGAGAGTAGGAACATCATACCATATGCCCGCTGGCCAGTAGTTCTTCAGAAAAATATCTCTTGAATTCTTTTGCATATTTTTTGAATTGGTTTGTCTCTTTTTCTCTTACTGAGTTTTATGAGTTCTTTGTATATTTTGGATAGTAAGCCCTTTTCAGAAATATGGAATATAATTATCTTCTCGTTGTTAGTGGGTTGTCTTTTTGTTTTGGTGATGTTTTCTTTCACTGTGAGGAAACTTTTTTAGTTTGATATAGTCCCACTTGTTTATTTTGATGACGGAGTTTAATCCCCAAAGACCTCTGATGTCATGGAATGTCTTTCCTATATTATTTTCCAAGATTTTTATGCTTTCCAAGTCTCTGTCCATTTTGAGTTGATTTTTTGTGAATGGTGTTAGAGTGGTCTAACTTCATTCTTTTGCATGTGGCAGTTTAGTTTTCCCAACACCATTTATTTAACTAACTTTCCCCTTTCTCCATTTATGCTTTTGACTCCATTGTCATAAATTAACTGACTATATGTAAATGAGTCAGTTTCTGGTGATTTGGTTCTATTCCACTGATCTATACCTCTGTTATTATTCCAGTACCACACAGTTTTGGTCGCTATCACTTTGCAGTACAGCTTAAAATCTGGGAATGTGATACCTCTGAATTTGTACCTTTTTCTCATGACTGCTTTCACTGTTTGAAATCTTTTGTTGTCCATACAAATTAACAATTTTTTGTTTATTTCTTTGAAACAGGCCTGGGGATTTTGATGAGGTTTGCATTTAATCTGTGTATTGCTTTAAAGGCCATTTAACAATGTCAGTTCTTCCTAGCCATGAGCAAAAGACATCTTGTCATCTCTTTGTAACTTTTTCTATTTCTTTTAAAAAGTACTTATAATTTTCATTGTACAGTTCTTTCTCCTCCTTTGCTAAGTACATTCCAAGGTATTTGAGTCTTTTTACTTCTACTGTAAACAGGGTCATTTTCTTGATTTCATTTTCTTCTAGTTTATAGTTTGCATATAATATTGCCATGGATTTTTGTGCATTAATTTTGTAACCTGCCAATTTACTAAACTTATTAATTCTAGTAGTTTTTTTGATGGAGTTTTTAGGGTTTACAACATATACAAGCATATCATCTGAAAATAGTGATAATTTCACTTCTTCCTTTCCAATTTGGATTTCTTTTATTTTTTTTTCTTACCTAATTGCTCTAAGACCTTCAGTATGCTGTTAAATAGCAGGGTAAGATTGAATACCTTGCCCTGTTCCTCACCTTGAAAGAATTGTTTTCAATTTTTCACCATTGACTAAGATGTTGGCTGTGGATTTTTCATATGTGGCCTTTATTATGTTGAGGTATATACTATCTATCCTCATTTTATGCAGGGTTTTTAAATCATAAATGGTGCTGAATCTTGTCAAACCTTTCTCTGTGTCTATTATTATGGTCATGCGGTTTTTCTCCTTACTCTTGTTGATATGGTGTACTACATTAATAGATTTATGTATGTTGAACCATCCTTTCATCCCTGGCATAAATCCCACTTGGTCATGATAGATGATCCTTTTGATGTATTCATGGATTTTGTTTGCTAAATTTTTGTTGAGAATTTTTGCATCTATGTCCATTAGAAATATTGGTCTGTAATTTTCTTTCTTGGTTATGTCTCTATCAGCTTTTGGTATCAGTGTGATGTTAACCTCATAGAATGTGTTTGGAAGTGTGCTCTGTTATTCAATATTTTGCACGAGTTTGAGAAGAATAAATATTAATTCCTCTCCAAAGTTTTGGTAAAACTCACTAGTAAAGTCATTGGTCCTGGGCTTTTATTCTAAGGGAGACTTTTGATTACCTCTTCAATTTCATTGCTTGTGATTGTTCTGTTCAGGTTTTCTAATTCTTCCAGTCTAGCAAGACTGTATTTTCCCCAAAATCTATGTCCTCAAGGTTGTCCAGTTTATTTGTACAGAGCTGTTCATAGGAATCTCTTTTATTTCTTATTTCTTTGGTATCTGTTGTAACTTCTCCCTTTCATTTCTGATTCTAGTTCTGAGAATTTTCTCTCTTTTTTTGTTTATGATTCTAGCCAATGGTTTGTCAGTTCTGGTTATCTTTGCAAAGAATGAACTTTCAGTTTCATTGATCTTCTGGATTGCCTTTTTGTTTTCTGTTTTGTTTATTTCTGTTCAATTATTTTATTTCCTTGTTTCTATTTATTCTCGGCTTTATTTTGCTCTTCTTTCTCTAGTTGCTTTAAATGTAGGGTTAGATTATTTATTTGTGATTTTTCTGACTCCTTGATTGCAATGAACTTCTCATCTCAAAACTGCTTTTGCTGCATCCCATAGATTCTGGTAGTTTGTATTGTTATTCTTTTTGGTCTCTAAGTATTTTTTAAATCCTTCTTTGATTTCCTATTTTACCTAAGAGTTATTCAGAAGCATATTGTTTAGTCTCCAATTAATTTGGACTCTTCAGGCTTTCTTCTGTGGTTTGTGTCTAGTTTTAACCCATTGTGGCTAGAGAAGATGCCTGGTATGATTATAATCTTTGTAAATTTGTTGAGATATGTTTTTTGTCTCACATATGATCTAACCTTGAGAATGTTCCATTGTGCACTTGGGGGGAAGTGAAATCTGTGGTCATTGGATGAAGTTTTTGGTACGTGTCTATGAGACAAGCCTGCTCCATTTGGTCATTTTAAGCTTTTTTCCCCCCTATTAAGTTTCTGCCCGGTTGATCTGTCCATTATTGCAAGCAAGGTGTTGAAGTCTCCTATTACTGTGTTGCTGTTTATATCTCTTGTTAGTTCTGATAATGTTTACTTGATGTATTTTGATGCTACTTCATTTGGTGCATATATATTAATAAGCATTATGTCTTCTTTTTGTATTGACCCGTTGGTCATTATATAATGTCCTTATCTGTCTTTTGTTATCCTTTTTAGTTGGGAAGTCTGTTTATCCAATATAAGTACGGATGTTCCTGATTTTTTTGGTTGCCATTTGACTGTAGGATTATCTTCCAACCATTGACTTTTAATTTATGTTTATCTTTTGAAAGAAGGTGAGTTTCCTAATGCTGCCGAAGGTTGAGCTACTTTTTTTAAATGCATTCAGCCATTCTGTGTCATTTGATTGAGGAGTTCAGTCCATTAACATTTAGGGTGATTATTGATATGTAATGGTTTGTTGCCATTGTGTTAGTTGTTTTCTAGGTATTTTTTCTGGTTGCCTTTGTTCCTCTCATTCACCTATTAGGTGGGTTGAATACAGTTATGTTTTGATTGGTTTCCCTTTTTTGTTTTCTTCTTTGTTTTTTTAACCCTGGAAATGTATTTTGAGGTTATTCAGTGGTTCGTATTAAGAATTTTATGTTTATTTACTTTTTTAATTAAAAGAAAATTAGTGTTCAACTCATTCTAGTCATCAACATTTCATTCTCCTCTCACTTTATATATTTTACTGTTTTTAAGTGGGGTTTCCTTATACTTTATAGAGTTTCCTTTAGTATTTTTTATAGAGCTGTTTTTGATAATAAATTCTTTTAACTTTTGTTTAACTGAAAGATTTTTATAATTCCTTTAATGTCAAATGGTAAGCTTGCAGGGCAGAGTAGATGATTTTTTTTCAGTTCTTTGAATATATCATGTCATTCCCTTCTGGCCTGTAGTGTTTTAGCTGAGAAATCCAATGGTAATTTTATATGGGCTCCTTTATATGTGATTTGTTTTTCTCTATCTGCTTTTAAAATTATCTGTCTGGTATTTTTGACATTTAGATGATGATGTCTCCTTGAGTAGGTCTTTTTAGTTTTTTTGTTTGTAATTATTTGAGCTTCCTGGTTCTGGAGGCCTGCTTCATTCCTTAGGTTAGGGAAATTCTTAGCTATTATTTCTTCAAATACAATTTCTGCCTCCTTTTCTTTTTCTTCTCCTCTGGCATCCCTATGATGTAAACGTTGCTCCTTTTGATGCTATCCCATTTTCGTTTCTTTTCAGTCTTTTTTCTCTTTGCCGGTTTGCTTGAGTGCATTCCTCTGCTCTGTCATCTAGCTCACATTTTCTATTGGAGGCTTCGTCTATCCTACTCTTCAGTCCCTTTATTTAGTTATTTAGTTCAGCAATACTTTATATAACATACCTGCTAGTACATACACAGGGTGTGCACCCTACATAACATACTTATTAGCACATATACAGAATGTTAGGATTTGTTTCTTATGTAACATACCTGCTAGCACATACCCAGAGTGTATTCCCCACATAACATGCCTATTAACATGTATGTTAGACATGTTCTCAAAGGATGGAGAGAACTGGTTCTCAAGTGCAGAGGCGACCAGAGAGATTTCCACTTTTAATTCAGGACTTGAATTTCTATTGAGTTTCCAATTTTTGTATTACACTTTCACGCATGAACTTTCTTCTTTTGCTCACCCCAGGTGTGAAGGAAAGAGGACCTTTACCAGTGTAGTGAGGAGACTGTGCATTCCATGTCTCCATCCACTGATGTCTCACTGGAGAGTCACTCCAGGGGTCATGCGGAGGAGACTCAGCACAGGCCCACTCCTGGGATTTCTTCCAGGGTTAAGAACCAGCTGGAGGATCCCTCTGCAGGTAACACCACCCCTCTCCAGTTTTGACTCAGGAGATCTGGGGCTCAGGGAGATGAATAGGGTGTGGGACAGGTGGACCGGTATCATCTTCAAGAAATTTCCAGGTGATGCAAAAGTTGCCAGTCTGGGATTCCACTTCAGGAAATACCAACCAAGTCAGGAAGCTGAACCCTTCTCAACTGCTCCCAACAGGATTCTTGGGCAGAACCAAGACTCATCACTCATTTCCCTATGAATGAGTGAGAGGATCATCCTTGAGAACTTGTGTGACTCTAGGAAGGCATGGTGATGGAACCTGGCATGTGCTCCTGATGACATACTGGAGCGAAGAGAGTGAAAGATATCTTTTAATACCTTGATAAATAAAGCATGGATTGCAACTTTTAAGCCTAAAACACCTTTATTCATTTCAGAACAAAGAATACTCAGTGCTTGTCGTTGTTTGAAACTTGGGTATTTGCCAACAAGTTTGTAGGTGCCATTGCTTCCTAGGGAGAAGAAAACAAGATGTCTGCACTCAGAGGTGAGTCTGGGCTCATGTAGTGGGAGGTGGTGAATGTCCCGTGGAGAAGAATGGAACTTGAATTAAAAGCTAGTTCCCGAGGATGGGGCCTGGTCAGGCTCAAGCTGGAGGACTTCACGTTTGCGGAAAGCTAGCATCTGGGGGCAGCGAGATACTGGGGACCGTGAGATCTCTGTGGCTGCTCAGAACCCTCTTCTGTGTGGCGTACTCTGGGCCTTTTGTGTCCCAGGTGACAGGGCACAGGAGCCCAGAGTCAGCAACTCCCATCCAGCAACATGGGCCTGGACAAGCACACGGTACATGATCAATAACATATCATGGAGCATCTAGAAGGTGTCATCAACAAACCAGTGTCAGAGATGTCCCCACAAGAACTGAAGCTCCGTTATTTCAAAATGCATTATTATGATGGCAACAACTTGCTCGGCAGCCTGGAACTTTCCACGGCCATCACTCATGTCCATAAGGAGGAAAGGAATGAACAGGCACCACCAATGAATGAAAATAGACTGTTTAACTTAATAGATGGTGTTTTGAGAGATGATGACAAGAACTATGATGGATACATTGACTATGTTTGCAAAATCTTTGCAGTAGACATATTGGCCATCTCCTAGTTACACACAAATGTGACCCATTATAAAGTGATTGAAGATAATGCAAGATAGCTTATTTTCAACTTTTGCTACAATATTTTGGTAAAAACCTGTAGCAATTAGTTACACTGGGGTGAGAAAGAGAAAGCAATAAAAACTGAAGAGAAATGGCTGTGTACCAGGAAATTATCTGGGTGCTTGGGGTCAGTGTGATGAGATAAATGGACAAATGTACCTATGCACAAAGAGGTTCATTTCTGTGAAAGAGAAGAAAGTCTATAGATAAGACAAATAAATAAAATGTGTAGGGTATTAGCTGCTAGAATAAATAAGGAAGGTGACAGGAGGGAGTAGTAGAGAAACGGGGAATGATAGAGGAGATTGGGATGGAGGATGGAGGGGTGGTGGAAGAGGGAGGGGTGGAAAAGGAAGTATGGTGAAGAAGGGAGGGGTGATGGAGAGGGAAGGGTGGAGGGGGAGGAAAATGAAGGCATCTAGAGAAAGAGAATTTCAGAAGGGGCATAAAGACATAAGATTGTTACTGCAGACGTGTTGGTTCCTTCCAGATTGCTTCCCCTGACTGCTCACTGCACATGGCCAGACTGCCAGATGCAGCATTACCTGGGGATACTTTGGATTTGGTCTGCCCTGCATACCCTCCAGGGAAGTAGCAGGTGCTTTGGAGGAAGCTCTCCTCCAACGGGGACACCTGAGTTGGGGTGGAGCCCCAAGTGTCTACCTGCTGACTGACAGGGTGACATGCCCTTCTCATCCCACCTCCCCATGCCACTTCAGGTGTGTCCCCGGAATCTCCCCTAATAAACCTCTTGCACTCAAATGTGGTTTCAGGTTCTGCTTCTGGGAAATACAGCCTAACAAAGCTCATAGTTTGTTTTTTTAGGGGATGACCTGACAAATTTGGATATCTATGATGTCCTTGCTTGGGAAGGGGACACCATTGTCTCTGCTTTTCCCTGGAACACATCAGTGGTGATGACAGAAGCTCTGAGGATGGAGCATCTTACAGCCCACTGATGCATGGCAACCGACGTGACAGAGGCAAGTTCTGGGAACTTAGGGCCTCTCTCAATCACACTAGCATGATGTTGGAGGAGCTGGAATACACATTTATTAAGAGCAAACATTCCTCTCTGCTTTATCACTAGAATCACATTTGGAATTGCAAAATGTGTGTGCTGTGAGAGTCGCAAGCCCTCAGTCTACCCCATTGCTCCCTAGTGTGCAAAGGCCTGAGCTGTTGAAGCTGTGCTCCACTGCCTCCTCCCCAGGGTCCTATTTGGACTTAATTTGAGCACCATATATGTGATGAAGGAAATACTTTAGGAAATTTCACTCTTTACTATGAAGATCAATGCATTTCAAGCTGGCATGAAGCAGAGTAATCTTCAGAATGAGACTTTTTGGTAATGGACTCAGGATACTGTTACAGGGACCTATGGCCCTCACTGGTGATGTTTTTTTTTTGTTTTTTTTTTTATGAGGAACAACTCTAACACCTTACTAACCAGGCAATAAGGGCCCCTTATCAGTGTTGGGAGAAGGAATTAGGTATACATCATTCAGGTCTTCCTGTCTTTATTTCCAGCAGGGAACATCTATGAACTTGAGACCTGTCCCAGGCTTCCCTCACTAATGGGAAAGTACCTCTATAGATGTAGGAACAGGAAGTCATATTTCCAAACTGTGGCTATATTCTCCTGAATCAGTTATTTTGCTTATAAAATGGGTATTTGGTTTCTTCCAACTGGAGTCAGTATCTCTTATTTGGCAATTGTTTTATCACCTAGAAATTGAAAATTTGTTCAGAATTTGAAGGGGTTACAGGGGCATGATCTATGAATGCTTCAAAATATAAACCAGGAGAGGTTTCCAGCTTTCTCTGTGGCTAATGGCATGTGTTGGTGGCCAGGATGGCTTCGGGAGGGCCGGCTGTGGAGGAGAATGGGGCAGAGGGAGTGAATGATCAAGGACCTCACCCATAATCTTTATTTCCCCTTGACAAGGTATTCACTGTGGTGGGAATTATAGAAGCAGTATTTCCAGACCCCCAAGAGTACTTCCTTCCTCTCCAGTAGTACTTCCTCCCTAACCAGCAATACTTTCTTCCCCCTCCATGAGTGTTTCCTCCTCTAGCAGTACTTCCCATCCCTACCAGCAGTAATTCCTCCCTGTCTAGGACTATTTTCTCCACTTCCAGAGGTACTTTCTCCACTTCCAACAGTACTTTCTTTCCTCTTAAGCAATACTTCCAGCCCCTTGCAGGAATACTTCTTCTCCCACCAGCAGAACTTTCTCCCCTACCAGGAGCACCTCCAGCTGCCTGCAGGACTACTTCCTTCCCCTCCAGGAGTATTTTATGCCCCCTCCTTGGACAATTTTGTAGGATATTTCTCAGGAAGGAAGATTTATGTTCCCATTCAAGGTGGTTGTAGTTGCACCCAGCGAGCCTGCAGGTGGTCCCATGATCCACAGGTCACTAGGCATCCTGACCTCACCTGCTGGGTTGAGCTCATAAGGTGACAACCAAGACTGAGTCTTATCAAAAGCAACACAATTTGATGTAAATGCCATTTTTGAGAAAAGATTAATATGTCACAACATTCAGCTCCCAAGTTATGATAAAAATAGCTAGAGTTCTCTGCAATTTGCAATTTTATGATTTAACATTCAAATGACTGATTTAAATTCCATTTTATAAAATCCTGCTTAAACCTAGACCCTCTTTACAGGGTTTTGTGTGATTTCTTTGCTGGACTTGAGTTTTTCCTGATCATAATTTATGACATTCTGTCTCAACACCCATGATCCAGGGGAGGGACTGGAGAGAAATGTCCCTCTCCCAGATGAAAGTGGCCCTTCCCTTCCAAAGAGTTGGGCATAACTAGATGTGTTGTATGCCTCAGCAGCATCCTGGAGTGGGGGACTGAGGCCCAGGGCAGGGTTATGGGGTACTGTCCCTCAGGGCAGAGGAGGCAGTGCAGTCACTGCTACTGCCACAGAAGCCAGGGGCAGGGACCCGCCATACACAATTGGCTTCTGTTGGTGAGTGGGTGGCATTTCTGGATATCCCAGGGTTAGGGGCTTCATAAAGACACCATTGGGGATGTACTTATCCTACAGGATGGAATAAATTACTAAAATTCAATCGCTAATGGACATACCATAGACATCTAGTCAGCATGGTTCTGGTATGAACTTGAGTAGTTCCTGAACATGGAGATGGTGCTTTTGGTAAGTCTGTGGGCTGATAAACTTCTCACAGGTCTGCTTCTGCCATATTTGAGATGAATGATGAGATTTGGGGGATGAGAACACACCTAAACACTTTATCACATCTTCACTCACACACCACCACAGACACGTGTGGTAGTGTTAGGTGAATTCCTTATCTGATTAAACAGGGATACAACATTTCATCAGAGTGAGAAGCTGTGGGGGAGAAGGGATTTGCTATTCACTTCTGGTAACTTCCCCTGGACCTTGCATCCTTAAGGGGACACACAACTGTAGGTGAATCCAGTCAAACCAGGTCTTGCCAGATTTGGAAGCTGAATTCTTTTTTCCTTTGTAAATTAAAATTTTGGCATGATTTCAAAGTTAGAAAAGGTTACAAGTTTAGAGCAATGAACTTTATATGCCCTTAACTCTCATTCACAAATAGTTTATATTTTGTCCAGCATCATTTCCAGTGTGTTTATCTAATATTTTTTCTGGCCCACTTGTGCGAAAGTTGGAGTCATTGTGCCCTTTACCCCTAAATACTGCAGTATATCTTTCTAAGAATTGAGACACACATACTCTTAATATTCACATGCAATGATCAAAAATCAGGAAAGTTAATATTAATGTAATTATTAATGTATGTTGTGTTTGTCTTTATTCCCAAGTCCTGTTTTTCTATATTGTAGTTCTATTTTACAGACTGTGCTGTTGATATGTCATTAGTTTTAAGTGACCCAGAATTCTTTGGCAAGGATAGTGTATTTTTAAATGTTTTCATACTCAATATGTGTGTTGATTTTTTTCAGTTTCCCATCGGCAGCAAACCTCCCTCTCATTTCCCTGGGAGAAATCTGAGGAGGGAGAAACCAATGCCAGGCTCAGCTTCGACAGACACATTTAAAAGGAGACCTGATTTTCACCAGAGTGTAGAATCTTTTCCACCTCAGGTACGGGGTTGCTGCTAAAAATAAGGTTAAAAGTTGAAGGAAACAAATAGCAAACAACCTATAAATGTTCTAGTTTTAGAGGCTAGTGGGCCCCCTCTTTGCTGGCTTCTTGCTGAGGTCATTACATCTTGGGAAATTATTCAATATTTATATGTATTCCTCTTTCAGTTGTGAGCTCTCTGTCATATTTGCCCCTGTATCCCAGCACTGTACCCCAGAAGAATGTCTGCCTCAGAATAGGCCGAGGCTGTTAGATGATGTTGAATGAGCATCTATGATTAGCATTGTGTTCATTCACCTTGGTCTCTTGTCCAAATTCTCCATGATGTAAACTTATTTAAATTGGGGACAGCTCCTAATGCCAGACTTGGTGGCTCTCAGGGTCACATGCTTTCTCTGAGTGAATGCATTTCACTAGCTGCTTTCTGTTGTGTTTACCAATTAGTACCCTTTTCATAGCAAAGGCCCGAGCACTCTACTCCTCAGAGGAGCATCAAGACCACAGTGGCTGGGTCAATTCAGTAGTCTCATCTCAAAGGCCATGTGGTTTTAGAACTGGAAAGGACCTGGGAATCATGGAATCTGGAGGGTAATGTGATCTCTCTGACTTTGGTTGCTTTGCTCTGGTGGCCTAGAGTATTGTATGACCAGGCTGTTGATGCAGAGTGCCATGACTGAGTAGTGATGAACAGTAGTAGAGGGCAGTCAGATGAGTGACACATGTTGGTCAACTCTAAACCCTTCATGCCAAAGATTGGGGAAGTCTCACCTGAAGAGATGATCTTCTTGTCCCAGTCATGTTGACAGATACCTAGTAAAAGTTAAGGAGACAGCATTGAGCAAGGCAGAGTCCTCCTCACAAAGCTTTCATCTACTGGGGTGGCTATGGCCCTCAGGTTTTAATCTAATAGGGCTTGTGTAAATGCAGGTATCCGGGTAACATTGCCCAGTCTACATACAGGCTCCCCACTGTGAAATCTTTCATAAGCCAAAATGAGAGAAAATTGAAGAAACAATTACCATTAATTTCTATGAAAAACTTCCAAGACGTTTCCAGATCTCCAAAATAACCTACGAAAAAATACCAACTAACACATAAAACCTAAAATAACACTAGCACAGTCAGTGCAGGGTTATAGAAATACACAGTCTGTAGAAGGCAAGTCCGGGAGGAGCATGGTAGAGCCATGGCTTGGGGTGCTGCCACCTCCAGAAAGGCTACTACAAACCACATGCTGATGTCGCTTCTTCTTTTCACCTTTTGTTGTAAAATTGAAACTTGTCCTCTTCATGTTTCTTTCCATTAGTGGAAACAGGCACTAATGTAGGCCTTTGGAAAGTGAAATGGGCAACACCAGTGTTCTGATGCCACCATCTCTGCTGTGTCCAGGCCACCATCTTTTATGGTCTTCAGGGGTCTGGGAGTGGCAGCTGAGACTGCGGTGGGGGCGCCCCTGGGAGAGAAGGGATAAGGGAAGATAAACCCTGTCTTAGGGATTCATTGAACACCTCTCTGGCCTGGGCTGGTAGGCTCACTGACCTATAACCAGAGCATCACTAACAGACTTCTCCTGTTCCTAGTCTGTGTCGGACCTTCCAGAGCCCTGCAGCTGTCCCCAATTGGCTGCACTGTGTAGAATGTGTTGCAGGTCTACTCTACTCTAGCTCAGGGGAGCCCCTAGGGGCTTCCCAGTCAAGAAAAAAAACCCAAACCAAAAAATCACCCATGAGCCAGAAATAGAAATGGAGACCATTAAGCAAATGTTCTGTTCTCCTGTCTGTTACTTCCCTGACCTTGGAAGCAGATCCAGGAGTACATGATAAGGACTCTTGCTTGCATGTACAGCTGACTGGTATCTTTCATTTACAGCAGGACAGCCCATATGTCATGGCATCCCATCTACTGTGGCCATCACCCAATAGTTGGGACACCTTGGCCTGTCTGCTGGCTGTCTTGCAGCCTGCCAGTAAGGCTGTTTTTTTTGGGTTCTTTCCTCACGTGCTCAATGCTGCAGGACCTTCACACCTCCACAAACACTGGGGGGATATTAGTGTCACACTGTGGTCAGGTCATTGCGGGATGTGATCCTTCACTGTCTCCCACTAATCATGGAACCTGTTTTCACAAAGGACATTAATGTCGCTCCCAGTTCAAGGGCCTGTCTAGAAGTTGTTGCTTGGATTTCGAACTGCATTAAGATGTCTGGGAGAGTAAAATGAGATATTTGACATGGAGCATGAAAATGTCTGCTGGCTGCTCATGACTCCTGCACTCGTGGACCAGTCTAGGCCATGTAACTGCCAAGGGGACTACATCTGGTCCTGCCAAGCAGCTCTGTAAGTGAGGCATGATACTCTCACCATGTCCATGATGATGCTGGGGCTTAAAGATGGTAAAGCATATTCCCATCCGAGCAGACACGAGAGGAATTCCTGGAATCAAACTGAATGTCTGATGATGAAGTCAGATTCTGTTTCCACCTTGTATTACACCTTCCCTCTCAAATCTTCCTTATCTCTGCTCTTTTATGTTCTTTCCGCCCTGGAACTCGTCGGGCTTTGTTTTGGTAAATAATATCATTGAGGAGCTCTCTGCAAATCCTGGGTTCCTGAGATCTGTGAGTAGCTCTGAAACAGGGTTGTGGAACCTCCATGATGTATAGCTGATCGGTCAGAAGCACATGTGACAACTGAACTTGTTATGGCATCAGAAGTGGGGTGCAATCAATCTGATGGACCTTTGATCTTGAAATCTCGTCCATGACTGCATTGGATGATAGGAACCCCAGATGGTGTCAGAGAACTACTAGCAAGAGAAAGCCCCACATATCTGGTGTCAGAATGATCAGTGTGTGGTAGTGTAAGAGTCAAAGAGATCACAGGGGTTTTCCAAAAGCAGGAATCAACTTTAAGTTAGTAGGCTGTGTCAGACACAGAACAGAATGGGGACAGTCCTTTCCTGAACCTCACTCAGCACCCAACAGAGCATGTTGGCAGGACTTTACAGCAACACTAGACAGAACCCTGATAACTGTGTGACCCTACAGATCAAACAGTGGGGGACTACTTTCCAACCAGCCCACTGTGGACAAGAATACTGCTGACATTATAAAAAAGGGACACTGGCATAACAGAGGGACACTGACCCACTTTGCAAAAGAAAAGCCTAGACAAAGGACAATCAGACAGTTCAAATAGGTGAAGGAGCACTGAAGAAGGGAAAAGCACCCCCCTATATTTCCATAGCTCTAAAACTCCAGGTGATTTAATTATAGAGAGCTTTCATCACTATACACACCACATGTGTGTGTATGTGTGTGTGTGTGTATTTATATAAACACATAGGGGCACCATGATTTCTGCACTGAAACCTACCACCTTTTTTTGGTGTAACCTATCAAAAGGTGGTAGAAATTTTAGATACCTCATACTTCTTCATCTCCTAGTTCTTAACTATAACCCTTGGGCCCTTATGTGATAAACATTTCTTTCTTCTCTGTGATCTCATCTCTGAAAATTTAGTAGGGAGAGACTTATTCTGCTAATAGAATTGTGATGTTAAATGCACACTAGAGGACTAGTTCTTGGATCCCGGAGGGCTCCTCTATTCATAGTGAAGGATCTGCTCTGGCTATGCCTTGGCTGCCTCTAATATATTTTATATACACCCCAAAGATACCACCTAATACTCTACGGGTTGTAAGTTACACAGGGATGTTAGTACACAGGGATGATCATTTGAGTAGAACCTAATAAAGTTAAGATAAATCCTACCCAACTTTCCCATATGAGCTAGAAACAAAAAGTTGAAACATATACTTGCAAGTCTTGATAGTCAAAGGTTATCATGGCCTATACCACTGACAAGACAACAGTGTACCTTCACAGTCCTGCCCCAGGAATTCAGTAGTGCCTTTCCTACTTTTCTCAGGTCTTCAGTAAAGATTGTGAAAATCTAAATTTTCCTTGTAATTTGGCTCCAATAAAATATGAGGATAATTTCTTTTTTTCAGAGAACAAAGAAGCCTTTAGAAGATTTGATTTACTTGCTTTAATATGGGTAGAGAAGGGATATAAAGTTTCAAAGGATAGATTACAATTTTTCCAGAGCATTAGGGTATGGCTTCTCTCAAGAGGGGAAAGCAGTTTGCTGACAGATGATAGGCTGTCCAAACTCACTCCCTCTAAATGATAATTTTGAGGGTTTCTAGGTTTGACTGGATATTATAGACAGTGGGACCCCAATTTTCCTAAGATTTCCATGCCTCTATGAATTGATCAAATCCTAATCAGAGAGTCTCTGCTGTGGAAGCTCAAACGTGAACACATCTGTGGAACGCAAAGGAGGTCTGCAGCAGTCTCTTTCCCCAGGCATCCCTCCTACACAAAGTCGTTTTTTATTCAATTTGTGCATGAGACATCTGAACAAACCCTCTGGGTTTTAACTCAACCTCATGGGAAACATCAACATCACATTGCCATAGCAGTGCCCTTAACCCTGGGGCAAAGGTGTGTATCTACCTAGCTGTGGCTGCTTTTGCAAATGATGATAATTCTGTTGAACTCTCTCCCCAGATGACCCATATAACCTCATGTTGCACATACATTGCAGTCATTACTACTGACTGAGGACATAGTACTTTTCAGCCATTCAGTTTGCCTCTCTGTTTTATTATTCTCACCTTTCACATGTTATAACCACTGCACACCCTGAGCCCTGCCGTTCTCCAGCCCATTGCAGAAGGGGAGCCTTACAAATGCCTCCCCTCACTTAGGGGACTCTCATTGACTAAAACTCACATTGAGAACTCTGATCTCAGATTATTTGCTGATAGATGACACCTCAAAACTAAAACTGTAGCCCACTAACAAAATGTACTGTCACTCATCCAAATGCTCCCACAGAATAGAATCTTCTACCTGAGGTAAAACCAGTCCCCCTGGCAGAATGTGTTGCACAAACTAGAGCTTGTCAACTAGTCATAGCCAAAGAGTAAATATATCCACAAATAGCAGTTATGGTTTTGGAATAGGGCATGATTTTGAGATGATTTGGAAGTATAGGTGTTTCTCACTTCTGCAGGAATTCCTGTTAAAATAGACAAGTTAAGTAACTTTTAGATGCATTCCTGTATCCAAGAGAGGTAGTTATTACTAATGTTGAAGCCCATACAAAAAGAGATAATATGAAAACTAAAGAAAATGCTCTGATAGCTCATTATGGTAAACAAGCAACCTTAAAAAAGATTATGATCCTATCTGAGCCTTGTGATTCTATTTGAGCCCTGTGATCCTATCTGAGTGAAGGAGAAAATTCTGGAGGAACTCAAAGAGGTCAGTACAAAGTATCAACATATAGCTTTTCATTTTGAAAAGGAAAATGAAAACAATCTCTTTGCATCCTTTACTCAGATCATCTTTGGTGCTCCCAGATGAACATTTAGTAATACATAGTGCTCCAAATTTATAATATCTAAACTTTTCCATGGAACTAGTTATCAGTATGCAGACAAAATGGTTACTATCACAAGTTGTGTGTCACCTGTCAAAACACAATCCTGGAAAGTCTAACAGGTGAGCCATGGCCAAGGACTTCTGCCTCAAGTGCCCTTTGAACACCCTCAGAGGGAGTTTATGCAATAAGATCTGAATGTGTTTTAGTTATTGGGCCTATTTTCAGGATAGGCTGAGTGATTTCCTTGCCCTAAAACTAAGCCATTATTATAACAAAAATGATGCTTGTTTTTATGTTTCCAACCTGAAGCAGAAACACGTTTCTATCAAGTTATGAAGACACATACTTTATCAGAACCATCATAAAAGAACCCTGTAGCACATTGCTTTTTACTCAAAAACTATGTTGTCAATACCACCCTTCCCTGAACACTTCCAGAAAGGTCAAAGGAATCAATGGAATCCTCAAATTAAAATTAGAAAAAGTTTCAGAAATCCTTGTTCCCCTTTGATCAAGGTGCTCCCACTAGCGCTTATGAACTTGTATTCCACTCTCTCAAACAGGTTATTCCCTATGCATTGATGATGAAGGTCTCATGCTCTCAGGAACTTTACCTCTGATACTAGACTTTAACCTCCTGCATACACTGGGCCAAATATTGCATAACTCTCATGTTATATCCTATCCAATCACTAGCAGATTAAGGGAATAGTCTTATAGCATCTTCCTAAATAGCTTCTTCCTGATCTTCAACCAAGAGGCTTTGTCTACTGGAAGAGATGCTTGAGGAAAACCACTCTTGCACTACCTTCTAAGGTACAGTAGATAGCAAATACAATAGTGCATCTATAGGGAGTCAATTCTGGGTTTCTGGTTTCACAGCTAAAGAAATATTTGAAAACCTCAAACAATGGAAGACCACACCAGTAGGGAACCTTAAACTGAGGTGTCTCAGAGAGTCTCTAGAAGCAGCTGGAAGGAGGCAGCCAACACAAGACCTTTGAATGACTGATGACTTTAGATAATGAATAGCTTCTGCCTAAGACAGTAGATCAAGACTCTGCTTTTCTAATTTTCTTGTTTATTATCATTCAAATTTTCTGTACATTCCTTGTTATTCTTGCACAATGGTCCTATATCTCTTTCCTTCCCTCCTTGTTATAATTGTTAGGTCAGGGCATGTTCATTCTAATAATATTCTTAGGTTAGTCCAAGCAGAAGCCACAACCCTCAATCTTACCATCTGAATATGCCAGGCACCCAGACCCCACTATAAAAACCTCTGGGGTGTTCTGAACCCATTAAATGAGACAATAGAGGATTATCGCACTTCTCATTCCTGTCTGGACAAATGACCTTAAGTAAAAAAACTTGTGACTTTTCTGGTGTCCCTCTGTCTAAGAGAAAGAGCCAATAACTAAGATATATTGATCAGATCCTAGTTAATCCTAAATTTAAATTAAACAATCTTCCTAGGGTGATAAGCTAATATTTGCAACATGGAAGAGACTACTAGAAATACAGATATGCTACTGGCTCTCATGACTGGGGTGTCCTCTTAGGTATGAGAGGAGATGTTTCCTTTTGGCTGGGACACCTGGTCCTGTTTGCTTCAGATGACTACCTTGTGTATTTAGGAACAGTAATCTGATCCTATCGCTACAAAGAGACTTTAGGTCTACAAATTACCAAGTTGTAAATTCCAACTCAATTTCCAGTTTCAAAACATGACCGCCTTAATTATTAAGGCATTCTACTCAATGTTTATGCAAAACTCAGAGCAGAGTTCTCAACAGTGGGATTTCTACAAATAGAAAAACTATATCCCACCTCACTGGCAGGAATCACAATCACATAGTTCTAGACTTCTTGTTGGTTAGCTATGGTGGTGCTGGGACCTGCTAATACTTCCTGTGCTCAAATCATTAAAACGGGATGAAATAGGCTATGCATTATTTCAGAAAAATGCTATTTGACTATCCAGGATTTCTTCTCTTAGACTGAGTTGGGAAATTGAGATTTCTGGTCTCAACCAGGTCTCTATAGTATCTATAAACATGATACTTTAACATCTATCCACAGACACACCTTGTTCTGGACAACCTTGGCTCCTTGCCCCTGCTCCCATCACTGGAGGTATTCTCCTCCTAGGGATGTACTTGTAGAATACAAATGAACCAACCCAGAGTTCCATACTCCCCTCTCTAACGACCAGTCAAAACCACTTCTCATCCCTCTGCTTCCCACAGAAACTATAATTAAGCTTGGACCCCAGACCCTCTCTCTCTAGCCCCGACTCTGCCATGCACCCTGGTGATCCCCTGAGATGATCCCTCCCTCTCTTTAGAATCATTAGCTAATAAAGCATCTTTTCAATAACAGGCATCTCCTAATCTGTTGGCATTGCCATACCCAAATAATAGCACAAATAAAATCATATCAAAACACTTGCTCCTTAGCATCTTTTGGGACCACTGACTGCTCTCATTTTTATTTCGTGGTCACAGAGCTGATCTTCTAGATCTCCAGTCTCACCCTGAGAAGTGGCCATGTGGATCTCCAGCCTCACTCCCGAGCAGTGAGTTGGCTCAGGCTGGGGGTGACCTGAAGCTCCAGGCCAGGGAAGGAGAGACCCTGGACCTAAGTTTGGTTAATAGTCATTTTGTTTCAGTTGGTTTATGTGGACAGCAGATCAGCTACTTAGAGAGGAGGCACAGATGGTGTCTGGAGGGTTTGTGAGAGGCCTGTCCTAGGAGGCAAGGGCATTCCTGGATCCTATCTATGTCATGTGGGGAGGATGGTGCCCAGTTAGCCCCTTCCGAAGACAAAGAGGGTGGTTAATCTTGGTTGGTTCTTCTCCAGGAACCTGGGCTCAGATAAGTTTGTAGCAAACTTGGAATAAACAGCCTCTCTCTAGGTCTCCTTTTCAGTTATCCTGGTTAGAGAGCCCAGGCCCCAGGATGTACCCTGCTTATTCCCAGGCCCTGAGTCCTGAGTCTCAATCTTTCTCTTTCTTGGTTGTTGCTGTCCTTTCCCTGGAGGTTCTGCTCCCCCCGCTAAAGTAATGGAGGCAGCCAGCAGTTTACTATGTGTGTCATGTATGCTTTTAGACTTCTTTGATTCACTTAGTGGTTTCCATGAGATGGAATTTGGAAGGAGATACAATTCTCTCTCTAGTGTCTCATGTATTTGCTTTTTTTTCTTCCCTCTCAGGGAGGTGGCTGCTGAGATGCTAATGACATTTGAATAGCTGGTCTTTTGTGTAGACCAGTGGGTTTTTTTTCATCTTTGAAGCTTTTATGAAGTATAACAAATTTTTGTGTGGCACATTTTAAATGCTTTCAAGTTATTATTTATTCATTGAATTCTTCGTCTCTAAATTCTTGTTTCTGACTTTCCTCAGATGTCTGGTGACCCTTGACTATCTTTTCATGTAAAAGGCTGAAGCAGAAGATCTAAAGAGAAGCCTGTTGGTACATGTGAGCTTAGACTGGAGGCCTCCGGGGGAGGCAGGCCAAGGCTGTCGAGCCCCAGTCACTGAGGCTGTGGGTGGCTTTGTGAACAATTTTACAGAGAATAAGTGCTGTTCTCCTAATTGTAGTGAATTATATATATATATATATATATATATATATATATATACATATTATTCTCTTAATGTCACTCATTGGGACTTGGAGAAGGGCAGAGATAAACGAAGTATTTAATCATTTTTAATTGGATGACTAATCAGAAATTTAAAAAATGTAGTTCTGCTGCCATGCTTAGCTCTGACATGCAGTTTTAGCATATAGAGACATTGAGATGACCATTGCATACCTATCTAGTCTTCCAAGCTCCTTTTAGACACCTTAGTTTTCTCTCTTAGATTCATGGCAGAGTATGAATTCTGAACTTCATCTTCAACAGTAAAACTTTGTCAGAGCCTGGCCAACATGTTTTAGAAAACCTACCTTCCTTGGACCAGACGGTTACCTTCTGGATCCTGATCTTGGGAGGTAAAGGCAGGGATTTGCACTTTACAAGTGCCACAGTGTGGAGTGGCCCTGGCAGCCCCAGTGGGGCAGATTGGGGGCTGGCTGCTTTGATGAGGCTGGATGTAAGCCGGAGAGCCAGCTAGCTTTGTACTCAAGTTCATGTTTTAAGATTTGAAACCTCTAGCCCAGTTTGGAGCTAATTCATAAAAGTCTCTTCCTTCAACACTTTCTGCAGGCTAAAGATAATCCTTGCCTGTTTCCAGTGGCTTCCAGAAGCATTAGGGAGAGCTCCTGGAGCCTCCTTCTCCACATGATGGGCCCCACAGGGATAGATGCGTCTCTCCTTTCAGTCTATTTTCTGGTCTGAGTGGCTTGGATTTACAAGGTTATTAACTTATTATTTATATTATTATGTATGATACACATCATAGAGGATTTAGAAAGTACCAAAAGTAGGAGACTAAACAGCAAGTTTCAGCAAAAAGAGGCTGCACAGCACAGCTTCCTCCTGCTGTCTCTGCTCCATCATCTGCTCAACGTGCCCCTGGACAGTGCTCTTCTGTACAGTCAGGTGCTGACTCTGATTTAAAAGTATGTCTTAGAACATTTCAGTTGTAGTTTTATGAAATCCAAATTATAAATGCAAACATTTTCACAAGCTGAATGTACCTGTGTAGGCAGTGGACAGGCCCCTCATGCACAAGACAGGTGGTGCCGCCACACAGGCATCTCCATGAGTTGGGAGATAAGAACCAGGTCAGCTCCACACAAGCAGGCCAACTGCCAAGTTATCCACTGAGTTTGGCAGTGTGCCTTTCTTTCATTCTTTTGCTATTTTGACTCTTTTGTTGTTGCTGTTCCAACCAGGGCTGTCAGTCTTTCTTCCCTGACTTGGATGGAGCAGGGGGTGGCCAGGGCCAGCAGGCTGGCCATGGTTCTAGTGTCATCTGGTGGCCATCCAGTTACTCTCCTGGACCAGTGCTCAGCGTAGGCATTCTGTTTCTGAAATGTTGCTGAGGACCTTGGCTCTGGCCAGACAATGCAGAAGACGGATCGAGGGCCAGGCATCTGGAGAGGGCCTCATTGCACCTGGGCTTGTCCTCATATGCCCAGATTCCAGTCACCCAGCCTCTGCTTCCCTGGCAGCATGTGAGGTCTTTGGGAACCTTCAAGTAGGGGGCAGGAAATCAACCCCAGTATTCTGAGGGCACCCTGACCTGAGAATAGAACATGGGCATTGGGCTGGTTATGGTAGTTTACAGCTACTAGTGCTGTGGTTTTGTTTGTGACATCACAACAGGAGTGATTCTGGAGCCCTTTCAAGGCTGTTATATGAACAAAAATAACAGTTCTGAGGGACACTGTTTTGTCTGACTGCATGATTTCTTGTGCATGTGCCATGATTGTAGACTGGTAAAACCCGGGGCCTTAGCAGTTATCTGAGCCCATGTCTTCTTGTGGAATTGAGCCCCCAGCACTGAGCAGATGCTTTGGCTGCCAGTGGGTCGAGTGCACCTGGAGAGGCTGGTGCCACCATCAGTCTCATCCCTAACAAGTTTGGACTCAGGGAGCCAACCTAACCCCTACCCACATGTGCCCTGAATGGTGCTAACACACGAGGGTCTATGGAAAGTCAAGTGAAGGAGCTGCCTGTGTGGGTCTGTATGAGTGGGGAGTGTGAGTACGGGGGTGGGTCCCAGAGCCTAGCGAGGTCCCCTCCAGGGCAGGGCACAGTGTGCTTCAGTTGAAGATGGGCTGATGAGGCTGGCGTGACTGATGTCGGCACTCTGACATTTGTATCCGATGACACCTTCAGGAGGGTTGGCCCTCACCTACCTTTCCTCACAGGTCAGCATGCAGGAATCTTACTGTCCTTTCTGGAAGTGACCTGAACACTGTGGTTCTAAAAGCCAGTGGACTTCTGAACCTGTCTGCTGAAGGTGTCATGGTCCTGAGTGTGCATGTTGTCCCAGCAGGAGTACTCCACTGGTACAAGCACATAACAATCCTGGTCTCCATGACTGCAGGGTGGTGACACCCAAACCAAGACTCTGTCTTCTGAGCCTGTTTCATCACCTCTCAGCAGGTAATAAACTCTTCCAAAGTGAGGCTGAGATGAGAATGCACCACACTTAGACTGGACCTGATGTAGCCAATCATCTGGACATAGAAAGGCTCAACAAACCTTACCATGTCAGCAGAATCCTCACCATTTGTTGCTGCTCAGAGCATAGTCACTTCCACCTGAGGATTTCCCACCTCCTTCAGGTTAATTTGTCACCTCCTTCTACCATAATCCCCAGTTTGTAAGTTTCTTCCCCGTGAACCTGACTGGGCAACTGACCAGCTTCCCGGTCTTCTGGGAACAGGGCCTGCATGTTTCTTTTGGAATCACCCCTTCCCAGCTCCTAGCTCCTGAGGGTACTGAGTACCTTGCTCAGTCCTGACATTCAGGCATCTTAGCCTGGCCCAGACCATGACAATGCCACAGCCTGGCCTGTGTGGTGGATCCTGAGACTTAAGCAGGACCTACCAGGAAAGAGGTTTTCTGTTTCCAATTGAGTTATCTTGGGCAATTGCTCACCTTCACTCTGCCTCGATTTTCACACCTGCAAAATGGGTGATAACTCCAGATTGCTGAAGAGTTAAATGAGTCAGTGCACATAAAGTACCTGGAATGTTGCCAAAACAGTAGACTCAGTGAACATTGTTCTGGCATCATTGTCATTCTTGTTACTACTAGAGTAGATAAGCTGGTGGAAAGTTAAACACGGTCATTTTGCCATACTTGGGAATGGCTGAATGAGAAAAATTCCAATATAGAGAGAATCATAACCATCTTTCCCCTAAAAAAGACAAAATTTCCTGATAGCACTGGGCTCCTGGATGCAACAACGCCAGATATCCACATTACAGTTTTCAGAGCTCTGTGTCAACAACACCTTATTTTCTTATTGCTTTAACCAACATAAATTTTGGTTCTTTCACTTGTGATTAAAAAAGTTCTGACATCTTCAAGCATGTGCAATCTCACCTTCCTTTCACTTCTCACAGGTTTTGTATATTCCTTATCCCTATAAGAGCCATATATTCTAAGTATAAAGTCATGACTAATGTCTTGACAAAGAGTTTTTCATTCCTGATCTCTCAATTTCATTCTAAGAAAAATCTTAGCAAGTTATAGATTTTAAAAAATCATACCTAGTCTTTTATTAAAGGGTCAGCCTTATAAAAACCATGTCATGTCTTGATACAGGTGGACCCAGAACCTGGAGTGGCACCTCCTCAAATGATGTTCTCTCACTCTCTTTCTTACTAGTGAGGCCTGTGTGCAGGCTTGTGTGGGGTCTGCCTCTGACCCATTTCTGTGTGCCTCACAGTGGCTAGCATGAAGTCCTGTATAAGGCTGAGAAAAATTACAATATAGAGGGAATCAGTAAATGCTGATACACAGACATCAATGTGGTTTTATGGGAATTTCTATTAAGCAACCAAATCCCAAAGCATGAGTGCATTTCCTTATCTGCTTTTCTAGAACCTAGAAAACTAGCAAAATGAATCAAGGGCACGTTCATGCATTCCCCAGCTGGTGGGAACACAGGGTACAATTTAATTTAAGCATCTGGTTTGGAGCCAAGATTGCTACCCTCTAATTAAGTTAAGTCCTCCTTACACCTATAATGTTAAATTTATGCTAATGCATGAGGTTATTAATTATATCTAATTATTCAATTAACCAATAGCAAATATCAGTGAATGAATGGTTTACAAGAAAAGTCCAGTCTGACAAGCTTAGAGCCTGTTGCTTGGTGTATGAGAAAGGATTCCAGGTCTTTGAATGACTTTCAGAAGGAGGGACAGATGTCACCTAGCCTTCCTGGCCTCTTATCAAGAGGACTTTTATCCCGACTCAACACACAGTTCTTGAATGTTGACTGGGCATTGGGTAAGACAGTGACAAAGTTATGGACTGAGGGAAATATGGACTCAACTGTTAATTTGGAAACAAGCAGAATTTATGATTCTTCCCACCCCCATCCTGTAACTCAAGCTGAGGAGAAGAAGGAGGGAGGGTGCATATTGCATACTTCCCAGGGGCTCTCCACAGCAGGTGCTAGGGGTCCATCCTCAGCAGGATCCTTGCCTCTCTGATCGGGATCAGGAGGCACCCATTCTCATGCCCACACACTGTGCCTGTGCTCACTGAGCCCAATGAGTCCTCATCCTCCCTGCTCTGGAAATCGGGGCCCTTGGAAGGCTCAGGGAGTGCTGAAGCCACCACTGTTGGGGGAACTGCTGGTACAGAAAGGTGGGGCTGGGTCGAGGGGTGTGCAGAGCTGAGTACTTAACAGTCTTGGAATGATCCCCTGCCTCCACTAAGGCCCTGCCCTGGAGAGTCCTGTGGGAGCCAAGAGAGGATGTGTTGAGAATCATTGAAAGCCATTTATGCTCATGAATTTAAAAGTAGCAGCTCTGATCTTGGCCATGTTCATCATCTGGATGTGTCATTTGGTAAAAATAAAAGTATCTTTGAACAGCCAGAGCAGTACTGCTTAGAGCTTAACAAAGATTATGATTTAAACGTAATTTAATTCTTGAGGGGATCACTGAGTTTTTCTAAGATACACAAGCTAAAATTTGCTGGTTACAATTTTGTGTGCATTTTTCCAAAGAAAGTTAAAATCCATTCTTGTTCAAATCATGAAATTAAATGTCTATTCAAATTATAGTCAATCTTCAGTTTTATTAAAACAAATATTTAATACTTTCTTATTCTTATCAACAAAAAATTAAATTAACAAAATTTCTAGATACTTTCGTTTTTTAAAGTAACTTTACCTTCTTTTTCTTAAATATAAGAAGGAAACTAGATAATTATGTCTCATAAAGTTCTCAATATGTTTATAATTAAAATATTTTGAATTATTCTCAAGGTTTTCACTATGTATTTTACTTATAAATAATAGTCATTCCTATTTATTATTATATTATAACAAATTCAATAATGAGAAAAAAATACTTGTCTAATTTATACAGTAAATATGAATAGCTGTATTAGTTTTTTCACACTTAGTTTTTAATATACTTTAAAATACATATTATACTTTATTAAAATATGCATTTATTTTTTCACACTTTGTTTTTAATATACTTTAAAATACATATTATACTTTATTAAAATATGCATTTGTTTTACTATGGTAAAATACATATATTTACTCTTAAAAATTTTAGAATATTTTTATTGAAGTAGCATTATATAGGTTTCAGGTACACAGCATTATAAACCAACATCTATATGTAATATATTATATTCATCACCAAAAGTCTAGTTTTCATCCAATATTATGCAGTTAACATCCTTTGCCCAATTTATCCACCCTTCCCCCTTCCCTTCTGGTTGTCACTATTTTGTTTCTATAAACTAAGAGTTTGTGTTTGTTCATTTATTTTGTTTCTTTATTTTCCATCAATGAAATCATGTGATGTTTGTCTTTTCTTTGTCTGACTTATTTCACTGAGTGTAATACCCTTTAGGTTCTTCCATGTTGAAAATGACAGAATGAAAAAAACACTAAGATGTCTGTGCCTCCACGTTCATTGCAGCATTATTCACAATAGCCAAGAAGTGGAAACAACCTTTATGCCCACGATGGATGAGTGGCTAAAGAGGATGTGGCATAGATACACCAGGGGACACCACCATAAAACTGGTCAAAATGTGCAGTTCAGTGGTGTTAAATACCTTCACATTCACCAATACCATCACCACCATGCATCCCTCTATTTTTATCTTGTTAAACTGAAACTTTGTACCATTAAACACTAATCCTCCTGGCTCATTCCTAGAACCATCATTCTTCTTTTGCCTAGATTTTCATTACTCTAAGTTCCTCAGATAAGAGGAATCATGCAAATTCTCTTTTAATGACTAACTTGTTTCACTTAGCATGATGTCCTCATTCATGCTGTAGTATATTGCAGATATCCTTCCTTTTTCAGGTTGAATCATATTCTGTTGTATTTATATCCCACATTTTGCTTAATCTGACGGGAGTGAGGTAGAATTTCCTTCTGTTTTGACTTGCATTTCCCTAATGACTAGTGATGTTGAGACTCTTTATGTTCTGTCCATTAATATATCTCCTTTAAAAAATATCTGTCAAAATCCTTTTACCAATTTTTGAATGAACTGTTTATTTGGTGGTAGAATTTAAGGTGTTCTCTATATATTTTGACTATTAATCCCTTATTAGATATTATCATGCAAATATTGACTATCTCTAGTAATCTTTCTTCTAAGAGACATTCCATAATTTATTTCTTAGTGATTTTATAATGTTTCTTGAAACACACATTTGCACTTTTGTTTGAGTTGAGAAATGGCATATGCCTTTACCCAGCAGGAAACCCCATCTGGCAATGGGCTTAAGCCAACTGAAGTTGCAGTCTCAAATTTCTAAGCACGTCATTGATGGCATCTCCATCATTTTAGTTGACTAAGTCTCAGCCTCAAAGTCTTGACAAAAATATACTAATATATTTAAAGCGCATGATAAAATAAGATCTCTTTGTCTGAGTGTTCTGAATCAAGGCCCCTACCCCGAGTGAGAGTGATTCAGGCGTATTTGATGGTCTCTGGGAGACCTGCAATGAGGTCTTTGGCTAGATGTCCTTGACTGGATGGTGATAGCTTCACAGGGTGGGTAACAAATCCCTTTCAGAGTGGCTGGCTTCTATCTCTTTGCTTTCAGCAAAAATCAAAGGGTGCTCTAACTGCAATAGCTTGGTAGGAGTCCCATAAACAGAGCGGTGTTGGTAAAACAGTCTTTACTTCCAATTATGCAAGTTTTTCAGTATTTACAGATATAAAACAAAGCAAAAAATGAGAATAAATTTGATGCCAAATCTTTCCTGCTTGATTCTAGAAATAAGTAATATGCATAAGTGGCAAGGGTTCATTGAAAACAGAATTTACAGGACCCCATTGACGGTGATTTATACCCATATGGGGGATAGCTCCACAGGAAACAGGCAACAAACTCCAAAATCATGTCCTTAAGAGATGCATTTCTAATACTCTCTCTCTCTCTCTCTATATATATACACACACACAGACGTATGTGTATATATTTATGTACTGCATCTAATATATATGCATATATACATATATGTATATAATTTATATTCTATCTAGAAAATCTAGAAAAAAAGTTTTTAAATATGTCAATCTAGAAAATATGTCAATCTAGAAAAAAATGTTTTTAAATATGTAGAAGCTTTTGGTTATAGGGAATAATTTCAATTTATATACATATATAATATACATATACATATATACACACTGCATAATTATATGAAGATAATAATAAATAATTTTGAAGCATAAAATTCTATGACATTAAGATAATATTCTATGAGGGAACTGGAATGTTGCTGTGTTAAAGGAGACAAAAAGAAGTGCTAAAATTTCTGTTGAAATGGAGATTGCTCATATTTTTTTTTAAAGAGAAGGAAAGGAGAGGAGGAAGAAGCATCTTTAGTTAGTTAGTTGTTTATTTTGGTTCTCTCCCAATCCCTGGTCCTGAGTCATGAACTTGGGTCCCTGAATTTTACATGGTCCACAGCACAGCTGTCTCAGCCACTTGAGACATAGGGGCTTGCCTGATCATATATTTTTTAAAATGTATAGTGGTGAGTTTTAAATTTGCTGTACTTTTTATTTTCTGTTGTTTAAATAAAGAGAAAGTTGAATTTTATTTTTAAATGCCAGTATTTATACTATATCATAAATGATATATTTTTGTGAAAAAAAAATATATAACTTTAATAATAAGTGAGGGACTTTCACATTTTGTGAGTGGGAGAATGGACAGGCTGAGACAGTGAGGTTGGGCAGGACACAGTCTCTAGGAAACTGTAGTAAATTTCATCTATTCAGACACGGAGTCCACAGGTAGGAAAGAATCTGATCACAAAGACCTCGAGTGTGAATCCAAGGATTCTGGAGTGTTAAGGGAATATGCAGACTACTAGTAATAAAGGCCATTTTTGAAAGTTTGATGCTGTGACAATGCATCTCTTAGCACTTAGAGAGAGCAGAAGAGCAGCAAACAGGGAGCTGAGAAATGAGAAAGGCAGAAATTAGGCAGGGGGTGGCTTCAAGGAAGAAGGAAATTGGGAAGACAAATGTTTGGCAAAAGAATTGACAGGTGCTGATGACTCACAGGAATGAGGCATGGGTAAAGGCAAGAGATCCAGTCTCAAGTTTCTGACTGACTCTTTGGACACAGATATTGTGGGGAGAGTATTAAAAGCCACCTGAAGTCATTACATGATACTTCAAAATATTTTGGGCTTAAAGAACATGAAGTTGCATCACCATCACCATTCTTTTCCCCACTGTAAATAATGTACTTCTCAATTTTTCAACTCTGCTCTCAGTTATGGAACCAGCAGGAGAAGTCTGCAGGCAGATTCCTCCCTGGAGTGTAGTGCAGTATGTCATTTGCATGCCGGCTGTCAAAAGAAAGACAGAAAAATCTCTCTAACCTCTTATTTTAAGATGAGGAAATTAGACATGGAGAAAGAAAGTGACGGTCAAATTTACATAACTAATTTGTTTGAAATTTCTTTATGAAACCTTGACAAGGAGTGGAATGAGTAATGTTTATAGTGTGTGGGTCGAAGGTAAGAGAAGTACTGTCCTTCAGCTATCTCCAGTGGTGTGTAACTGGTTAAACTCTCCAATTAAAGAATGGAAGAACAGATCATAATCCAGTGATATAATATGATGACTAAAACAGACTCACCTGAGATGCGACGACACAAGTAGTGTGAAAGTAGAAGTATGGAAAAGATGTTTTACGTAGGTAGTAACCTACAGAAGCAGTTGTACTAAGATCAGACAAAACAGACTTTAAGACAAAGCTGGCCCCTAGAGGCAAAGCTATTTTAAAATGATAAAACGGAAAATTCATCAAAAGATATAAAAATTAGAAACAACATTCTAAAATACATGAGGCAAAATTGATAGAATTAAAGCAAGAAATAGATAATTCAAAATAATAGTTGGAGAATTCAACATCCCACTTTCAATAAAAGAGCAACTAGACGGAAGATCAGTAAGTAGCTGAAGACTTCCAATGCTGCTAATCTATTAAATTGCTGACAGAGCATTACCTAACAATGGCAGGACATATATTTTCACATGTACATAGAACAGTTCCAGGATACATCATATATTAGATCACAAAACAAGACTTAATAAATTGAAAAACTGAAATAATATAAAATGTGTTTTCTGACTATAGTAGAATGGAATCAAGAATTAATACCAGAAATATAAGAAATTTTCAAAAATGTGAAAAATAAATAGTATATTTTTAATTGACCAATAGTTTAAAAGGATCACAAGAATTTAGAAAATACTTTGAGATGAATGAAAAATAAGACAATATGTCAGAATTTATGAGTTCAAGGGAAATCCATGCTCAGACATAAACTTATAGATTTAATGCCTATATTTTTAAAAAGAATTATTTGAAGTTAATAATTTAGTCACCCACTTTAAGAAATTAAACAAAGAAGAACACTAAATCAAAAGAGCAGGAGGAGAAAATAATAAAGTTAGAGTGAAAATAAGTGAAGTAAAGAGAGAAGAAAACCAACAGAGAAAATGTATAAAACCAAAACCAGATTCTTCAAGAATATTAACAAAATTGATAAATTTGTAGCTAGACTGATTAATAAAGAAAAAGAGATGACACAAATGACTGAATTAGGGAAGAAAAGGGATATTATTGTTGACCACATAAAAAAGAATTCTAAGGGAATATTATGAATAATTATGTACCAACACGTTAAATATGAATAACTATGTGCCAACATGTGCATATATGAAAAAGGAAAATTCCTAGAAAGACACTAATTACCAGAATGTATTCAAGAATAAATACAAAATTTTAACTTACAACAAGCAGAGAGAATGAATTCATAATTTAAAGTTTCCACAAAGAAAAATCCATAACCAGATGCCTTCTATGGTGAATTTTACCAGAACTTTAAAGGAGAATTAATATCAGTTTTCTCAAGCACTCTTCCAAAAAGTAGAAGAGGAAGCAAAAGTTCCTAATTCGTTATTTGATGCCATGATATCAAAATGAAATATATCACAGAAAAAGAAAATTATACACTGATATTTCTTATAAATATAGATACAAAGATTCTCAACAAAATGCTAGAAACCAAATCTAGCAGAATAGATAAAGAATCTTCAGTATGTGGGATATATTTCAGGAAAGGAATTTGTCTCAACATTTAAAAAATTCATCAATGTTATTAATAGAAAAAATAATAAAAACCATGTGATCATCTCAAAAGACATGAGAAATATTTGAAAAAATCTAACACTCTTTCATGATTAACAAAAATAAAAGAACCTTCACCTGATAAAAGGATTTTTTTCATAAAAAACTCACAGCAATTTACGGGCAAAAGATGAAAACATTTCCCTCATATAAGGAACAAGACAAGATGTCTCCTTTCACCACTTCTATTCAACATTATAGTGTAATTCTACCCAGACCAATTAAAACAGAAAGAGAAATAAAATGTATGCATATTAGAAAGGAAGAAGTGAAAATATATGTATTTGCAGATAACATTGTTTACAAAGAAAATCATAGAGAATGCACAAATAAGCTATTACAGCTAATGAATGGCTCAGTAAAGTTTTAGCATAGCTCAATGCACAAAATTAGTTGTATTTTTATATATTAACAAAAATAATGTGTATATGAATTTATTCTAAATTTAACCAAAATGTAAGACTTTTATGCTGAAAATTATAATTGAAAATATAATTATATGTTGAAAGAAACCAAAGAACCCCTTAATGAATGAAAAGATATTCCATATTCAAGGATTGCATGCATTTAAGATGGTAATACTCTCCAAATTGGTCTAAAGATTCAGTGTACTTGTTATTAAACTTCTATTTTTTTCAGAAATGGACAATTTGATTGGAAATATTTATGGAAATGGGAGCTAAATAGGCAAAATAATCTTGCAAAAGAACAATGGAGAGCACATAATTCTTATTTAAAAGCTTACTACAGGGTTGTAGTCATCAAGGCAATGTGATTCTGGTACACATAGATTAATGGAGTAGAATTCAAAGTCCAGAAGTAAACTCAAGTATCTATGGTCAGTTGATTTTCAACAAAGGTAACAAGATCATTACATGGAGAAAAAATAATTTTGACAAATGATAGTAGGACAACTGGATTTAGGCAAAAGACAAGGTTGAACCCTATTTTAAACAACATAAAAAAATTAACTCAAAGGTGATCAAAGATATTAATATAAGAGCTGACTCTAAAATTCACAGAAGAGAAAAGAAATCTGTGATTTTGGCTAAGGCAGCAATATGGCATATATCACACCAAAAGTACAGGAAGCCAAGGAAAAGATAATGAGAACTTCACTAAAATTAAGAACTTACGTGCCTCAAAGGATATTATAAAGGAAATATAAAGGCAACCCTCAAAATGTGAGAAAATTTTAGCAAATCATATTTCTGATAAGGATCTAGTATCCAGAATATAAAAAGAACTCACAAATCAACAGTAAAATGTCAACTCTATCTTTAAAATGGGCAAAGGACTTGAATCGTCATTTTTCCAAAGAAGGTTCACAAATGGCCAACAGCAGATGGAAAGATATTTAATGTCATCATTAGTCTTCAGGGAAATTCAAATCAAAATTACAATGTGATATCAATTTATACTCACTAGAATGATTATAATCTGAATGATGGACAATAACATGTGCAGATAAAGATGTGATGAAATTGGAGATTAACACTTTGCTTGTGGGGATATAAAATGGTGCAGCAGCTGTGAAAAAATTTGGCAGTCCCTCAAAAGTTGTATGTAGAGTTATCTATGATCCAGTAATTCTACTTGCAGGTATATATCCAAAATAATTGAAAACAGATTTCTCTAAAGATCTTGAAAATAAATGTTCCAAACAGCAGTCTTCATAATATCAATAGACAAAAGAACTCTAATGACCATCAAGTGATAATGAAGAAACAAAATGTGGCATATCCATGCAATGAACTATTAGTCAATTATTAAAAGAAAAAAGTACTGATACATTCTGCAGCATAGTTAGCCTCGAAAACATCATGCTAAGCAAATAATAGTAGATACCAAAGACTACCACTGTGAACAAATGGCATTATTTAAAACTAATATACTCATTGCATTTATGCCAAATGTTCATAGCAGGCAAGTCCATACAGATAAGAAGAACATCAGTGGTTGCTGGGGACTGAGGATGGTAAGAATTATAAGTAATTGGTAACAGGTATGGGGATTATTTTGGGGATGATTCTGGAATTTTGGAAATATGCTTAAATTGCATACAGGTAATAGTTGCACAATATTGTGATTATACTAAAATTTCCTGAGTTGTACCCTTTAAAGAGTGAATCTTAAGTTGTGTGAAATTTTATCTAAATCATATCTCCAAAAGAAAGTTTCATGTTGTGATGACACCAATTTACATTTCTCGAGTTGCTTTTTCTGGGAACTTGGCTTATTTAGGCTCCAGAAAGATATTTAATAGACAAATTTATAATTACTTTTCTCTTTGACCATATGTTATTTTCTTCTCAAAGTCTCTAAGCCCAGTGCTGGGAAGTTGTCCTAAGCCTCTGGTCTTTTGGGAGTATTCTCCACTATGAACAAGGGGTGTTTCTCGTGCATTTCTCCTCCAAGCAGAACCCAGCATGGTGTTTAGTGCCGAGTGGGTGCTGAGTTGCAGGTCTTTCACCAGATGTCTTCACAGCATCCGTCCATGACTCATTTGTCCCATTTTCCCCTCAAACATCTCACATCTTTAACATGCATTAAATGCCAAACATGATCATTTCATTTCAGTTCAGCAGGTATTTATTAAAGCACCTACTATATTCCCAATGTCATGAGTGGAGGTCAGGGTCAGAAATAGAAATGAGACCTGTGCTCTTCTGTGCCTTATAACTAAATGATAAACATTTACAGACCTGAGATATTTTACACCAAGGTTAAGGTGAATAAATACCTTGGTGGACATGTAAACCATCACCAGAAGTCTGAGAAAGTCTAGTTCAGGTACTCTGAGCTGCCATAAAGGATTTTTTAAAGAGGAATCTAGGGACCTCTGCCATTATTCAGGACTCAGAACCTAAGTTCAATTCTCTGCTGATTCTGACACCTGTAATGCTTGTGTCTGCCGTGCATAGAGGTGAAGTTTCTTCAACCTTGAATATGTCAGCAGGGTGGAAGAATAGTCTTTCATAGCTGGGAAAGGACAGACTAAACATACATCTCTCACTGCGTCCTGCAGGGAAGATTCTGTTGCCCATCCTCACTCTACAAATCATGAGAGATCTTCACCAGACCACCATTGTAGGGTATTGTGAGAACACGACCTATGCCCAAACTTGAAAGTGGACTTGACGGTTGGCCAATGCCGAGCACGGACTTGAATGTAAGAGATGAACTTTCTGAAATGATAACTGCCTTGCCTGCTCTGACTGTACCTGAGGTGTTCTGACCTGGAATTCTGCTGTCCTTGCTTGTTGGACTCTTCTTTGTTCTTGCCCACTTGGCTGTTCGTGCCTACTCCCTACCCTCTCTCTGTTGATAGCCCCCCTAAAATAGCTTCTTCCCCACTGGTGGTGTGGTAGCTTTCTGGAAGCATTCCCTGCTGCCGTTGTGGAGGTGGAACTATGTCCAACACGCCACTATTGGAACTCCCTGTCATTAGTACAATAAAGGCCCTGTCCTGTCTGCTTGTGTCTTTTCTTGATTTCTTTCAGACTGTCTCCTAGGCAGGGCATTACTCTGCCAGAATATGAACTTCTGCATAACAACTAGCCACAGGGGGGAACACTCATGTGGCACATGACACTGATTAGTCCAGGTGCCAAGCAGAACAACTAGCCACAGAGGGGAACACTCATGTGGCACATGACACTGATTAGTCCAGGTGCCAAGCAGAGAAGGGGACACAAATCAAAGTTCATTGACCTTACTTTACCTGACCCTTGGCGAGATCCTCCCAATAATACTCAAAATGTCAATTACATGGCACTTTCTAATTAGCCGTGGACCCCATTAGATGTCTGGTGCTTGTGTTCAATGTCTGCAGCATGGTAGCCACATCTTAAGTAAACATGGATCCTATTAAAATTTTAAAATGATTGTTTATCCCTGACCTGCTTGCAGAACTTCAAGTGACTCAAAGAGAGATTTCAAGTAGACATCTCCATTGTGAAAAATAAGAAAAAGAAACACATTGGAGAATGAACAGAAAAACTAGAGTCACTAAAATTCACCTTTATATTTTGTTTTAAGATTCCTAAGAGTCAAGGCAATAAAACATCTCAAGTTACAGACAGAGCAGTCTTTTCTTGTACTAAATTTTTAAGTTTGTAATTACAGTGGGCTTTAAATAGCTGTGGTGGATAGTCAACGTTCTAACTTTGTGGAAGACAGCAGTGTAAACAGTTACTTGTATTCTATTACTCACCATTAAAACCAGCCAATGGAATGAAAAAATTGGAGAAGAAATCACCATATTTAGCTAAATTAGAAAAAAAAGCCATCATATCATACCATACACTGTGAATAACAGTCGACGAATAAAGTGAAATTGGAACCCATCGAAAATCAAAGCTTTGAGCAAGTTCTCCCGGGTCTCCCCTAACTGAACTCTCCAAAATTAGCACAGCTATGAAGGTAAATACAGGTTGGATCTAGTACTTGACATCACTAATATCAAGGTGTGAACAATCCTTGGGCCTTCATGCCATTTGGAAGCAGACAGTGGGTGCAGCACAGAAGAGTTTGATAGAAAAGCTTTCTTTGTAAGAGGTCGATAGAAAGAGAGATGAAATAGTGGATCAGGCACAGTCATTGGCTGAGCAGAGTTGCCCAAAATAATGAACAGCTAAGTGACCACATCATGAAATTACCTAGGAGAAGGCAGCAGTGTGTTACATATGACACAAAGGGCGCAGGAAACCAAGAACAACTGGATAAAAACAAATTCATTAGAACTGAGAACTTCCTGCATCTTAGGACACTGGTGCATCAAATTCACACATACCAGGCACTGCCAGGCCTGGATGTCTCCCCACATCCTTTCCCTCCCTCGCTGTGGGCCTTCTCCTTCAGAGAGAGACACTCAGAAAAGCACTAGCAGCTACAGCACAGACCCCAACCCCCAAGGAGAAAGCTTACAAACAAGGCTGAAGGTTGCACGTCTGGTAGCTTGAAGTCCCATTAGAAACACAAGGGAAAAAAAACCCCAAAGTAACATTGAATGATAACACACTTGGAAACAATTAGAGATAAAAATGATTCAAGAAAAAGTATTAGAGTTCTATCCAAAAATTCATTATAAATGTTGTCTAAAGACAAGAACACTTAAGAAGAGGAAGAGGAAAATATGCTAAAAATATGATGAAAGAGCAAAGGAGAAAGGGCATGGTGTGCACCTCAAAAAGGGGTGTGGGCCTTTGGGTCATACTGTGACCACGTGCACAGGTGTCTATGCTTGTGGACATCTCCAGGCTCTGAGAGCTGGACCTGGAACATTGGGGTCTGGCTCTCAGGCAGGAGGGGTGGGAGAAGCTAGGTTCTTACCGCACAGCCTTTTGATCCAGTTGGCTTATTTTCACCAGGCTCTTATTTTTTAAATGAAAAAAATTGGGGATGCAAAGAGTTTCATGAAAAATGCCAATGTCATCTCCCTATACCTGTTTCCTATAAATAACACCAGATTCAAGCTGCAGGGGAGCTTTACAATGAGGGCTGAGTGCCCTCGCCCTCTGCCACTGTGTGTCCCTGTGCCTGGGGATAACAAGTCCAAATTCTCTTTTGTGTTGCGTGGTAATTCTCATCCATTATTTCCCCATGATATGACACAATTGAGTTGGGAGAAATGTTTCTGAAATGAGAACAGTGATTATTACTCACAGCTGTCAGTCTTTAGTAGAGATTATGCAAAGAATTAAGTTCATCTTCATTAAAAACATGACTAAAAGAGTTAATTAGTTTCCAATGTAATAAGCAAGCAGATCTTGCGTGAGAGCCCCTGAACATCTAATGAATTGTTAAACATGTTTGAAAGAAGCTGAATTCAAACAGTAGCTCTCTGATAATAGTTTCTAAGAGAATGACTCTGAGGGGAGGACTGAGGGAACTAATAAGGAGGGGGCGAGGGGTCTGAGGCATGGCATCCTGTGGTATGGTGGCCACAGGGACCATGCTGCCGAACTTCCAGTCTGAGAAGGCTGGTAGGTAGGCTGACCATATTTCCTTGAGACAAAAATGAGACATTGGGATGGCTGTGCACTGGTGACTATGACGGGGAGGAGGTGGGGATATTCTGAGCAGGAACAGAGCAGCCAGGCCAGCAAGTAAGTACTATGTGATGCTGATCTAATAGTAATGACATGTAGTCCAGTGGAACTTCATACAAGTGGCCAGGGCTGGTGCAAGGAATTTTGGCATCTTAGATGAAAACCAAATTTGATGCACCTATAAGCCTATCTCTCCTGCCCAAAACACATGCCACTTCAACCATCCCAGTGTCAGAAATGCCCAATAACCATCGTAGTACCAGAGATAACACCCATAGTGCCAGAAATGACCCCCATAATCTTACCTGCAGCTCAACCATGCTGCAGTGTTTTGCTCCCTTTGAAAAAACAGCCTTGTATGGGGTGGGGAGCGGGAAAAGTCCTCTTCCCTGGAGCTTCCATTTCCTCACAGAGGTGGGGAAGAACAGTAGCAACCCTAGACCACCACATTCAGTTCAGGCAAGGGCCATCTTTAATGTGGGGCAAAAGGGCCAACAGATTTTGGGCCCCTCAACAGACTGGGCCCAGAGCAGCTCAAATGCCCCCTTTGCCCCATGTTAACGATGACCCTGGTTTATTCAGTCAAAATGGGGTAAAATTGGAATTTATATTAAAACAATGACCCCCCAACTGCCTGGTTCTGAGCAGCAGACAGGCAGAGCGTCTGGCCACTCTGCACACATGAAGCACTTGGAAAGGACTCCCTTTAGAACTTTAAGGCAGTGATGCACTGTGATGCACTGCACCTTCAATACCACTTCCATATCAAATGTCAGCCTTTATGTTTTCAGTCACCACCATCAGTTACCAGATCACCATGGCTGTCATTGAAATCAGTCATAGGCTCTGTTAGCTGTCAAAGCAGAGACATTGTGCTCATTGAGGTAGGGAGGTGACAGGAAATGATCCCACCTGAGCAGTGCTTTGAAGAGGGAGAGGAAAGTGCGCTAACGTCCTGCTAAGTGCCTGGAAGGCTAGTCCCCTGGCAATTCAATGTTGATGTGGACCCTGGATCACAGCTCTGTGAAGACTGTGCTCTGAGGTTGCATGGTGAAAGGATAGCCTGGTGTCGGAGGAGGTGGTTCTAGATGCACATGTCCAAGTTTAATTAGGGAAGAAATGTGACAGCTCCACACAGTGCATGACCAAAGGGACATGAACCTCAGTTGCCTCCCGTGTGCACGTCTTTTTTCTGTGTTCCAAACACCTCTGCATCAGACTTCAAACCACAACAGTTTCACAGCCTGCTCACTTGAACTGCGGATGACTTAATGTCTGGCTCTCTTGAGCCCATGTCAACCAAATAAACCAGTCAGAAGCAGTTTTCTTGTTGCAGTACCAACAGGGAGAGTAATGCTGACACCCCCAGCTAAGAATGTGGTCCCTGCTTGTTGTGACATATGTACCCCACTCCCTAGCCTGCTGGGGAGAGCAGGATGAAGAAATCTGAGGTTTCACTATGCTCTTGCGATGGTTCTGGTTATGCCCAGGATTTTGGTTTTCTGTGGTGTGGAACTGCCAACTCTCCCAGGAAGATCCTTACTCATATCATTTGTAGGATTCAGAGCAGAGGCTCTACCCAGAGGCCATCACTACCAGGTGGCAGGGACTGTAGTGTCTCAGTGTGGGCACAGACACAGATGTCCTGTCCCTGGGCTCCCTGCTGCTTCCTGGTCAGCTTTATGGAGTTGAGGCCCATGGGAGAATTGCTGTGTCCTGGGAGTTGGGATCCAGTTAGTTACACAGGATTTTCCTGCTCTGTCAGCTCCTCCTCCATCTAAGCTGGTCAGAGCCAGTCTACTACCTGCTTCCTACCACCTGATCCAAGATTTCTCCTTAGTGTTGTTTCCAGGTGGCCAGGTAGGACCAGATAATTGAAGGGGAGACTCCATGCCTGTGCACTGACCCAAACTCACAGAGTAAACAAACTGCCGTACTTGTCAAAAGGAGGGTTCCTGCAACCATGCCTCACCCTGTGGAGATGCAAAGAGGACAAGCCAAGTCTCTTCCTTCTTACATGTTCTTGTGTCCTTATTGTTCCCTGAACCATTGAATATTTGCCCGATCTGGATTGGGTGTTAGATCTGAGTCCAGAGCTCCTAGCTCCTTGCTGGCTGGCTTTGCAATAAAGCTCTTACACCAGCATCATGGTGTCGGGATTGACTGAGTAGTGGGCAGACAGACTCCCACCAGGGGACCAACCGTAACTGTCAGACAGACGCACCCACATCAGGAGACAGACTGTGACCACCTGGGAGAAGCACCCACATGAGGGGACCAACTGTGGATGTTGGGCAGGCAGTCCTGCAGGTGCACACCAGGAGCTCTTCCATCCAACAGATCACATGGCCCCTGAAGACATCCCAGCAACCCAGGACCTGTGACCGGCCCCTTGATGCAGCCCCTTTGAGGTGGTCTCTGACCTGCCCACCTCCTGACCTCTTCCACGTCCTTCAGGTTGTTTTCCAGGCATTGTTAGCATCAATGCTTTTTCTCAAGCCCTGCGGTATCGGCACCGAAGCTAAGACCAGTCTTACCCTGTCAGGTAGTTGCTTCAGAACCAGGAGCCTGTGCACACGTGCAGCCTGCCTTTCCCTGGTATGCGGTAGGGACTTCATATCGCATGAGCCTGCCCAGGACTAGGGTCATGACCCGTCTCTGGCAGGACCAAATTTGGGATCTGGGACCATAAACCCACCCCAAAAGTCCCAGGGGTGGAGAACTGACCAAAAAACAAAGTTTTTCTTTCTAAAAGACTTTTAATATTTTTTTCAAAATCCCAGCTTTTTTGTATCTATTTTAGAAAGCTGGAATTTAAAAGAGATATGAATAGATTTATGAATAGACTTTTAGAAAGACTTTCCTGCTTAGGAAGAAATTCCTCAGATGTAAGCAGAAAGTTCTTCTTAGGATTTCCAGAAGAATGACATCAGGTTAGTACCTCCTTCTCTGCAGCTCTTCTCTGGGCTTGTGTGAGCTGTGACCTCAGTGTCCTCTGACTGATTTTTCATGTACACTCATTGCAAGCCTTCTATGACATCCTGGGACTTGAGGGGTTGTCTTGCCTCTGGTGGCACTGAATTTAGGGACAAGAACCATCTTCTGTCCTGAGGGTGCACGTGGGTACCCAGCACCTGATTTATTGGTCCCTGGTGGGCCTTTCTCTTATCGTTACCTACTCGCATGTGCTATGTGACTTCCTGAGCAAATGCTTCCTAATATCAGAGTCCTTCCAGGGTCCCACGCCTACCCACCAGGCTGGCCCTAGACTCCACCCAAAAGCCCGTATGGAGGAGACTGCAGGGGTTCCTTGGTGACGCTTGCTTCCCTCATGTTCTTCTTGCTCAGTTTTGTGCATTTGCTCTTTTGCACTTCCTTATGATCGAGGACTCTAAGGTTACCCAGAGGAAAAGTCACTTGGATCAAGAGATGTAAAATAATGAGGACAAAGAGAGTCCCCCTTATAATAGATGTTGATCATATGCTTGTCACCACCAAGGCTTCCCCATAGGCCATGGCCCAAGCCAAGATGTCCTTGGAGACACAGGCATGGCTTCAGTCACCATGCTTTACAAGCAAATCACTTCGATATACTGTTGCCTTAATGAGTCTGTGGGTCAGACATTCGGCTATGCGGTCCAGGAATGTCTGCTCCCCTATGGGGCTCCTGGTGGAGTTGACCTACTGCAGCCACACTGCATGTGTCCTCCAGTGTGGCAGTGGCAAGGTGGTGGGAGTCAGCATGGTCAGGGCTCTAAGGTCACAGCAACCACCACAGAGATGTTGCTTCCCTGAAGCATGAACATCCTGTGGTGAAGGACACAGGTGGCCATATCTTAGCGCAACGCCATGAGAAGGTCTTCACCAACGCTGTCATTTTATAGGTCACTGCTGTGGTGGTGCAAGCATGCAGGAACATATGCAACTGGGCTGGAGTGGGCTTCAGACCGAACAGAGGGGTTTGGAACTGATCCCCATGGAGCATCCAGTCCAACTCAGAGGGTCCTTGGCTCACCTGGCCCTGCAGATCCTACATGGAGGGGTAGCAGTTGGTTCCAGGCAGAGGAAGAGAGCACCGTGTCTCGTTCAGCCCAGCAATTCAGGGTGAGAACAAGGAGATGACCAGCTGTGATGTGCTCTAGTCAAGGGTTGGTGTCAGCTTCCCTGACAGATTCTACAGAGGATGCAGGCCAGTGGGTAGGGTGTCTCTGCCCTGCCCCTTAACTGGAGGACTGGTGTGAACCTGGAACTTACGAAGTGAAAATTTTCCATATATATTTGGCATTCCTGGAGTCCTGCTGGGTGGGCTGGGAAGGAAGGTGAACCTCAGGTACTCACCCTGGGTCTGGGGTACAGGTCTACAAATGAAACTTAAGGAAGCTTGGGAAGAGCACATGACCATGAATCCTACCCTAGGCCCAGGTGTGACTCTGTGGGGTGCAGTGCGGCTCTTCAAGACTGACTGTAAATTGGGCATCACACAAGCGCTGCTCAGACTTGGTATCTTTGGGTACCCTTTGGGGTTCTCCCCCACTTCCCCTCCCTGGATGTCTGAGGACAGACTCCAGGGTTGCCTACACTCATGTGCCAGCACGAGATGGGCCAGAAGCCAGATTGCTATGCTGAGTCCCCCAGGTTAGAGCTGGCTGACTGTTCACTGCTCAGTGGAGTAAGGTCCAACCAGATATAAGCCAGGGGACTTGGCCGAGGGCCTTACCTGTATGCCCCCAAGGAGAGCGGGAGCAGGAATTGGGGGGCCAAATGGGAAGCAACATCATGTTCGGAGCCATTGAACATCTGAGCTCAGTCCTGATCACTCTGGTGGGCTCTCCTGAGCACTGAGACCTCATATAAAGGAAACTGGAATGGATGATAGAACGGTGTCATCGGAAATGGAAAACAGGTTTCACCCCAGGATAATGTGATGTATAGCTCTGCTATACCAAGTGCAAGATGAGACTTATGGGGTTTAGACCCCAGCAAGATGAATTCTAGTGGGGGAAGCTGTTGCCTGTGGTCTGGGGGACCCTACAAGGTGGGGCAGTTCTGCTGGGCAGACACTGCTGCTCTCTCCCCACCCCTCCCCAGGGTTCCTCTAAAGATCTGCCTTGTCGGAGCTGTGGAGGTGGCTTCCAATGTGCTTGTCTGGGGTTAGAGTGAAACTCACTGCAGATGATAGGTTAGCAGGAAAGCTGACCCAGGGTAGGGAACTGACTCTGCTCAGAGACACCTCTGTGGTCCTGGGCTCCACTAGGCCAGCAGGCACAGGCTCCCTGCTTTGGGGACTTGATCTTTGCTCCCACTTGTCACATGTCAAGGAAGGAAGAAAGAAGGGAGAGAGAGACGGGGAACTATGTTAATGAACAGAGTTTCTGAGAACACCCCACTTGGCTGCTAGTACCAGGATGTCTGGGAGCAGAGGCAGAAATCTTTACCTTCATTACCCAGTAGCTTTACCCAGGAGGTTGGAGAGAGGCGAGTGTCAGCTTGGACTCAATGAATTGAAGTGTTCCTTAATGATCCTGGTGGGGGTTGCCATGGGCACAGAGTCCACTGACAGAGCACTCATGCTTTCAGATCATGCACTCTAGGTCATATCAGGTCAGGCCCATGTTCTGAGCTCTGGTCATCCACCACTGCTACCATTTACCTGGCATCTCTTCCTTCTGTGACACCCTGACAGTCACCTGGGTGCTCTCTGATTAGGAACTGGCAGCATCAGGCTGTCCAGTGCATTTGTAACCAGGTTTGTGGCATGGCAGGGCAGAGGCACTCCCAGTGCCAGGCAAAAGAGAACACGCAAGTTCACAGAGGACAGGTGACACTCTGAAGCTCAGAATGACATGTTCAAGCCTCCTGCCTGGCAAGGATGCTGGTGGTTCTGGGTAGTTCTAAGGTGTTAAACTGGGCTCACATGGCCCCACCCAGTATTCCAGCAGTTAATAAAATAAGTAAGTACAGATATCCCTGTGACTCACATGAAGAGAGAGGCTCAGAAATGCCTGTGTTCCAGGTATGTGTGCAGCAGCCTCCCAAACACCCTGCGCACATTTCAGTCAGTTTAACAAACCCACCAAAGCTGTGCCTGCTCAGAAAAGACATGTGTCTCAGAGGATGTAGCCCAATAGCTCCTACAGTGCCCTCTTCCAAAGGTTCACAGGCACTGCTCAGGAGTCCTCCAGAGTGTAGGGCATTCTGCACCAACTGTAGATGGTGAGGGCACACAGGAGCACTAAGTGTCTGACACTGTCAGTGGTGACACCAACAACTTCCCTGGGTTAATGGTACTGGCCCTGCTGTTCCAGGCTCCTTATTAGAGAGAGACATGATCACCTGTGTTTCCCTGCAGTCTTTTCAGATCTTTGTCATTAGGCTAAGTAGGGCTGTTAGACCTCATTATATGGGATGATATGGGTCACACATGGTCAGACTACTTGCAGAAGCTAGGTATTCTCTTGTGGTGTCGTACCTTGGCTACCCTGCACCGTGTTCTGGGCTGTACCTGCAACTTTTAAGGAAGGGCTTTGAGGCTTGTGTTCACAACTAACATGGTGCTTCTTTTTATATATATGTATATGTATATATATTAACTGCAGTAATTATTCTACACATTAAAATAACCTCATACATATAGATTCACTTTTCCTTAGATATATGTCAACATACCCTCCCCTCCACCAAAACACCAAGTGTTCTTCACCACTGTCCAATGGGTTTACACCATGTCCAAGTGGTTACACCACTTGCCCCCACCCCCAATCCCCCGGCCCATCCCAGCCCTGTTGGTAACCTCAGTTCTGTTGACAGTGTCCAAGGGTCAGTTTCATTTAATCTATTCCTCTCTGTTTTGTCTATTCACATTCCACCTATAAGTGGGGTCATCTGTCATCTATCTTTCTTCTTTTGACTTATTTCACTTAGCATAATCCTCTCCAGATCCCTCCATGTTGATTCAAATGATAAGATTTCATCCCTTCTAAGGGCTGTGTAGTATTCCATTGTATATATATATACCTCATCTTTATCCATTCATCTGCTGTTGGGCACTTAGGTAGTTTCCAGTTCTTGGTTATTGTGTATAGGACTGTAATAAACATGGGGGTGCAAAAATCTCTAAGGATGAGTGTTTTTGTTATCTTTTGGATAAAGAACCCAAAAGTGGGCTGGCAGGATCATATAGGATTTCAATCTTTAACTTTTTGAGGAATCGCCAAACTGTTTTCTATAGGGATTGCAACAATCTGCACCACTTCCAACAGTGTAAAAGTGTTTCTTTTTTTTCATATCCTTACCAGCATTTGTTGTTTCCAGACATTTGGATACTAGCCAGTGATATCCCATTTTTGTTTTTATTTACAATTCCCTCATAGACAGCAAGTGGGAAAATCTTTTCATGTGCTTATTTGGTCATCTGTATATCCTCTTCAAAAAAGTATTTCTCCAATATCTCTTCCCATTTTTTTAATTGGATTGCCTTTTTTTCTTTTATTGAATTTTATGAGTTCTTTGTATATTTTAGATATTAAGTATAAGTATTTATAAGAAATATAAAATGCAAATGTCTTTTACAAGTTAGTAGGTTTACTTTTGGTTTGGTGATGCTTCTTTCACTGTGAAAAAGCTCTTTGATGTAGTCCCAGTTGTTTATTTTTGTTTTTGTTTCCCTTCATGGTTGAGTCTCTAACAGCCTCTCTATGGTCAATGTCTTGGGAAGTCTTTCCCATGTTGTCTTCTAAGAACTTTATAATTTCTGGTCTTTTGTGCCAAGTCTCTAGTCTAGTTCGAGTTAATTTTTGTGAATGATATTAGAGAGTGGTCTAACTGCATTCTTTTGCATATGGCTGTCCAGTTTTCCCAACACCATTTACTGAAGAGACTTTCGTTTCTCTATTGTATGCTTTTGGCTCCTTTGTCACAGATTAACTGACTGCATGTGAGTGGGTCAGTTTCTGCTGATTCAGTTCTATTCCACTAACCTGTGCTTCTTATTATTCAAGCACCATACCTATTGGTATGGTACCTATTGGATGGTACTATTTCAGTACCATCACTATTGCTTTCTTTTTTCTATTAATTTCTTTGGCTCTTGGGGTCTTTTGTGTTCCATTCAAAACTAAGAATATTTTATTCTATTTCCTGGAAATAAGCTCATGGGTTTGAAATGGGGGTTGCATTAGATCTGTATATGCTTTGGATAAGATAATCATTTTAATAATGTTGATTCTTCTCTACCATGAGCAGGAGGTATGTTTCCATTTCTTTGAACCCTCCTCTATTTATTTTAAAATGGGTTTGTAATTTTCACTGTACAGTTCTTTTAGTTCCTTAATTAGGTGTATGTCCAGGTGTTTTATTCTTTTAACTTCTATTAAAACGTTGTGATTTTCATGGTTTCATTTTCTTCTAGCATGCATTTGTGTATAAAAATGTAATGTATTTTTGTTCATTGATTTTGTATACTGCCACTCTGTTGTATTCATTGATGAGTTCTAGAAGTTTTTTGAGAGTTTCTAGGGTTCTCTCTCTCTGTCTCTCTCTCTATATATAATGATGTAATCTACAAATAAATGAGAGTTTACTTCCTCCTTTCCAATTTGGATTCCTTTTATTTACTTTTCTTGACTAATTGCTCTGGATAAGTAAGACCTCCAGGATAATGCTAATTAGCAGTGGTGAGAGTGGACAGTCTTATCTTATTCCTGACCTTAGAGAAAATGCTTCCAATTTTTCACCATTGACTATGATATTGACTGTGAGTTTTTTGTATATGACTTTTATTATGTTGAAATATGTACTTTCTGTTCCCATTTTATGAATTTTTTTGTCATAAATGCGTGTTGAATCTTGTCAAAAGCTTTCTCTGCATCTATGGATATGATCATGTGGTTTTTCTCTTTGCTCTTGTTGATATAGTATATGACATTAATCTATTTACATATGTTAAACCCTCCTTGCGTCCCTGGGAGAAATCCCACTTGGTCTTGATGGATGATCTTTGTAATGCATTCTTGTATTCAGTTTGCTTATATTTTGTTGAGAATTTTTGCAACTATGTTCGTTAGAGATATTGGTCTATGATTTTCTGTCTTAGTGACATCTCTATCAGCTTTTGGTATCAGTGTAATGTTAGCTTCATAAAAAGTATTTTGGAGAGTTTCCTGTTCTTCAATATTTTGGAAGAGCTTCTGTACAATAGGTGTTACTTCTTCCCTGAAGGTTTGGTAGAACTCATTAGGAAAGTCGTCTAGTCTTGGTCTTTTATTTTTAGGGAGATTTTTTATTATTTCTTCAATTTCTTTGCTTTTAGTTATCTGTTCAGATTTTCCAGGTCTTCTAGGTTCAATCTTGGTAGACTGCATTTTTCTAAAAATCTGTCCATGTGCTTCAGGTTGTCCACTAGGTTGGCACAGAGTTGTTCATGGTAGTCCTTGCGATGTTTTGAATTTCTGTGCTATCTGTTGTAACTTCTCTCCTTTCATTTATTATTCTAGTTATGAGTTTTCTCTCTTTTTTCTTTGTGATTTTAGCCAATGGTTTTGTCAATTATGTTTATTTTTTCAAAGAACTAGTTTTTGGTTTCATTGATCTGGATTTTCTTTTTGTTTTCCCTTTCATTTATTTCTGCTCAAAATTTTGATTATTTTCTTTCTTCTGTTGATTTTTGACTTAAAAATTTCTTCTTTCTCTAATTGTTTTAAATGTAGAGTTAGATTGTTTATTTGTAATTTTTTTTGTTTCTTGATGTGGGCGTGGATTGTGATGAACTTTTCTCTTAGTACTGCTTTTGGGGCATCTCATAGATTCTGGCTGCTCGTGTCTTCATTCTCATCCCTTTCTAAATATTTTTTAAATTCCTCTTTGAATTCCTCTTTTACCCAGTAGTTATTCTGAAGCAGATTGTTTAGTTTCCAATAAATTTGGGGTTGTCCAACTTTCTTATTGTGGTTGACTTCTAGTTTTAAGCCATTGTGGTTAGAGAAGATGCTTCATATGATTTCAATCTTTGTAGATGTGTTGAGAGATGTTTTGTGTCCCAGCATATGATCTATCCTTGTTGAAGTTCCATGTACACTTGAGAAGAAGTGAAATCTATAGTTGTTGGGAGAAGTGTTTGGTATATGTCTATTAGATTTATCTCTTTCAGATAGTCATTTAAAGTAGTTGTTTCCCTGTTAATTTTCTTCCTGGTTGGTCTGTCCATTGCTATAGTGGGATGTTGAAGTCTCCCACTATTACTGTCTTGCTGTCAATGTCTCTTGTTATACTAAAAATATTTGCTTAATATATTATGATGCTTTTGAATTGGTGCATCTATATTAGTAAGCATTATGTCTTCTTAATGGATTAATACTTTAATCATTGTAGAATGACCATCTCTGTCTTTTCTCATGCTTTTTAGTTGGAAGTCTGTTTTATCTGATATGAGTATAGCTGTTACTGCTCTTTTGTGGTTGCCATTTGATTGTAGGATTGTCTTATAATCATTGACTTCGAGTCTTTGCTTCCTTGTTGAAAGAAGTCTTTGAAAGACAGTGTGTTTCCTGAATGCAGCAGAAGGTTGGGTTGTGATTTTTAATCTCTTCAGCCACTCTGCATCATTTGACTGGTGAGTTTAGTCCATTAATGTTTAGGGTGATTATTGATATGTAGCTACTTATTGTCATTTTGAAATTTGTCTTCTGTATGTTGCTTCAGACAATGCCTTTTTTCTTTTCTTTCTCTTCTTTGGTAGGATGGATGCAGGTACATTTTCATTGGTTTCCCTTTTTGTGTTTTCACTGGGGATATACTTTGAGGTTACCCTGAAGTTAGTATTAAGAATTCTATATTTATTTCCTATTTTTTATTTGAAAGTGTATTAGTCTCTCACTTGTTCTAACTACCCACATTTTTGTTCTCTTCTCTTCCTCCCCACTTTTATATTTACTGTGCTACTGTGTTTTTTTGGTGGGGTTTCATTACACTTTACAAAACATCATTTAATATTTTTTGCAAAGATGGTTTTGTGGTGATGAATACTTACACATCTTACAACATTTACTTATCAAAAAGGTTTTATCATCCTTCACTTCTGAATGATAATCCAGCACATTATAGTGTCTTAGGTTGAAAATCGTTTACGTATTTTGAATGTATCATGCCATTTCCTCTGGACTGTAGAGTTTCAATTGAGTAATACACTTATAATTTTATGGGACTCCTTAGTAGGTGACACATTTTTCTCTGGATGCTTTTAAGATTCTTTTTTCATCTTATATTTTTTGACATTTTGAGTACAATGTGTCTATGTTAGTTCTGTTTGAGTTTCTTTTATTAGGAACTATTTGAGCCTCCTGGGTCTGGAGACTTGCTTTATTCTTCAAGTTTGGGAATTTCTCAGCTATTATGTTTTTCAAATACAGCTCCTGCCCACTTTTCTCTCTCATTTTTCTGGGACTCCTATGAAGTGAATATTGTTCCTTTTGATGTCATCCCAAAGTTCTTGAATGCTGTCATCATATCTTTGCTTTTTAAAAATCTTTTTGCTGGTTTGCTTGAGTGCATTCCTGTGTCCTATCTTCTAGATTGCTGATTTTGTCGGAAGATTCATCCATCCTATTATTGTGTTCCTCTGTTGGATTCTTTAATTCAGCAATTCTATTCTTCATTTCTTGCTTCATTTATTCTTTCTTTTTTGATGTTTTGTTTACTTCTTCTGTTTTTTTCTGGATTCCCATGAATCACTGTTACCCTAAATTCATTTTCGGGTAGTTTGCTAACATCTGCTGTATTCAGATGTTCCCCTGAGCTTTCGATTAGATTCATCATTTCACGTTTATTTCTCTGTGCCTTTGCTCTGTTTGACATTCTGTTTTCATTTCTGAGGGCTGTTTCCCTGCACCTTGTTTCTGGCCCAGATTGGCAATCTGACTGCAGTTTTTCTCTACCCACAGGGTGGTGTTAGCATGTATAATTGAGGTTTAGTCCCTTCAGTGAGACCACCTTATTCCTTTAATCCTGCAGGTGGGCTATCTGGTGGGTGGGATATCTGCTGGTTGGGCTATCTGGTGGTGGATCCTTAGACTGTGAAAAATGTGGTGGTTGGGGTGGGGGGTGCGGGGTTTCCCTAACTGCTATCTAGTTACGGTGGAGCACAGTAAATTTCACTATGAGGGCTCCAGCTCAGTCCCTAGGGTGCTGGCTTTTCTTTCATGCCATGCCAAGATGGTCTCCATGTCCCTGCTCTGCTGGGCGTGCGCCTCACTGCTTGTGTGCCAGGTCTTTAGCCTTTTTGCATTCTCCTTCAGCTCCACCCCACAGCCGTGATTCTTATGCTGAGTCCCAATTCTGTGATTTAGCTGTGTTCTGGGACATTTTCACCTATGCTTTGTCATCATGAAAGCTGCTCCATCCCGAAAGCTGCACCTACCGTTCCTTGGTATTTGCCTCTGGAAAATAGGTGAATTTCTCAGTGCTCTGTGTGTGTGGAGGCCAACGGCATCTGAATCTCAGCCCTACCAGGTCACCATCTTCCTTTTCTCTCCATGGGACTTCCCTTGCCAAAGGCACATGCTTGTTTCTGACTTGACAGACTTGTAGGCATAGTCCTTTATTCTCCTCAGAGTCCCCTGATTATATCCTTGATACTCCCTGGTGGGAATTTCTGCAGGCAGATTGCTCTGTCTTTGTTGGGGTATTCTGCTTCAATTGTTGAATATACCTCAGTTTGGCATGCTCTCTCAGTTTTGTCACAGTTGGGGGTATACTGTCTCATTTGAGGTGTCTTTTTGGGTATGGTATTTCATTGGGCACACTCTGTCTCTGTGTGGTATCCCACAACTCAGTTGTTACAAGCTGTCCAGCTGGGGTGTCTCAGTTGGTGTGTGCTTTCCCATTTGTGGTGTCTCATTGAGATGTGCTCTCTAAGTTGGGGTATCTCAGTTGTGATATGCCATCCCAGTTGGAGTATGTTGTCTCAGTTGGTGCATGCCTCCTCAGTTGTGTTGTGCTGTCTCTATTGGGGCATGCCGTCCCATGGGCTATACTATCTTTTAGGTATGCTCTCAGTTATAGTGTCTCTTTTGGAGTATGTCATTGCTGTTGTTATGTCTCAATTGGGCTTTGCTATCTCTGTTGGGGCATAATGTCCCAGTTGGGCTATGCTTTTCAGCTAAGGTATGCTGTTTGATTTGGGGTGTTTCAGTTGGAGTATGCGATCTCAGTAGTGATATGTTGTCTTAGTTGCCACATGCTGTCTTTGTTGGGGTAGTCTCAGTTGGCGTGTTTCCATTGTGGTATGCTGTCTCAATTCAGGTATGCATTCTCATTTGGGGACGATATCTCTTTTGTAGGATGCCACTTCAGTTCAAGTATGCTGTCTCATATGGGGTGTCTCAGTTGAGGTGTGTAGTCTTTGTGGGTGTGGCTTAGTTGGGTTATGCTGTCTCTTTCGGAGTATGCTGTCTCTGTTGTGCTTCTCTATTGGGGTAAGATGTATCTGTTGGTATATGCCATCTCAGTGGGATGTGCTATCTCAGTTGGTGTATGCTATGTCATTTGGAGTATGCTGTATCAATTAAGGCATGTTGTTTCACTTGGGATGGCTGTCTCAGTTGGAGTATGTATCTCAGCTGGTATGCCTCAGTTGAGGTATGTTATCTCAGTTGGGAAATATAGTCTCAGATGGTATATGCTATCTCAATTGTCTTGTCTCATTTGGAGTATGAAGTCTCTATTGGGGCATGCTGTCTCAGTTAGTCTATTCTTCTTAGTTAAGGCATGCTGCTTCATTTGGGGGTGTCTCAACTGGGATATGTTGTCTTGGTTGGGATGCCTCCTTTGAGATATGCCATTTCTGTCGTAGTAAGACATCTCACTTGGCGTGTCTCAGTGTGGGTATACAGTCACTGCTGCGGTGTTTCCGTTTAGGTATTATGTTTAGTTGTGGCATTACAGATGGTATATGCAATCTCATTTGGTACATACTTGGTTGGGATATCTCAGTGGGCTATGTAATCTCAGTTGTGGTAGTCTTAGGTTATGCTATCTCAGTTGAGGTATATCAGTTAGGGATGCTGTCTCAATTGGGTTATAGCAGTTGTGGTATTTTCATTTGGGTATGTTTTCTTAGTTGTGGTGCCTCAGTTGGGGTATCCTTCTCAATATGGGTATGATGCCTCAGTTTTGGTATCTTATTAGGGGTGTGCTCTCTCAGTTGGGGTGTGCTGCTTCAGTTGAGCTGTCTCATTTGGTGTATGCTTTCTCAGTTGGTGTATGATTCTGTTAGATTTGCAGTCTCAATTAGGGTTTGCTGTCTCAGTTTTGGTATGTTGTTTCATTTGGGGTATCTCAGTTAAGGATGTTGTCTCAGTTGGGTCATGCTGTCTAAATTGGGGTATGCAGTCTCAGTTTGGATGTCTTATTTGGCATATGTTGTCTTATTTGAGGTGCCTCAGATGTTTTATGAAGTTTCATTTGCGGTCTCAGTCTGGGTTGGTATCTTACTGGGGTATCTCAATTCAGGTATCTCAGTGGGGACATGCAATTCCTGTTGGGTTTTCTTAGTTTGGCTACTCTATCTCAGTAGGGTGTCTCAAATGCAGTCTCAAGCTGTGTCACCCTGTCTCTGGGTATGCTTTCAGTTGGAGTGCTTCAGTTGGAGTATGTCATCTCAGTTAAGACATGCTATCTCAATTGGGGTATACTTCTCATATATACATATTGTCTCAGTTGTGATATGCCGTTTCAGTTGGCTGTTTCAGTTAGGGTATGCAGTCCCATTTGGGGCATGTGGTCTCAGTTGGAATGTCTTAGCTGGGGTTTGAAGTTTCATTTGGGGTCCCAGTTTTAGAGTGTCAGCTGGGTCATGCCTTCTCTACAGTTGGGGTATTTCATAGGGATACTCTGTCTCAGCTGAGCCATCCATATTGGTATATATTGTATCAATTGGGATGTCTTAGTTTGGTTATGCTATTTAATTAGGGTTTCAGTCTCAGTTTTGGGTATGCATTTATAGTGGGGGTATTATAGCTGTGGCATGTCCTCTCAGTTGGGTATGCCTTCTCAGTTATGACATAGCTCCGTTGGGCTGTCTTGATGTATGCAGTTTTATTTGGGGAGTGCTTTCTCAGTTTGGGTATGCTGTCTAAATTGGGATATCTCACAGGGGTATGCTCTCTCATTTGTGGTGTCTCACTTGAGATATGCTATCTAAGTTGGGTTTTGCCATCTTAGTTGGGGTATTTCATTATTTTATGCTGTCTTAACTGGAGTGTGCGGTTACCATTGGGTCATGCATACTCACTTGGAGCATGCTGTCTTGGTGTGTCTCATTGAGGTATGCAGTCTCAGTTGGGGTGTCTTAATAAGGATATGCTGTCCCAATTATGGTATCTCAATTATGATGTCTCACTTGTGGTGTGCAGTCAGTTGGGTTCTCTCTATGAAAATACACAATGTCAGGTGACTGATGCTGGCTTCAAGCAAATAGACCTCCAAACGTTCCATCTCAAATACAGAAGTTTATTACGCATTTATTGACAAGTTCAGAGGGTGTCTGCCTGCTTAGCAGGTGCTTCTTCTCTAGCTGAAGATTTCCCCCAGGGATTCCTCCATTCCTCAGTGCCTGTCTGTGCTTTGATGAAGTTTCAAAAGGGAAGAAGTGTGGAGGAGGCGCTCTGGCTTCTAGAAGCCTAGACTAGCAACTGGACCTCTTTCCTGTTCTCATCCTGTGGTGGTAACTCTTGTCACCTGGCTAAAAGAGAGGCAGCACGTTGCCTGGGGGTAAGACCTTGGAGGAAGAGAGAAGACAACAACAGGTGAGCCGCATGGCCAGGGACATTTTGAGTGACCGAGAGAGGACAGGTGGAGGAGTGAGCCCACCGGGCTCTGGGATAAGCCTGCTCTCAGCTCTTCAGCCAAGAGTCTTCTTCATAACTCATTAGGTAGACACCTGGATTGCACTGTTCCCCAGGGAACAGGTGTCTCAGAGAACTGCCAATACCATATGTGGAAGAGAAGATTTGTGCACACCTGTATATCAGCTGGCCTCTTTCCACAATGCATGCCCTGTAGTGCTGGCACCTGCCCCACTAAGCCAGGATTGTCACAGATTTAGCCTAGATTCCTTCTGACACCAAAGGATTGAACCACCCAGGTTAACAAAAATCCACCTGGTTACTTCTCAAACCTGAAGACTTCCAAATAATCAAATCAGGGTACATGGGGCCCATCTAGAGTCTGTGGGGCCACCTGAGAGCAGGTGTGTACAGAAGACTGGCCTCTGGCTCTAGGTGCATATGTACATGGCTTTTCCTTACACTCTGCACAGCATGTTGCCTGTGCTGTGGAAAGAAAAGCCACCCAGCAAAGCCTCCTCCCTTGGAGCCAGGCTCACTGCTTCATTTTGTTTTCCCCTCCAGTATACTCACCAGATGCCTGCCCCGAGCACCACCTAGCCTCTTGCTGCCCACTATGCAAGGGCACGTGGCTTTTTACCTTCTGGGGGTACAGTTCTGAGTGTCCTCTAGCCCCTCCCCTATTGCACTTCCATGTCATGGATCCTGTGTTTATCTGGTCCTTCCTGAAATATCCCCACTCAGCCTTCCCCTCCTCACTTGCCTTTCAGAATCTGATCTGCCCTCTCTATGAAATCTGACTGACATCCCCAACAGTGTCCAGATTTTCTCTGCTCATTGCCCTTAGCTGTCCTCTTTGTGACCCCACCATCTTCACTTTCCTTGGTTGAATTGTCCAGGGCTATTCTTCTCAATGCGCCTCTGATGCATGTGTGCCCTAGCCTGACACATGGCTACACATACCCATAGTACAGAAGCTCTAGCATCCAATGCACAGAATTCATGGAGGGTGTCACCACCCACACTACAGGGACCTGGGATAGTGAGCGAGAAACTCATGTTTAGGGTGGGATGAGATGGCTAGGGCTTGGGATGGGCCTCCAGCCTTGGTTCTTATGTCCATCCTGTGCAGACCTGCTTGGTGAGCCTGTCTCTGCCTTGGGGACCCCCAGGACACTTCCAGAATGCTTCCATTCCCATTAAAATCTCATTGTGCTCCCGGAGAAACGGTTTCTTGTTGCCAATAGTCAAGACTTACATTTATTTGATTATATATGTATTGTATCATTCATATGTAATCACACCACTTGTGTACACACTCACATACTCATTTGCACTCACTGTTGCAGTCTCTCTCCACATTCACACACTACAGATACTCACACTCACTCACACTCACCCACATACTCATTTATACACAGGAGACTGTCTAGTCCTCGGGTCCTCTCAGGTGGAGTCCAAATAACCAGGTGCCTGAGACACGGCAGCTGCTCATTTTGTTGCATGAACCAGGAAGTGTGAGTGAATGAGTGAATGAATTAATGAATAAATTTTCCTTCCAAGAATCCATGTATTTTCAACTTTTCATATCCAGTTCAGACAGCAGGACAGACATCCTAGGCTGTACGTGCTGTGTTTTAGTGTACAATTTTGACCACTGTGGTGGCATCTGAATTAAATTTCTCCACTGCCAGAGCAACACCAGTCAACAGCTGGGTAGCTGTGCTCACAGCGCTGGTGTGGAACTGGATTGGGCTAGTGGTGCAAAGAATTAAAACAAAGAAAAGTAGAAACAGAGGGAAGGTGAGAATGATAGTGAGGACAGACATGTGCCCCAAGCCCGTGAGCAGGGCTGAATGGAGCCATGTTTTCTGAGGTATGGGATGGAGAGCAAAAGAAGGCAGAGTGGATGTACAGCCCTCTTTCCCATGGGAGCTAGGCTGGGATCCAAAAAGAAAATGAGCTTCTGAAATGTTAATTCTTTAAATTGATGACAGCAATAACTTCCTGGGGGCTCACCATGCTGGCTAGCAACTCAGCAGAAGGAGGCTGGGCAGGGAGACTCCCAGGAGCTCTGGGACAGGGTGTCCCTCCCCTCAGGACACTGCTGCATCTGAGTGGTGTGCCTCACCCACTGGGGGCACCAGAATCCCTGGGCTTGGGACTTAGTGGTCTTCTCATCTGTCGGTCTCCAGTCCTTCACCAGAATCACCTTGGTCTTTGAAATACTGGGCCCAGCATACTGATTCCTCTGTCCTTGGTGGGACTTGGGCATCTGCACTTTGGAACAACTTCTGCAGGTCTGATGTCTCGCTCAATACTTAGGGTCATGGATTCTGCCACAGTCCCCAGAGGCAGTGCATTCAGAGGGGATGGGCAGCAACAATTGGCTACCCTGATGGAAGTAGCACCATCCCTCCTGGATAATGTCTGAGGGTTCTTTGGGTGCTTAACTGCAGCCATATGGCAGTCTCTCCACTGAGTCACAGAGAAGGTCACTCCTCTCCTGCCCAAACCATTTTCGGAAGGCCTGCTGCTCCTGCCCCAAACCCGGGGCTTCCCTTCTGCTCTCAGTTATTGGCTTTCCCCCTTGGTCCCACTGCTGCTGACTACCAGTCCCCTATATCAGTCAACCTGTGTCTTGGCCAATTCTGCCAGCCCAGTCATGAAAGTGAATCAGTCTTTGGTGGGGATGTTTCCTGTTCTGAAGAAATACCTTGGGGACAAGAGCAAGTAGGTCACTGGCCCACCTGGTTAGCCTGTCCAAACTGAGGAGCCAAGCCAAGGCTCCCATTGTGGGATGTCTGGGTTGTCTTCACTCTGAATTCCAGGTTCTGGTCTTGCTTAGGTTTTTTCCCTGCAGGGTGGGGGCTCTGACTTCTGGGCTCCTGAGACCTGCGCAGCGCCAATACCCACCTACAACCATCTCACTTGTTTGAGAAGCAGAACTGAGACAAAGACTTGGGGCATGATCCCAGGAAGGACAGAAAGGAAATGGGGATATGGGATAGGGGACAGGAGACTGGAAAAAGACGCCACTAACCCCACTCACCCTGGTGTTTACCGAGATGAGATGGCAGCTACAAAACCCTGAGCGTAAACCCTTTACAGCACTTTGACTCTAACCTGCCTGCACTGGAGACCACCTGAACTTCCAGCGGGGGAGGCCGAGCACCCGTTCTGAGAGGCCAGAGGGACAGTCAGGCCATGCCTCAGAGCCAGCCTCAGGGCCCCTTCCAAGACACTCTAGAGCCTCAGGTTCATATTCTGAGCAGAAATGCACAATTCACTCTCTTCCAGAGAGCTGCTGCCAAGGAAAAGGAACAAGGTATCTGTTCCCAGAAAGGCGGTAACACAGAGGATGTTCCAGCGCATATACTCTGGTGCAAGACTGACCTGGCATTCACGACCCAACAGCACAGGTCCTGCTGGGCCTGACACCCACTGCCCTGCCTCAGCTATTCTCTTCCAGGTGACCTTCCCTTCTCCAAGGATGAGAGAAGCGAGGATTGGGAAGTGAGTTTATGGTGCCCTTTCCTGGGACAGCTTAACTGAGCTGTGGGTGGGAGTGGAAATGATAAGAGCACTTCACCTCTTCATGCCAAGGACCAAGCATCCAGAAGACACAACACTCCCCCCACAACAATGCATATGATGGGGACCAGTCCAGAGCAGCTTCAGCACCAAGTAAGGCCCATGGCCACCACTATTGTGTCTTCCTTCTGAGGAAGTTTTGCTCTGCCAAGCTGCTGCTGCCCTGTCCACTTTTCCTTGTCACCTTGACTGCCTTGTGTGCTTCTTCCAGTAGCTTCTCCCCCAGATTTGGTCTGGAGCTGAATGTGTCATTCATGTATCTTCTGGGATGGTCCCTTCTGTCCAGTGGCAGTGGAGATCACATGGTTGTGTTCTATAGTCCCAGCACTAGGTCCCAGCCCGATGAGGTTGCGCTGGTGGCCAACAGTGTGGGCGCTGGACAGATGTGCACTTGCCTTGCAGAGGGAGGTCTGCAGGAGTATCCATCTCTGATGTGCACCTGCATGGGCTGGAGTTTCCGCAGATTGGCAGGACAGGGCAGGCCACACAGTGGGAAGAGTGACCAGGCCAGGGTAGGTGCACAGAATGTCTCACATTCAGTTCTATATGCAGGCTCTGTTCTGCTTTGTCTTCAGAGGAGGGTCCTGCACTCACCTTCTGAAGCAAATTCCTCCCTTCTTCAGAGCAGGAGTTCTGAGGATGCACATGGCCAAGGAGCACTGATGAGTCCTGAGTCACTGTGAGCTTCACACCATCCATGAAGCACTTCATGGTTTATGTCTGGAACATGCAGAGCTCCTCAGGCTTGCTTATCCATGACTATCCTTAGGATTCATGTCCTCTAGATACAGGTTGACAAAAACTCAGAATGGTTCTGGCCAACCTGGCACATCTTATCAACCCAGAAAGTGATATCCTCTGAATATAGCCCCCAGGTCATATGTCACTGACCATTGGAGTATCCCTCTACTCTTGTGGGATGGCTTCTGCTTCAGGCCCTGGGAAGAGTTAGAAAATATAGGAGTCAGTTGAGGTTTATGATGTCAGGGTATGACCCCCAAGTGGGCAGACTACAGGCTGATCCAGGGTGCAGCTTCAGCAGTGAGGTGGTGTAGGACTGTGGGGTGTCTGGGCAGGAGTGTAAGGTGTGTGTGTG
>RJWH01001552.1:0-261722 GCA_004363575.1 Solenodon paradoxus | reverse complement strand
ATCTGCCCCAGAAAGTGAGGCACTGGGAAGAGGGTTGCTGTATATGGGGGCCTTCAGGGAGGGGTATAGGCCAATCCCCATATCTCTCAGGAAGTTAATCTAACTGCCTTACACTCAGGTCTCCTTGTCCTCGGACCCTGACTACAAAAGCGCTGCAGCATGTAGCCTAACATGCACATCCCTTCTGCGTCTGAGCACTTAGAAAGAGTTCACTTCGTAATTGTGGGCTTGGGAGGTTGGGTTCAAATGGTGAGAAACCAAGACTGAAGGCAAGACCTTAGGTTACCCCAGAACATGGGGTTCTCTCAAAACAACCCCAAGATGCTGATACACAGTGCTTGTTTAGGCAGTTGAGTGTCATTGCAAGATAGGTTACCCCAGAACATGGGGTTCTCTCAAAACAACCTCAAGATACTGATATACAGTGCTTGTTTAGGCAGCTGAGTGTCATTGCAAGATTACATAAAAGATCATAGATACACTGTCCTGACTACTGATCTGATGACACTTCATCCCATCTTTCATTACCAAGACCCATGACGTTTATCCAGATTCCCAGCTCTTACTCATCTCCATGGGCCCCTCACCATATCTTGGACAGATTTATTGTGTCACTCACCTAGACTGGATGGGCTATGCATAAAATTGCAAATTCAACTTCATTAAATAAAAAAATGTAAGGAAGACCTTCACTCCACCTCACAGGAAACATTAAGGTAGCATTCCACCATTGCTATGCAGATGTTCAAGTCCAGCCAGAATAATGCCCTGTTTAGTGGACAGTCCAAAGAAATCACAAGAGAACACAGGTGGCAAGGACATGGTTTCGTTATAGTTGATGTGAGTGAAGGTGAGTTAGACACACTGATCAGAAGCTGGGTCCGTCTAGAAAGAATTTGTGGAGAGTGCCATTTGGTCAGGATCACATAGCCAGTATATTAAAAGCAGAAACAGTGAGTTTAAGTGCCCTGCAGACTGAGAAAGTTACATCAAAGGAATGCACATGTATGTGTATGACCTGTGATGCCTACTGTCACTCAGGCAAGATGGAGTTTGGAATATATATATATATATATATATATAGGAGGGCTGGGGATTTCTTCCTTCATAGTTGTGTCCAGGTTACCTGGAGTAAAAAACAGTGATAGAATCTAGGGGTGTGTCTTAGACTCAAGTTGCTAAGATGGGGTCCTTGCTCACTAGTCTTTACTCTTAGAACTCTCAAGTTTTGCCAGTTCATTTTCTACTCATACATCTGCATACTGCCCTGTAGATTTTAAGCTCTGCTGTCCCAATATCAGCACTCACAACAGGGGATCCTGATGGTTGCAGGTTGGGAAAGAATCTGCCTCCCAGGATGGCTGACTGGGCATGTTTTCATCTCCTGATGGTGGCGATTTGGGAGAGTTACTGGAAAGTTATCATACCGTTAGAAAGGAGGGGGGCTCTTTAAAAGTACTATCAGCAGAGGGAGGGAAGTGAGCAGGCAGGAACAGCCAAGTGGGCAAGAAGAAAGAACAGCTGACTAGGCAAGGACAGCAGAATTCCAGGGCAGGGCATCTCGGGTACATTCAGTGTGGGTGGATGCAGGTCTCATCTCAGAAAGTCCATCTGTTACATTCAGGTCCAGCTCAACATGGCTAGGAGCTGAGACCACTTTCAAATTTGGGCCTGGATCATGTTCTCATACTACTCCACTGCCATAAAGGCATTTGACCCACCTGCACTCCATGAAATCAAACAGAGAGCTCAGGGCTGGTGGGTGGGCACTGTGGAAGTAGTGCTCTATAGGAGCTCACTTCTCTAGAATAGTAAATGCAAACAAGTCTGGAAAAATCAGTGCATTTTCAGCAGACTTGTGGGAAGAAGGCTTGAATTATTTTAAGACTTTCTAGCCACAAACTGGGTGAGGGGGTTGGTGAGGATGGGCAATATGTGAGGTGATAGAAAAGTCAATGAAGTAACTGTGCCTTGTCTCCAGATGATGAAAATGAGGAGCAACAGGAATGGCTGACAAGGCGGGGTCTTCGTGCCTCTTGCCAGCAGCATGTACAGGGATTTGTGGGACAGTATTGGCAGGGCTGTACCTGCACACGATACTGGGGTGTCTCATCCTGCAGGAATGCAAAACCCAACTGTGCCTACCGGTATTGGATATCAATCAAAAGAGTAATGCTTTTACATTACATTCTTAGTTTATCTCATTTTTACGTTATTGAATTTTAAGGGTAATTTCAATCCCATGAGGCTTTCACTTCATAAACTATTTTAAGATGCATCCACAGAGCACTACCTGAGGTCTTGGAGCCAAATAGAACCATCTTCCTCATCTATGCATCACCAAGCAGGGATGCTGGGGACATGGCCATGGTCCTGCTGGCTCAGCTATTGTTAAAGATGTCCTAAGAAGATGAGAACATGACTCAGACGCTGCAGGATGCCACATGGTCACACCCCCAAGGGTTATAAGTTACAAATTGTAACAGAATTGTCACCAGTGTGTGATGTTATCAGTTGAAGAGGGTGGTGGCTGAGACCCTGTGCTAATGAATGCTTCCTCTGGAAAAGCCTGCATGAGGCTGGCCACCTCCTCCTCCTTGCCCTCCCCACCAAACCTCACCCTGTGTCCAGTTGTCGTCCACCTGTGTCCTGGAAGACCCTTCCACTCCCACCTGAGGCTGTCAGTTTCCTGGGTCCCCCAATGTGGGGGAGGGAGCTGAGTTCTGAGGGTGTTGGAGCCCTGCTGTTGGAGTGCAGCGCCACTCTGAGTGTGGGCCTTCAGCCTTGGCATCACAGCTGAGTCCTGGCTCTACCGACTTCTTCTCCCTCTAGATGAGACAATTCATCTGCTCACAGATTCAGGCACTGCCTCTCACTCTTAGCCACACCAACTTTTGAGGGTCTCAGGCAGGAGCAAGCTGGGCTCCTTGGCATTCCATGACACCTCCAGGGGTGTGGCTTGGGGATCACTCTGTAGGACAAAGAGATGAGCCCTCCAAACCTTTGCCAAGAAGTTTCCTCAGACTTCTCATCCCCCATGTCTCCCACAGCTGACAAAGATGTGCTGTCAAAAATCAGTCAAGGAGCCCCCTGAATCCCTTGGATCTGGAACTGCTGACATTGTGACTCAGGCCCAGAGGACTGTCTCTCGCTAGTAAAACTGCAGCTGACATATGGATGGGGAGGAGGAACTAGGGGCCTAAAGTCTGGTTCTTCTTGACTTAGCTGCTCCATGGGAGCACAACTCTGGAAAATGCCTGTGTGCTCTGGGTCTCTTGGTAGAATGTTTTAGTAGAGAATGTTTTTAGCATTGAAAGAAGCAGGTGCAGAAGGCATGGCTCTGCCTCAGGGAGGGGTAGGAGGTAGATCCCAGTGGGGCTCTGGCAGGGATTGGACTGGGGCTTCTGTTCTTGCTTTGCAGCTGACACTGTGTGGGGTGACAGTTACCATCTCTGACTCTCAGTCTGTCCCCTCCTGCTGGGAGTCTATGTGGCAGTACTTGGCCTAGAGCCTGGGTAGGGCCTGATGCGGGGCACCTTGTCCCTGGTGGCCATGATGATGGCGAGGACAATGTGGGTCTAGGGAGGCACACAGCATCTTGCCACTCTGATTGCTGTATGCAGCCACTAACAGAGCTTCCGAGGACACCAACAGAGCCACCACCATCTACCAAGGCTGAGAGGTTGTAGGACTAGGCCTCCCTCTGTCTGCTAGCAAGTGACATTGGTGACATGGATGCCTCATACCACTGTCTTGACAGGCTTGTCCCTGAACACATGGATGAGCCACCACCCCACGTGGAGTCACATGGCCTGTGCTAGTCCTTTGGAAAGACCTATAGGGCTGCACAGAGAGAGTGCCAAGCCCTCCAGAAGGGAACTTTCTATCCAAAAAAGACAGGGCCTAGGATCGGTGGTAGGCCAATAGGAGTCAGTAGAGGGGTGGGCGGAGTAGTGATGAGAAGGCAGTAGAGAAGGACTGACTCTACTTCACCAAATTCAAAAGGACTCAGTCTGGGCACCTCCTGAACTTAAAATGGGCCATTTTAGGACTAATGTAGAAGTCCATTGTACACAATGGCTTACACTGAACACACCAGAGAGCATGGGGTCAAGGACAGACATGGATGGGTGAGGTGGAGGTGCTGACAGCATCGCAACGGCCATCTGCACACTGGCCATGCAACCTGGGCTCTGGTTCCAGGCACTCAGCAGCCCCGAAGCAAGTGGCCTCGTTTATCATCCTCTTGCAGAGAAGAGGTTCAGAGACAAGCACACACCTGCCAGGTTCACACAGCTGGAAAGTGTTCCCACTGGATTCAAATCCAGTTAGGTCTGATCTTGACGCATGTGCATTCCCACCAGCTGACTCTGGTCTTACAAGCTTGTTCAGACTCTCCTACATATTCTTCTTAGAGGGCATGTTTGGAGCAGCCATTAGAGGAAAATACCAGCTGGATCTAGGATTGGACCCAAGAAGAAAGCCTCATGGTTTTCAGGATATGAAGTGTGTACAGTTCTAGGAGCAGCTGGCTTGAAAGCAAGAGGTGAGTCCTTGGTCCAGCACAAGTTTTAGTCCCCTGGTGCACGTGGGTTGCCAGGCTGAACCTGGGATTCCTAGGCTGGGGGCTGGGCAGCAGGGATTTTTAAGCGATGTGGTTGAACCACATCCCAGACACAGGACCTCTGTTTCCTAAGGGCATTGAGATAATACTATTTATTCACTGGGTGGGAACTTAAGCAACCAGACAGGCTTTCCTATCTTAGGGGACACTGATACTGTTTCAGTTGAATCCTAGGTGACTGGCAGTTATTTAAAGAAGTGAAAATTGAATGAAACTCAAGAATTGACATTAACGAAAAGAAAAGTCTTAAGCCAAAAGGATAAAAGGTAGTTTTTGTTAAACAATGAACAATCGTAAAATAGCAATGAAATGGTATTAAAATGTCTGTGATTACTTATTTCTCAGCATTCATCCAGTTAACTTAAGCAGCATGAAGCAAGAGTCGCACTTTAAAAAAAATGACATGGAAATAGTTATTCATTTAGTCCACAGAAGGTCCATCTCCTTTTTAGGGTCACTAGTGTCATAGCTTGTCACTGGTGTATCTGCCTGGCAGTCGGAGCAGCCCTTGTGTCTTGCTGAGGCCACAGTTCCTGCGCAGGGTTCCTGGGATCTTTCTGTGAGTAGTTTTGGGAGGGGCTGAGGCTCCCCTCTACCCGTTCAGACAATAAGCTCCCAAGTTTGCGTATTGCTGCTTGTGGATGTGGACTTGGACATGGCCTGCTGGAGGCCCAATGGTCCCAGTTCCCAGGCTGAGGACAATGAACAGGGGATGGAACCTCAGCCTGAGGATGATCCCAGGCTACTCTGACTTTCATTTTCAGGGCTGGACCCACCTGAGGACCAGTGGCCACCGTAGTCCTGCCGGATGTGTGCCCCTTCCTCACAGCCCGTTGTCTTCCCCTCGGGAAGGTTGTGGATGGGGGAGAGAGGTGTCCTCTGCCCATTGCACCATTTTCCATAAGACAGAAACGCATGTGTACTGTGTGTATATTGCTAATGCTACAGCATTCCAGCATGGTTGTTTGCAGAGAGCACGCTGTTATTAACCCATGGGGCCCACCCAGGGTCAGCCTTTCCAGCCAGGATCTCTGGAGCTTCCGTTGCAAGGGTTAGCAGTGCCCAAGGGTCTTGCTCTACACAGTGCTGTGAAAATGAAACTAAAAGCTAAAAACAAAAGAAATCCACGGGTAAAAAAGTCCAGGGCTTTATGGAGTCATTTGGCAATAATTTACACTGCACAGCATCACACCAGCGCACCGGCCCCTGGCCCCTGTGCTCGCTGTCAGCACACAGTTGGCCCATGTGCTTCATGGGAGGAAGCTCATAGGTGGTTATTCTTGGAGAGGTAGGCGATGAGGGCCACACCCACGCCCACGTAGATGCCAGTCCCGATGGTGATGGACAGCACGGCCAGGAACAGGGCCCGCCGGGAGCTGCAGCCAGCCTGGTGGAAGTCCCCCTTGGCCACGGCTTTGTTGGTCTGCAGGGTGGGAGAGGAAGAGAGAAGAGAAAGGAGGTCAGTAGGGTGAGCTGGGGCACAGGAAGTGCGTGCCAGGCTTGGTCTCTCGTCCCTCTTCAGGGAGCCATCTAGTGGACTGGCCAACAGCAACCGTCGAAGAACAGATGTGGCTGCTCCCCACACAAGGTACTCAGGGCGGCAAAAGGGGAAAACAGAAGACCCGGGGGCAAATCATGGCACAGGGCTACTGAGCACATCAGGTAGGGCTAGGCTCTACATGTGAGGCTTGGGGACAGTGGCTCACTGCCACCTCGTCTCCTCAAGAAATATGTTTTGTTCATTTGTAAAACAATTACTTAAAGTATGTGTATGTTCACCTTAGCTCATTTAATCTTTACCACACAAAACGGGTGTGGAAAGGAAATGACAGTTCTCACTTCCCAGAGAGGAAACTACAGCGTGTAACTGTTAAATCAACTGCAGGATGCCCGAGATTTCACTGTGTTTAGCTGGTGGCCATGCAGTCATGAACCCTGACTGGTGCTCTCCTTTGCCATCACTGGAGTTGGTAAATATGCATCTGTCAATAAGGAGTTTGATGTAAAATATCCACTTATCGCTCATGTGCATAGGTGGAGTTGGTCTATAAGATTCCCGTGCTTGGCATCCCGAGGTGAACGACATATGGAGGTCACAGGTTGTGCTGGATGGTGCAGTGTGGCAGACCGCCTTGTCACCACAGCCCTTTCTTCCCATCCCTCCCTATAGTGAGGTTGGAAATGGGATGTCTGTGTTTTTTCCCTCTGCGCTGTGGCCGGGTGGCAAGTGCTCAGGCACCTGCAGGGTTTTGTCCCCAGATACACCATGGGACCGGGATGGAGGCACAGCCCTCCTTCCTCCTCCTTGGAATGTGGATACCACCTGGGAATGGCCAGAAGAGCCTGGGACCAGCCTATATAGCAGAACCTTAGAACCAGTGTTGGAAGCCTCCTGATCCAGAGTTGGAGTCAGACAGTCTTGGCCAGTGGTGGCTCCTGGACGCCAGAAATAGGGGACTGTGTGATCTAATTGTCACCATCACGGAGGGTCCCTTGGGCAGAAGGGCTCACTTGGCTGATGGGGGTGAGGGTGACTAGAGTGGGTGAAGGACATAGGTGGTACTGGAGGGTCAGCCTGGCTGGTGGGTTTTCTGTGGCCCTTAGGTAAAGGCAGAGTCCCTCTTCATGGCATGTTCTAACTCGTTTGCTAGCTTCTCCAGACACCAGTTTCTCAGGGGCCCCATTTCCAAAAGCCATCAGTGATACTCCTACCTTATAGGCAGGAATGGAAAGGGCACATTTACTCAGACTGAAAACACCAGCACTTTTGCAGTCACCACAGGGTCCACTCTGAGACACTCGGGAACAAGAGTCTATCCATGTGGTCCTGCCCCTGACCTGGTTACGTCCAAGCTCAGGGTCAGGTTGAGGGAGAAATCTGGCCCCTTGGAACCCTGCTTCTCTTTTCCTAACTTCTGGATCTTGAGGGTCCATTTTTATGTCTTTATTCCCCATTTTTTGGCTTTGAATTGAGATTGGGAGTGTACTAGGGCAGTTTTTAATGAAGCAGAGCTGAGGAAATGCAAAACAGGGAGACTCCTGGGCTGACAGTCGTTAATGACCTAAGTCTCAATGTGCTGAGTCATTTTACCAGGCAGCACTCAACACCACTCCAGTGTCCCCTAACATATTTACTGTGATTGCCTTTCTTGGGGTCACTCTGAGCAACACCCACATCAGAGTGGGGCCTTGCATCTGCATTTTTCCCAAGCTCTGCCGGGTTTCTGCTGGGAGCTAGCTGCAGAGAGGAAGACAGAGCATGCCCTTCAGCAGCCCCGATCTTACGTCTCTCTGGTGTCTGTAACGAGGAAGGGGTGACACTGGGCTGTCTGCGTGACTCTGGTCAGCATCCTAGTGACCTTCTGTGGCTTGGTGTACAGTGCCTGCCTTTTCCCAGAGCTGGACGCAGGCTGGGAATCGCCCCATTCTTTGACTCTGGGAGACCTGGATCTGTGATGGTGTTCTGTTCTAGGATGCCTCTTTTAGCAAGTTGGGCGGATCCACTGAGATGTGCCAGACAGCACAGTGGCCTCACTGGCTGTAAGCTGCTTCTCAGCAAAGTCACTCATCAATGCATTTCACAGGTGTTCTGTTAGGTGGCTATGCTGCTGACCTTCTACAGATGGATCCCAGATGTCCTGGAAGGTGATCCCACACATATCCTTTATTTCAGAAAATGAATGCCTGTGGACTCCCGATAGCCTGCTTTCCCTCTGAGAGGGCCAAACTCAGAGGTTTCTGACAACTTCTGGACAAACCTTCCAGGCTCTTCAATGAGCTTTCTGGCTACACAGAAGGTAGGGGCTCTGATCTTGACCTGGGCCTGTGTGTCCATGGAGCCTGATGTAGATGGCAGAGGAAAGAGCAGAGGTAGAAAGACCAGGCCCCACTGGTAGGGTGGGAGGACATGACGGTGCTACTTGGCTAGAAGGAGCAGAGGTCTTCTGCTTGTCTTAATTACTTTTCTGATTCCAGGTCTGTTCATGGGTGTGAGTGTTTTGTATGTATGCAGAGATGTCTGACCCAAGGGCATGCTGTGGTCAGCACTAAACACTGTGTCAGGTGCTCTGCAGCAGTTCTCAGATCTGTTGTTATCTCAATCAGCTTTGGAAACTCCTGACTCCTAGGCCACACTTGACCAGGTGGGTCAGAAACTCTGGAGCCAGGGCTGGGCATCCTGCCTTGAAGCGCTCAGGAAATGCCAGCTCTCCTGGTTCAGTGCCATGTTGGGATGGGCTTGGAATCCCAGGAGGAGACCCAGTACTTAGCAGGGATGTTAGAGCCTGGTGATCTGTGTCTTCTGACAGAATGATCTCTCATGTCTGCTGGCCCCCAGAGGATGGGAAGGAAGCTGGGTGTGTTGGATGTCAGGGCAAACAGCCTCCCATGGGTATGCCCACCTTGAGGTCCACCCATGCGTCTAGGGTTGGAGCCCCCTGACAGTCTGGCTCCTTGGTGTGCAGAATCCTGGAGGCACCACTGTAACTGCTGCGTGAATAAGTACTTCATACAGAAATGCAGAGGGTGCAGGAAGGGAGACTCTCTGACACTGGGCCCTTATGGTTTGTTTTTATCATGTGAGGTGTCATTTTCAATCCCATTCCCTTTTGGTTGGTTTATGAAGCCCAGGAGTTTGTAATTTACCTTTTGCCTCCTGACATCTCCTGTTTAATGTGTCCCCAGTCCAGCTCGCCTCATACAGGTCACTAGCCTGTGCTGGAAGGTGATCTGTGCCCATCTCACCCACACTGTGGCTGACACATTTAAAGAACTGAGCTTGTTAAGGGGCCCTTCCCTTTCCCTCCAAACTATGTCCCTCCATCCTCCACAGGCAGAGCTGACTTGTCAACCCGGAGAGGAGGGTCATGTTCCTTGTCTGCAGCATCTAGACCCTGAACCATCTCCCACGCCAGATGTCCCAGCACCCACCCTCCCTGTGGAGAGCTCCCAGTCCAGATTTTCACTGGGGACAATGCGAGACTTAAATCCAATGCTCAGAAGGGCTGGCAGGTGAATGAGGCTACTACCCCAAGTGTTGCCCAGGTAAGCCTTGTTGAGGCTCAAGGGGACAGTGAGTACTCAGCACCTGAGTGACTGACTCCTCCTGATGCCCCTTATCTTTGGGAACACAGTGCTCCTCAGACTTCACTCTGCCTTTGTAAATGAGCCCCCTCAAACAGTGTCACTGAAAGAGTCAATGGCTTCCTGACATTATGCTGATGGATGGTCCTGGAGCCTGACTTGAGTTTTCATTGCTGGTGAGAGGTGGCTAGTCCCGTGGTCTCCCAGTGGCTGTGTTATCATCAAATGCCGGGACACCCATTATCCGCAGACTGACTTTAAATAAGAATAGGCACTTACACTACCTCAATTCATGGGAGTTGGAAACTGGGAGCTTCTCAGTGGATGGCTGGAGCCCAGGCTGTGGTCACCTACATTCTCACATGTTGCAGACAGAGGCGGAACAGCAGGGCGGCATCCTTCTATCTCCATATTTGCTCTGCATGGGCTCGAGCCAGGTTCCACCTGCTCACAGTGACACTTGCTGGTAACTTCTGGCTCCTTCCTCCTGACCACTGGCCTCAGTTGGCTTAGAGTCCCTTCCAGAGGGCCTGGGATCCTGGCATTTTAGAATCTACCTCTGGGAGCCTCTGAAAGGAGGGCTTAGGTTTCAGGCTGGGCCCACAGGTCTGTTGCTGCACATGTGCACATAGGTCTGTAAAGAGGTTGGATGTGTGTATAAACACATGCACACACACATGAACATGCACACACACGTACACGTATGTGTGCAGCCACACACTTGCATATACACATACTTGTGCACTCACACATGTACACATACTTACACACATTAACACATGCATACATACTTACACACATTAACACATGCATATGCACATACACTTGGGATGGCATGGGGAAGAATCCTTCTGTTAAAGCAGAGTGGAATTGGTGCCAGCCCTCCAGGGTAACAGGTCTATGTCCTGAGGTGGGGCTAAGAGGTATGTGCTCAGGAGGTGGGGTGTCCATTAGTGCCTTTTGCTCAGTGATGCTCTCTTGCCCCAAAGACAGAACCTCAAAGGTCACCATGTTTGAGGGAAGGGAAGGTGATGGTGCAGTGCAAGCCAGCACCTCTAACCCATCTGTAAACAGTGCTCCCACTGTGGCCCTGCCCTATAGGAAGCTGCCTGCCCCTGGGCTGGGACCTGCCCCTCGACTGGGGTTTTCCTTCCTTGCCCTCTGCTAACAGGCTACGAATGAGGTTACTGTTTGTGTGGGGACTTCTGCACTGAAGACAGAATGCGGTGGTGGCTGGGTCCGGAGGACGCTGTCTGTGTGCTGCTCTAAGTGGAGCCTCCCCAAGCTGCTGGCCTGAAAGACAGGAGGGAAGACTGGACACAGATGCAGACTCAGACTCAGACATGCCTAGTACCCTCACTCACTCGTATGGCTGTGCCAACCCTCTTGCATCTTCATGATGACATGAGTGCCTACTGCTTCATTATAGAACTACCTTCTGGCCCAGCAGGGAAGACACAGAAAACCTGATTGCTAAGCTGAAGAGTAAAGAAAAACATTAGTGTCAACTCATGAGAAAACTGATTTCCTCATCCTTGAGTGAAGTGCTGTTTACACTGAGAAAATATTCATTTAAAGAGAGACTGCAACTCTGGACAGACCTGCTTGGGCTGAAACCACCACTGCACTACTTTAATCTGCAGGACGGAGGTGGGAGACCAGTCAGCTACTGCAATCACCCTCCTGCAGTGATGCTGGCCACCAATAGTCAGAGGCGGCTGCTCCTTTAGCACCGAGAGGACTTCCTGGGAAGATGGCCAGCTGAGAGGAGCATATTGAATATTTGTCCCTCTGTGGTGCCATGCAGTACACCACTGTCCTCAGATCCTGATGAATATCTGCTGGTGGAGTCAGAACCCGCCCTCTGTAGCTCATGTCCTGGATGCTGGCTCCTTGTGGTCTCTAGATTCCAGATATTACTTCCTGTTGCTGCCTCCTCTCTGTGCAGTCTCCCAGGTCTGATGGGAGATGCTGTCCCCTCTATTGCCACCTTGGCTCCCTTTCACTGACACTGAAAGCCCAGTTAACCTGAGATACATCTTGGCTTCTGATGCCCATGCCCTTCTGTCTCCCTCCCTCCCTCCATTGCTCACTCACACTGACACCACAGGGGACACAATCTAGGATGGTGATACCGCTGCTAGCAGGGTATGCCAATTTCAAGACAAGAGATCAGAACTGAGTCAGACAGCTGCCCCAAGCCCAGGAGAGGCAGAGGGTCCTATATCTGAGGACCATACACAGGCTGTGAGTCTAGGGTTCACTTCATGGAGGGCAGGAGCTTGCTCCCCATCTTTGTGCCTCGTGATAGCAGACTATGTGACACTGGGGTCTTCGTGTGTGTTCCTGCACAGAGCACAGATGAACAGATCCTGCATGGAGAATCTAGAAGGCACATGTGGGCTGGCCTTCAGTTTTAGTGTCCAGGCAAGAGGAGGGCTTCCTTCAGTCTCTCAGTCAGGGAAGGGGTGTGAGTATTTCCCAAGGACCTGCTTGAGTTATGTGAGTGTCTGAGAGCCTGTCCATCAGAACCCTACAGAGATAAGTGAACATCTCCAGAAAACACTGACCAAGTACATAGCTGTCTGAGAAAGTAGAGCTGATAATGAAAACTGTGTGGGGAGGCCTCCAAAGAAGCCCCCCAAATTCCAAGATGAGGGAGTTGTACTTTCTAGGTTCTCAGGACAGAGTTGTAACACTGCCATCCCTGTCTGATCCCCAGGCCTCACCTTAAGTGTCAGGCACCATGGGGGCAGGTAGGTGGAGGGGAGGGAGACTACAGCCCTTCTGTCGAGTTGTGAAGGTGTGCCCCCAGAGTATAGCTGCAAGACTCCCCAGGATGTTTCCAAGGGAAAAAAGGGAGCACAGAATGTGGGCATTGTCATAAACTTATAAACTGTGAGAATTCAAGTCTTCACTAAGGAAAGCATTTCTTACAGTGGAACATACAGATTCATTACACAATGAACATCTTGTATTATTATTTTGACATGTAAATTATTTTGTCTTCTAAGCAGTCGTTTATTTCACTCTTAAGCCATCAGGTACAAGGGTCTGTGGATTCTGCTATGTTGCCCATAAAACACCCTGGCTGTCAAGTTCTATCCACAGCCAACATCTCATTTTGCACATGGGTCAGTATGTCCTCCCAGGTTCTTCAACAGGCCCCCACTCAAATCATGGCAGCCTAGCAGTCTCAGACTCTGGCACCATCATCTGACAATCCTGTTGGCCACTCTCAGGAAACACCTACGGAGACAGTGAGGAGCCCACCTCTCCTGTTTCCTTACATGCCCCAAGTTACTCCATGAACCTCCTCAGTCTTAGTAAGCCATGAGATCCTCTGATGAACTGGAAGGACCCCAGGTAGGCCACCAGGCCACCAGCTTTGATGGGGACACCAATATCACCTCTGGCAGGTTCTGACTCAAAGGAGGAAATGTGAATGCAAAACAAGGAGAAGCCCCATGAGTGAGATTAGGACAAAAAGGACTTAGTGAGGGTATGGAGACACAGACCAAAATAAAGCCAGGTTCCTATGGGCATCCAGGCTAACCACCTGCACTGTGTGCTCAGGTCACAAGTTGTCAGTGTCATTTAAGTCCCTGCTTAAAAACAGCCAGAATAAGCCACTTGTGGCAAAACCCCACTGGCCACCTGGGGACAACAAACATCAACATTTGCCTTGGACTTAAACTATCTGTCAGAGCCTCTTTCTCCATTCCATGGTTTTACCCTTCAAAGACTGGCCTTCCCTCCTCAGGGGCACTGTCACTCCTATCAATGGCCACACCTCTCTGGTTTCCAGCCAGCTTCATCATAGGCTTATTCATCTTAATTTACTAGATTCAGCTTTTTCCACCTACAACAATTCCATTCCTGGTAAATATCAACAGAGGTTATTTCTGTGTTCACCAAAAGACATCTACAAGAATATGTGCTCCAAGTAATCATCACAGCTCCAGCAGGAGAGCCACAGTCAGCACTAGAATGGTGCCTGATAAAGATAGTGAGAAGAGTCTCAGAACCATGGTGGTGTTGAGCAAAAGGAGTTGCTCAATTCTTTCTACATGAACTACAAACACACCAAGTGTCCACGCTGTTGCCTCAGAAGTCGGGTTCGTGGAAGTCTGTGGGGAGCACCAGGAATGGAAGGAAGTGGAGTTTGAAATTTGTACTCAGACACCCTAAGATAATTTTTAGAAAGGAAGGTCTACATAGATTTAAATTAACAGATCAGAACACTCCATAAAGAATAAGAGAAACTCATTTTATAAAAATGGTAAAATCTTGATGTCAAACTAAAAAGGAAAGGAGAGGTTACTTTAATCATGAATGCAATAGAGGTTTGATCGGTGTGGTGTGCCAGCTTCCCTCTCTTCTGTCTGCCTCTCATCTGGCAACTCTCCATGCAGGCTCCCTCACGGAGGTGCTGCACATGCCTCCCGCCATCACAGCGTGTGTGGCCCCAGCTGCCAAACCATATACCACCTGGGAGGAGCTGCAGGTTTTGGTGCCTGGACAGGGCACAGCACACGTTCATTCAACACCTGGAATACAGAGCACTCCACAGTGGCCACTGGCCTTTTCTCTCACTATTCTCAAGGGTGACATTCTTTGGACAGAACTATCTCCACTATATACAGAAACCCGAGAGGTGTCCTCTTGGTCAATCGGCCATCACTGGTCTCACAGTCTATATACTGGTTACAAAGGTGTAACAAGGTGCATCTCAAAGGGGACCCTTGCTGTGCTGGTGAAGACTGCCCCTCTGAGCCTTGGAGGACTTGGCATTGATTCTGGGAAGGATGTGGGAGAGAGGAAGAGAGTGGAGAAGGAAATGGTAACTGGCTAGTGAGGGCCATGCAGATGGTGCTGTGACAACAAAGGTGATTTATGTCAGTGCTATCCAGCATGGTGGTTATGGGAACTTAGAATGTGATTGGTGTAGCCATGGGGTTAAACTTTAATATGATTTAATTAAATGTAAATAGCCAAAGGAGGCCACCACATGGACAGCATCCAGGAGAAAACCTGGTGAAAGACCCCATGGGAGGGGGTAGGAAGAAATCCTGGGGTGGGTGACCCAAAGAAGCTAATGGGGGCTGCCCAGCTATGCAATGCTGCCGTTCCCAACCCTGGGAGCTGACTCCACACACACCTGGTGTGGGTTTATGTGTGAACCTATTGCTTCTCCACATTTGGAGCCCAATTGCGGGGTGGGAGAGCGATATAAATGAATGGAGTATTTCCAACATAAAGGAAGTTGGGTAAACCTGTGAGAAGGGCATAGGTAATTGTGGAGACTGCTAGACTTCCAAAGTCATGGCATGTGCCCACCTGTATCCTGGGGCCCACGGGCCCCAACAATTGGAATTTCTTCCTGATCCCAGGCCTCAGTGTCACTGCAGTAGGGTGCAGTGTCCTCCAGGCCACTCCTCACCCTGCCTGGTGATGAAGACCCCTTCTTGAGATCCCTGTAGATGTTCCTGAAGGCCATGGCTTGGCCATCCCTTCCAGCTCTGGACCTATTTTCCACAAGATCTTGCCAAAGTCTTCATTTACTGCAGATGGAAAAACTCACTGCTGTTTGAGGTTCTGGAAGAAGCTTGATTGTCTTGAGATATATTCCTGTTGCTCCCTTCTCACAGTTGTGCTTTTAGGGGTGAGGACCCGAAGGTTATATGCTTGCACATCCCACAGACACGTCAGCGCTGGACTTTGGGCCTCAGGATTTGTGAGGCTCCCAATACCACTTGTTACCTCCAGAAAACCCCTCTGGAATTTATAGCATAGTGAATGCTTTATGACATTTCCTTCTAGTACCTCCAATACCTGTCCCGCTGGATTTACATTCTTTGCATTATTGCAAAATTTATCACATTATTTATGATGGTTTAACACTCACTATGCAATGACACCTCCTCAGAGCCTTGAAACAGAGTCAGACTGCAGGTTCCACTCAGGATGGACACTGCAGAAGATGCAGACACCACCTGCTGGGTGGAGCCTCCCAGGGGTGTTGCCTCACTTAGAACTTAGCACACACGTGTCTGTCCTTCATGTGCTCTGTCCCAGGGCACATTCAACATCTCTGGGCAACTGTGCTCCTAGTTAGTTCTCTCTGAATGGCAGATAGGACCCCAGCTAGGAGACAAATGCCAGCTCCATCCAGCTCATCTGGATGTCCCAGTCTGCATCTTGCACCAGGACAGGAAGCTTCCTGTGGAAATGTCTGAGGGCCAGTCACTGAGGCCACCCCTCTGTGGGTCTCATGTTCCAGGAACACAACTGCAAGAAGACAACAGGAGCAGCAAGGCCTGCTGAGTTGGCTATGCAGGACATTGTGCACCAGACATCTCTCTGAGGCTACAAAGCCCCATGGACACATGGCTGTGAGTGGCCTTCACTGCAGCTGCTTAGGGTGCTGTGTGTTCTCACCCTCCAGGTGCTGGCTTCTGACTGCCTCCAATGAGAAGCCTGTCAGTGTCTCCACATGCTCAGGTTCTGTTTTCCTGTGAGAGTGAGGCTGGACCCTAGGTAAGGGTGTAAGGGGAATCCAGGCAAAATGATGACCATCCAGTCTGGAGCAGTTATAGGTCCAGTCCTCATTTTCTTGTGTCCTCTGATTGTGGCCCCCCCCTACCAGGCCTGCCTTCTACCCAGTGCCTGCTCCATCCACACACCCATTCTCTTGAGGAGTCATGGGTACTCAGAATGCAGGTTGTTAGGGAATCACAATGATCACAAAAGTACTATTATTAAATCAGAACTGGCAACAAAACCAAGGTGACTGGAAACTGTCACTGTCTCCATTTCAATTTGAGCTGTAAATACCATATCCTGGACACTTACTCGTCTGTGTGTTTCTCACTCTTTCTCACAAGTTTTTTAGACAGAAGTATCTATGTGTGTGTGTATCATGTGCTCATCTAAACATGTTCCATGACTTCATGCTCTCTCCAAAAGCTGTATTTGGCCATACTTGACACACAGCAGTATATTCACAGAGAGTGCACATCCCTGGGTGTGCCCAGGCAGAGATAATGGCATTTTTTTTTTTGTGAACACACACAATGCCACCAGTATTTGGACTAAGGAAGGAACCATGTCACTTCTGCCTCTCGCTGTCCCTCTCCCCAGAATTGACCCCTGTCCTGACTTGCAGCAGCTGGGATTGGTTGTGCCAGCTTGGAGCTTCATACATCTGGTTCGTAATGTCGACACGGCACATCTGGGTCCTTCACAGTCTGCGAGGTCATCCATGTGCAATCACAGGTCACTTGTTCCCGAGGGCTCTATTGCATGAATATACTGTAGCTATTAGTTTCCATATTTTGGCTAATATATGTTCCAGTGCTATGAACTTTCTAGTATCTTTTTTTTAAAGGAAAGGCACAGACAGGAATGAAGGTGAGTGGAGATAGGCAGGAAGGAAGAGAAATGAGGAAGAAGCATTTTATTTATTTTGTTTAATTGTTCATCCTGGTTTTTCCCACTGATGCCAGGTCTTGAACTTGGGTGCTTGTGATATAGGTGGACTACACCTTGTGGCCTTATCTGCTAAGCCACCAGGGCACACCAATTTTTTTTTATGTGCATCTATACTTAATTCTATTAAGCATACGTCTGGGAACAGAATTGCTGTTAATAGGGCATGCATATATTTAGTCTACAAAATGGCTTTTATAATCAGAGAATTCATGTGAGTTTATAAAATACATGGACAGAAGTTTGTAAAATGAAGCATTACAGTGTGAGAGGAGCTCCTCTAGTGGAGGCTCTTCCCCCAAACTTGCTTGAACATTTAGTTCACCTGTCTGGTACTAATTTCTTAAAAGGTAAAAAGTAACTTTTTTTTTTCATTTATCATTGACTACCAGGGTAGATGAAAATTTGCTTTCTTACAGACCTCTTCTCCCTCTATCCCTCCTCCAGCACAGGCACAATACTGAGTTAACTCTTTATCTTAACTCTGCACATTGGACTCACTGCTGACTCATGTGCACTGGCATGATGATCTTTGTCTTCCAGCCTTGATTGTTGCAGTCTCCCACCTGCCTCCTAGAGTTAATATTTTCATTTCTGCACTTATCAGAACCTTGAAATACAACTTTCTCAAGATACAATCAAACATATCATATAACACATCAACTCCTTGTTTCCCTGGAGACCACTGCCCTGGGCTCTTCTGTCCTGCTTCATTTTGAGCTGATGGCTCGCTGATGTCCTCCCCTCTACCACATTAGGGAATTATTTTTGTCTCCTCCTATGTCATAGTTTTGTTTCTTGAATATTGGGTCTTTTCTTGTGAGGAACTATCCCTGACACATATGTTCCTGGAGACCCTGGAGTGATCAGTGCTTGGTGACATGCCTTTGACTTTCATGTCCCAGTGATTGTATTCTGCTACCACACTGGATTGAGTGTTCGGCTAGGGACAGAATCCATGCTGAAATAATTTCTCCTCAGATTTCTGAAGACGTTGTCCCTTATGCCTCTCACTTCCAATCCTGTTCCCTGGAGTCGCTCTAGTGATTGTCTCTAAGGCAGCTGCTTTGCACCTGCCTGGGTCTACTGCTAAACAGCTTTTCATTTCTGTTTCCTACTTGCTAGAGCTTCCACCACATACCCTGGGGCTTGTTGTATGCCACTCCCTGTGGGGGCTGTTACCCAACTAGAGGACTGAGAAACTTTCAGAGGGGGGAGTATGCTCTGCCATGACCAGCTCCAATGGACACCTGGGAGGCACCCAAGTCCCTCCAATGGCCTCTGGTGGGACTGTGGCCTTCTTGTGGTCTGGTATACACATCCTGGATCACTCTCCTAATCACCCTTCTAGTTTATGCCTGTGTTCTTGGGAAACTTCTGCATTCTCCGCTCCAATTCCAAACCAGCAGCCCTGGCTTTCAGGTCTCAAAACAATGCTGATTCTAGAGATCTAATAATACTGAGTGGTACAGAGATCACACAGCAATAGAAAGTACAAATCTAGTATCTGGGCCAGTATCCCAGGCCTATACTCTGTAACCTGATACCCTGACACAAGGCCATTACACCAGGACAGAGAATAAAAGTCATTTAGACCACAGAAATAAACACAGAGCATCAAACAAAAATTAAGAGACAGAAAAATATGCAGACAGGGAGCTATATCCCAAATGATGGGATATATTTGGGGACAACAAAACCTCAGGGGAAATGTGAATATAACAGATTTAAGTAAACTACCTGAAGAAGATTTTAAAGCAACAGTGTTAATAATGCTCACTGAAATCAGGCGAACAATGGAGGAAAAAAAGAGAATCACAACAAAAATAAAGAAAATATGATGCAGCTCTAAACAGAATTCATAGAGCTAAAAAAACCAAAATAAAGGGGTTCAACAGTAGACTGGAAGAAGTTAGTGAGCTGATCGAATTAGTGAGCTGGAAGATAGGTCAGTTGAATTGATCCAAGCAGATCAGCAAAGAAAAAAGAGCTGAAGGAAATGAAGACGGCATAGAGACATATGGAGTAACATCAAGAAGAACAACATTTGCATCACAGGGGTCCTAGAATAAAAAGAGATAAAGGGGCAGAAGCCTTATGTGAAGAAATAACAGCAAAAAGGAGCAGAAGACATTTCTGATCGTATCTTACTCTGGGAACTGGCCCCTCCCTCAGCTAGTCCATATTTGGCTCTAATTTCCAAAATGTGCTGACATTTGTGTCTTATTGCTCTATGTCCAGTCCTCTTTTCCTTCATAACAATGATTTTTCTTATGTTGATTTTAGTAAATTTTTTTCATATTTTTATTGTAGTAACTTACTCTACACATTAAAATAAACTCATATGTATAGGTTCCCCATTCCTCACATATATGTCAATACACCCTGCCCTCCACCGAATCACCATGTTCTTTATCATTGTTCAGTGGGCTCTGCCACCACTTGCCCTGCACTGCTCCGTACCACCCCTATTGGTGAACTTAGTTCTATTACAAGTGTCCAATAATTGGTTTTGTTTTGTCTGCTCCTTTGTTTTTTTTATTCACATTCAACCTATGAGTGAGGTTATCTGGTATTTATATTTCATCTTTGACTTAGCATAATACCCTCTAGCTCCATCCATGTTGATTCAAATGTCAGGATTTCATCTCTTCGAAGGGCTGTGTAGTATTCCACTGAATATATGTACCACATTTTTATCCATTCATCTGATATTGGGCAGTTAGGTAATTTCCAGTTCTCAGCTATTGTGAATAGGGCTACAGCAAACATGGGGGTGCATAAGTCTCTGTGAATGATCTCTTTTTTGTATCGTTTGGGTAAATACCCAGAAGTGGGAAGGCCAGATCAAATGGGACTTGTATCTTCATTTTTTTGAAGATTCTCCATGTTTTCCATAGGGGTTGCACCAATTTGGACTCCCACTGAGAGTGTAGAAGTGTTTCCTTAGCTCCATATCTTCGCCAAAATTTGTTGTTTCCAGACCTTTGGATGATAGCCAGTCTTTCAGGTGTAAGGCGATTTCTCATTGTTCTCTTAATTTGCATTTTCATGATAGCCAGTGAGTAGGAACATCTATCAATGTGCCTGTTGGCCATCTGTATATCCTCTTCAGGAAAAAAAGTCTCCAAATCCTCAACCTGCTTTTTTGACTAAATGCCTATTTTTCTGTTACTTTGAGTTCTGTGTTTATTTTAAATATTAAGTCCTTATTAGAAATATGAAATGCAAATATCTTCCCCCAGTTAGTAGGTTGCCTTTGGTTTTGGCAATTTCTTTTACTGTGAAGAAAGTTTTTAGTTTGATGTAGTCCCAGATGTTTATTTTTGTTTTTGTTTCTCTTGATGCTGGAGTTGAGTCCCCAAAGGCATCCCTAAGGCTGATGTCATGGAATGTCTTTCCTATGTTGTCTTCCAAAATTTTTATGGTTTGCAGTCTTAAGTTCAAGTCTCTCCACCCATTTTGAGTTAATTTTTGTGAATGGTGTTATTCAGTCATCTAGCTTCATTATTTTGCATGTGGCTGTTCAGTTATCCCAACATAATTTATTGAAAGGACTCTCCTTTATACATTGTATGCTTCTGGCTACTTTGTCATAGATTAACTGATTGTGAGTGAGTCAATTTCTAAAAGATTCAGTTCTATTTCATTGGTATGTGCCTCTAATTATTCCAGTACCATATTGATTTGATAACTATTGCTTTGTGGTATAGCTCAATGTCTGAGAGTGTATTCCCACCAGATTATTCTATTTTTCTCATAATTGCTTTGGCCATTCTAGGTCTTTTGTTGCTCCATATAAATTTTAATATAATTGTCATATTTCCTGGAAATAAACCCATGCAATTTTAATTGGGATTGCATTAAGCCTGTATATTGCTTTAGGTAAGACGACCCATTTTAATAATGTTGAGTCTTCTCAACCATGAACCTTTCCATCTCTTATATATCCTCTATTTCCTTTAAGAAGGACTTGTAGTCCTTTCATTGTACAGGTCTTTTGCTTCTTTTGTTAAGTATATTTCAAGATATTTGATTCTTTTTACTTTTACTTTAAATGATATGGTTTTCTTGATTTCATTTTCTTCTAGTGTGTTGTTTGCATATAAGAATGTGATGGATTTTTTTTGTGCATTGATTTTGTAGCCTGCCACTTTACGTACTTATTGATTAGTTATAGTAGTTTTTGGACAGTTTTTAATTTATTTATATATGTATATATAAAATCATGTCATCTGCAAATGACATGACAATTTGGATGCCTTTCATTTCTTTTTTTTTTTTTGTCTAATTGCCCTAGCTAAGACCTCTAGTACTATGTTAAATAGCAATGGTGAAAGTGAACAGTCTTGCCTTGTTCCTGACAAGGAGGATTTTTAAAATTTTTCGTCATTGACTATGAAGTTGGCTATGGGTTTGTTGTATATGGTCTTTATTTAAGTTGAGGTATGTACTTTGTATCCACATTTTATGTAGATTTTTAAAAAATCATAAATGGGTGTTGAATCTTGTCAAAAGCTTTCTCTACATCTATTAATAAGATCATGCAGTTTTCTCTTTGTTCTTGTTGATGTGATGTATGATATTAATAGATTTACATATGTTGAACCACCCTTGTATCCCTGGCATAAATTCCACTTGGTCATGTTAGATGATCTCTTTGATGCATTGTTGGATTCAGTTTGCTAATATTTTTTTGAGAATTTTTGCATTTATGCCCATTAGAGATATTGCTCTGTAATTTTCTTTCTTGCTGACTTTTTTTAAAATCAGCTTTTGGTATCAGTGTGATGTTAGCCTCATAGAAAGTCTTTACAAGTGATCTCTGTTTTACAAAATTTTGGAAGAGTTTGAAAAGAATAGGTATTAATTCTTTTGTAAATGTTCGGTAAACCTCATTAAAAAATCCACCTGATCCTGGGCTTTTATTTTTAAGGAGACTTTTGATTACCTCTTCAATTTCTTTGCTTGTGATTGCTTTTTCAGGTTTTCCTATACTTCTCATTTTAGTCTTGGTAGATTGTATTTCACTAGAAATCTGTCCATGTCTTCAAGGCTGTCTACTTTGTTGGCATAGAGTTGTTCATAGTAGTCTCAGAATGTTTTGTATTTCTGTGCTATCAGTTTTAACTTCTCTTTCATTTATGATTCTACTTATGAATGTTTCCTCTCTTATTTTCTTTGTGAGTTTAGCCAATGATTTGTCAATTTTGTTTACTTTTTTCAAAGAACCAACTTTTGACTTCATTGATCCTCTGGACTGTCTTTTTGTTTCTATTTAATTTACTTCTCAAATTTTGATAATTTCCTTTCCTCTGCTGACTTTTGGCTTTAATTTTTCTTCTTTATCTAATATTTTAAGTGTCGAGTTAGATTGTTTATTTGCAATTTTTCTTGTTTCTTGAGGTAGGCCTGAATTGCAATGAACTAACCTCTTAGTACTGCTTTTGCTGCATCCCATAGATTTTGGTAGCTCATATCTTAATCCTCATTTATCTGTAGGTATTTTTTAAATTCCTCTTTGATTTCCTCTTTTATCCAAGAGTCATTCAGAAGTATATTGCTTAGTATCCAATTAATTTGGGACTTTCCAGCTTTCTTTTTGTTGTTGATTACTAGCTTTAAGCCATTGTGGGAAGAGATGATGTTTGGTATGATTTAAATCTCTGTACATTTGTTGAGACATGCTTTGCGTCCCAACACATGATCTATCCTTGAGAATGCTCCATGAACACTTGAGAAGTGAAATCTGTAGTCACTGGATGAATTATTCAGTATAAGTCTATTAGACCTAACTGTTCCAAATGGTCATTTAGAGAATATGCTTTCCTATTAATTTCATGCCTGGTTGACCTGTCTACGGCTCCTAGAGGGCTGTTGAAGTCTCACAGTATAATTGTGTTGCCGTTGATGTTCTGTCAGTTAATATATCTTGATGCTCCTTCATTTGGTTCATATATGTTTATAAGCATTATGTCTTCTTGCTGGATTGACCCCGTAATCATTATATAAATCTTTCTCTGTTTTCATTATGTTTTTAGTTGGAAGTCTGTTTTATCAGATAGACATAAGTATGGCCATTCACTCTTTTTTCTGGTTGCCATTTGACTGTAGTATTATCTTCCAACCATTGACTTTGAGTCTTTGTTTATCTTTTGAAAGAAAGTGAGTTTTCTGAATGCAGCAGAAGGTTGGGTTATGCTTTTTAATCCATTTAGCCAGTCTGTGCCATTTGAATGCTGAATTCAGTCCATTAATGCTTAGGGTGATTATTGATATGTAGTTGCTTAGAGTCATTTTGCAATTTGTCTTCTGTGTGTTTGTCCAGACAACATATTTGTTCTTCTCATTCTCTTCCTTGGTGAGTTGGGTGTGGTTGTGTTTTGATTTGTTTTCTTCTTTGCTTTTTCCCTGGAGTTGTATTTTGAGGTTATCTTGAAGAAATCATTAAGAATTCTCCATTTATTTCCTATTTTATTTGAAAGCAGCTTAGTTTTCCATTCATTCTAACCATTCACATTTTGTTTTCTTCTCCTCCTCTCTTCTTTTTCAATTTGCTATTTTACTATTTTTAAGTGGTATTTATTCTTTATATAGCATCTCTAATATTTTTAAAAACTGGTTTTGTGCTGATAAATTCCTTTAACTTTTGCTTATTGGAAAGGCTTTTTATCATTCCTTCAGTTCTGAATGATAATCTAACAGGGTAGAGTATCCTAGGTTGAAAATCATTTTCTTTTATTCTTTTGAATATATCATGTCATTCCTTTCTGTCCTGTAGAGTTTCAGCTGAGAAATCTGATACTCTTATGACTCCTTTGAGTATGACTCGTTTTTCTCTGGATGCATTTAAGAGTTTTTCTTCATCTTGGATTTTTGACATTTTAAAGACAATGTGTCTACATGTAGGTCTACTTGGATTTCCTTTATTAGGGATTCTTTGCACTTCCTGGGTGTCTAGGCTTGCTTCATTTCAGGTAAGGGAAGATCTCGGCTATTATTTCTTCAAATACAGTTCTTTGCTCTCTCTCTCCTTCCGGGACTCCTATAATGCAAACATTGTTTCTTTTGATGTTATCCCAGAGGTCTTGAACACTATCTTCATTTCTTTACATCTTTTGTCTTTTTGTTGATTTGCTTGAGTGCATACCTCTGCCCTATCTTCTAGCTCACTGATTATATTCAAAACTTCATTCACCCTATTCTTGAGTTCCTCTATTGAATTCTTTAGGTCAGCTATTGTGATTTTTATTTCTTTGATATTTGTTTTGGGCCGCTTCATTTCTTCTCTCTTTTTCTTCCTCTATTGTTTTCTTGATTTCTGTATGATTATCACTATAGTCCTAAATTCATCTTCATGTAGTTTGCAGATGTCTGTTGTAGTCATATTTTGTCCCTGGTTTTGATTGGATCCACCATTTCATATATATTTCTGTGTCTTTGCTCCATTTTTCTGTTTGTGTTTCTGTGGATAAGGTTTTCCTATAGCGATGGCCTTGTCTAGGATACTGACTTGTACCAAGTAAGTCTGGATTTTGATTCAGACACTGGGATTTCTTGACTTTTGTGGCATTACCACTGGTTGGATTTGTTGAAGTTCTTATGTGGGTCATCTTTTGATAGCTGAAAGTTAAGTCTAGGGGGCTGAAGTTTATGTGGGGATGTAGAGCATTCTCCCAGTGTCCCAGCTCCCAACTGCAATGACACCTTGCTGTTGGTCCACAATTGTCAATCAGGCTGCAGTCCCACCTACACCCACAGGATGGCGCTAGTAGACAGTGTCGACAGTTTTGCTTTAACCACGTGGCAGATTCTCTTCTTCCTTTAAACTTGAGGATGGGATTTCCAGTAGGTGGATCCTGTGGCTCTGGGGTAGTATGGTGGAAGTGGTTGTGGGGCGGGTCTGGGGGATTCCCCTAGCTGCCTTCTGATTATGGAGATGCCCAGTATAATTTTCTCACCGGGCCTCCTGTACAAACCACTGGAGCACCTCTACCTCTTCCACCTGGCACCTCTTCCCCAGCTCTGTATGCCCATCATGCTGGGCAGATTCCCCACTGATTCCATAATTCCTGGTTCTTTTCACAGTTCCACCTACTCCTCTACTGTCAGAATCTCAGTCTGAGTCTGTGGTGCAGCTCTGAACCCAGAACTTTTTGCCTACCCTTTGTTGTCGTGATTGCTTCTGTGTCTCTGCAGCCTCTCTGTCTGGTTTTTCTCAGTGTTTATTTCTGGAAAATAGGTGAATTCCTAGTTGCTCTGTTGGGAAGATGCAAGTCTCACTCTTACTAGGTTGTCATCTTGGCCAGAAGTCTGATTTCAGTAAATTTTTAACATAGTTTTAGTGGAGTCCTCAGTCTGTTGCATAAGTGCTCATTTTATATTCTCTGCTTCTCCTATGATAGGCTGCTGCTCACAACAGTGAGAAATTTAGATGGATACTTGGCGAAGAAGTTTATAACAAAACTCCCAATCATCTTTTGAGCATGAGAGACTTTTGTGACAAATTGTCTTTACCTACAGTTGGGGCATTTTAAGGCCTTGGTCCCTAAATAATGTCTAGGGCCTGGTCCGGATGGCATTATCTTCTAATAGGGCTCTCTCAGGGAAGCTAGATAGGACAGTCTCCAGAGCATGGGCCTTTTGTAGTTCAAAGACAAAGAGGCTGGAATGATAAGAAACACTAATAACAATGTGAACACAGAGGATGAAATATAGAGTCACTGGGTGGGACAATAGCAGGCTCACAAAGATCATTGGCCTTGGAACCAGAAGTGAGCTTTAAAGAGGCACAGAACACATATTGTTTTCATCTCATGAAACAGTCATTTTAAATATATACCATAAAATGGCCCAGTGGACAATGGTACTCTCAGGAGGGCCTGCCCAGCTAGGTAGGTTAGCATGTTGGATTCTGAGACTCATTATTTATTTGAAAGCGGGACTGTCTTTTAGTCCAGAGAAAGGTTAGAATGGGATGTTGCATTTATATAATATTCTAAGCTTTTCAAGCCAGCATGTAAGCAGATGGGACAAGTCTTTCAGGAAACAAAAGGGCACAAAATTCTCTCAAGACTGCTAGGGCTGGGGACCTTTTCAGATTCCTAGAGTTCCATAGACTGTTCTTCTCCAGTCTGTTCTTTTGTCTCATATGAGATGCCCAATCACTACTCTTTTAGTTCTTGATGACTAAAGCAATCTTTTCTTATCATTAGTTAACTAGTCTTCCCAAGAAGTCCCCTTCTCAGACCAGACTATGGTACATCTCTGACCACCTCTTAGCCCAGTACAGCAGCAGCAGTTCTCTGCTTCCCATGGGCCTCTGTGCCCTGTGCTGTCCCTTTTTCCCTTCCTCTAATAAACTCACAGAGTCACATTGATTTAAAAAATTTAAGAATTCTTTCTCGGCTCTTTGGCCACTGGACCCCAAATCCTGCTTCATCGTCATCTGCAGAGTTTGTACAACTTAAAAAATAATTCTATAATTCAGATTTTTTAAAAGGATAGAAGTGATGATGCTCAAGCCTTTAGATTCACTTGACTCTGTGACCTGTCCAAAGACATAATGAAGGAAATGGTGCTTTGTAGCAGTGGTCAAATGCAGGAAGTCAGACTGGACACATGGGTGGACCTGGTCTGGGGATAGGATAGATAGTCAGGTATGGTAGGAAGGATGCAGTATAGACTGGGGCAGCTATTTCTCGTAGTTTGGCAAACTGCCTTTCTGGTTTTGAATGTGCTATCTTACAGGTAGCGAGCAGAGCAGCCTGCTTAGACACTGGCTTACTCACTGGCTCACTTCCCATAGGGCCCCTTTCACAACAACCCTGGGTACATATCACAGATGAGGAAGAGAGTCTGGGAAAGATGCAAGCTTACAAAGTCAGTTAAGGTTTGTGATTGGAACACAGGTTCCACTCACACTCAGTGCCCTTTCTGTTCTGCAGGCTACCCCCATTCCTGTTCAGTAACTGTGACCACAGGATCTGGAGTTGTCTCTGTTGCTCCTTCATGTCCAGTCATCTGTCTGTTGTTACAGAACACACTGAAGGTGATCACATGCTATAAGGAAGAGTGATTACCCACTTTCAAATTACAGCCATGTTGCATTTCTAATCTTTTCCTGTTTCAAAGAAAGTCTTTTACATTTGCTGTTATCATTGGTGTTTATCTGTGTAAGACAATATGTCCTGTGTTCAGACAAGATGGTAAAGTGGCCTGTGTGGGAGCTACCCCCACAGGGAAGCACAGAGACATGCAGTCCAGAGTAATTCCCTTTCAGAGACAGATCTGGGACTGTGATATGGTTTTTAATGTCTTTGAAAGGAGAAAGGATATGGTACTTAACTGGAAGAGTACTTGGCATATGTCCCACAGTCTCAGAGATTGTCCTGCTAATGAATGGAGGCTAGAGTCATCTTCTCCAGGCTTGAGAAACCAAGGAGCAAGCCCTGGATCTGTCCTGGACAGAGCTAAACCTCCAGGGCCAGGCTGATCATGGTGTGTGATGCTAGAAATTGTTAAAACTGAAGAGAAGGGATGAGTAATCACTTGAAGTAGTTCACTGAATGCCCACTAAGACACACAGGGTGGAATGTAGAGTGTAGACTCAAAGACTGAAGAGAACACTCAGTCCCAAGTCCCTCACATCCCATTTTATTTTTCACCACTGGCCATGTCACTGATACCCACAGCATCCATTACCACCTATAAATGATTAACTTTTGGTTTCATAACTCCAGTGAAGATGCACTTGCATCACCAGGTATCTACTTGGATGTCACAGAGAGAGCCTCAAATCCAGGCCAAGATCAAACTTGCCATCATCCCTGCTGGCAACTGTTCCCTCTGCCATAACTGTCACTAGAGTCCACTTTCCAGTTACTCTTAGGATGTGGCATTTTGCCCAAAGGTCCTGAATCTTCAGCTCCTTTCATTTCACTGCCATCATCTTTGACTGAGTCATAGTCCTCTTCCCTGTCATTCATGCTGGTCAGTCAGGAATAAGAAGGGAGACTCTTCAATCTATACACCTTTCCTTCTCACCCATTCACTCCCTTCCTTCTTCTCAGAAAAGTTCCTCTGTAGAGCTTCCTTCCTGAAGAGGTCCAAGACCTTCACAATCGGGTCCTATCTGCCTCTCTCTGCCTCCTTTCTCAGCTGGAGCACCTCACCCACCTCTAGGAGACATCTCCCATCTTGCTTCTGAGTCCCCAGGGAATGCTTGGTTTACCCTAGGTCTGCCCATTTCTGTGCATCATGCTTTCATAGGATTGCAGACTTGTCCTCAGTGCCACTTATTACATGAATGCAAGTGCCAAGAGCACAGATGTCGCCTTTTTGCTCACCTGTCTATCTTCAACACCTCAGCATCTTACACATGGGTGACACTATCAAGTATTATGTTCACTTTAATGAATGGAGGATTTTAAGGAATGGAAATTTGTATTTTGCAGTTATCCTAAACACTTGAGTGAATCAGCATCATTTTCAATACACGTTCAAACACCAGGCTGACTTGTGGGTACAGCAATGATGTGTCCAATCATGCAGGCACGCCTTCTTCAGTTGTATCTGGAGTCTGGCTCTGCGGGTCCTCTGCTACAGTGGCGCTGAACGTGCACCTCATTTATCAATCCATCCCCCTTCCACAAGGGCTGGTTCAGTAAAGAGCTGATTCTGAGCTTCCTAAAGTCATCTTCATCTGCAGCAGCATCAGCATATGCATCCTCACTATCTGACTTCCTCTTGGTGGCTGTGTAGTCTGCCATTGGAAAGTGTACATGTCCCCATTGTGTTTTCCCAGGGGCTGCAATCTGTATTTTTCTATTCCAAGAGTGTCTGACCTGAAGTGGCCTCAACATGTGATGACATCATGGGAAGGAAGGAGTCAGACTACAGGGTGAACTTTTGAGTAAAATGTGATTAAGGTGAGGTGCTCACAGTAGGGCCAGGAAACACCCTGTTGGAAATCACACATGAGTCTCCACCAGCCTCCACTCATGAAAGGAAAAATGTCAACTCCAAGAAAGGGGACTCCTTTTAGTTGATTTTCTTTATCTTCACAGGTATGTTTGTGAACCACCTGCCATAGACCATGTGTTTACACCCCAAATCAAAAATGGAAGACTCAGGTCCCAGTGTGATGTGCTTGGAGGCAAGGCCTTTGGGAGATAATTAATTTGGAAGAGGTCAGAGCTGAGCCCCTGTGATGGGATTTCTGTCGAGGTGCAATGCACGTGCCTCAGCCATGTGTGTACGATAAGAGGATTGCTGTCAGCAAACAGGAAAAGAGATGTTAGGAGAGTCTGACCTTGGTGGCCCTGACTTCGGAGTCCATCCTCCAGAACTGGGAGAAATCAATGTTTGTTGTTTCAGCAAACAAGTCTGTGACATGCTGTTATAGCAGCTGAAGCTAAGACACGAACCTCCCAGTCTATCCCACCCTCTCACAGGTGTCCTGTTAAGCACCTAATTACTAATAGAAAACACTTGATTCCCTAGCTCTGACCCCCCCCAATAGACAAGGGTGCTCCTTTGTGTCTGCTACACGTCTGAGTGCAGTCAGATTACATGTCTATACCTTCTTTTGGGGGACAGAAAGTCTATATTTTGCATTTCAAAATATATGAAGCTGTTAAGGCTAATCATCCCTGGCACTAGATTTTCTGTTCTCAAAGACTTATGTGTTTTCTTATTGAGTGACATGAGGGAGTTGTGGGATCAGAAACTACACTTTCTGATTTCCTTCCACAAAGCTGTATTACTTCTTGCTGAAAGTCAGGTGTCTCTGGATATTACAAATGTATAAACAAAGTGTTGGGATGAGGTGCTGACATTCAGAAATGAGTAAAATTGGTCAGATTGAAAGGCAAAAGGAACTGCTCTCTCCTTGACAAAGTTTCTTCCTATACAGATACAGGTGCACAATTTTAAAACCACTATACAATTCTTCTGGAATAAAATAAGTAAATTATAGGGATGGTTGGAGTGGAAGGTTATAGGGAAATAAGAGAAGGCTGAAATGATGTGTAATAATGAATTAGAGTTGAGACTGGTCATACAGACTCAGATTTAGCTTAATGTGGTCACAGATCAGATAGATACAAGCAGATGTAAGTATAGAAATGATTCTCTAGATAAATATGTAGAATTATATGTTTTTGACATGTAGAACTAATAACATAGGAACATGCATATAGATTTCCTCTCTCCTAGCTCTGTTGCTGAGACAGTCCAGCATTGATGACACACTATAGCAACATGGACACTGGTGCCCACATCTTGATTTCTAATACCATTTTCAGTAAAAGGGACTGCTGATGGGGTACTTTACCTTCCAAAGACCCAGGATAGGAGTTTCTACAATGTTATCTTACCAGCATGCCTCAAAAACATCAATATGTCATAAAAGACAAGGAAAGTCTAAGAAATGTACAACCCAGCACCTGGCCCAAAGCCAGCGCTGTTGGATATGGTTCAGCTTTGAACTACTTACTATCTCATCTTACTTTTCTCCTTCAGTTAGAATTACAGTACCTATCTAACTGGTTGTCATGACAAATATTAGCAATAATAATACATTGATTTACTGCCTTATGTAGAAAACACCACACCAAAACTTTCCATGACTTAACATTTTCTTCTTGCACATTACTCCCATGAAACACAGACCATTAGTAATATTGCTTTTCCCAGCAGTGTCTTAAGGAGAGTTTCAAACGTGACAAGTTAAAAGAACCTCTAGTGAACATATCACTTCAGTTCGCCAGTTAGCATGCTATTACTTTTATGTGACTGGATGTCTCATCTCTCCAACTCTATCCATCCAACAATCTATTACGGTTTTGATGTAACTCAATGTGATTGCTGACACTCCTGATAAACCAGTCCACATATGGATCCAGTCAACACCTTACAGACATGCAGGTCAGTGAAGGATGAGATTGCAGCTGGTGAGTACAGAGCTTCTACCCAGATGGGGCTTCTGAAAGGGTCATTGCCAGCATTCTCAATCCCTAGGCAAAGTTCCTCTTCTTTTTTGGAAAAAAAACGAGATCAAAATCTTTAAGAGGAATGGAAGAGATATTTTCCTAAAATACTCACTGAGGACAAAGAAAAATTATTTGGAAGAAAATTGAATATTTAGGGACTTAGGAGCCATTAGCCTCATGGAGTGCCTGCTGGCATGTTAGGTGTTCCTGCCATGAGTGAGGTCTCTCCTAACATATATGGTACAAGCTTCTGCTTTGTGTCACTGACACAAATTCATGGGTTATTGGCAGCATGTTATTGGCAGCAGAGCCTCTGGAACTTGTTTGGTTTTGTGCATAGCAAATTTTCTTTATTTTGCTTTATTATAAATTACATGTAAGTTCTTTTTTTCTCCTCTTAAATATCTTCTGTCCAGTCCATTTCACAGAAAGCCAATTACATAATAAACAAAACATGTTAGTTTTAAAAAGTTTTCCTGTAACAGGGCCACTAGATAACCATGAATCATGTCACTCTAGTGATCTTAAGAGAAGCTTGTGTCTTAAGAGCAAGAGGAAAGATTAGCTAAGATTTAAGTAAAACATGAATAAAAATGAAGTATTATTTATTAGACTAAAACATTGGGGGAAAGTATAAGTGCTTTAAAATGTGAGTAAATAACCTTGTTAATCACAAACAATTAGACTTCCCAAGTATTGTTAATTATATGACAAATGCCCACAATTTCAGTTACAAAGGCCTGTGGTGAAAGGACCAGAAGGAATAGACTAAGTATAGTTAGTCTTAAGTATAGTTGCTTCTGAGGCTTTTTCATAGTTCAATATGTGGTCAAGATTTCAGTGGAGAAGAGAAAAAACGCCTTGATGCTGCAGTGCCATTTTTCCTGGATATCAGATTGGTAATCACCTTGTCCCTCAGAGTGAGTGGTGTTAGTGTCAGTAGTCAGGTGAGGAAGCCGAGTGCAGCTCAGACTCCAGTTTGGATATGGAACTGAAGATAATGGATTGCCCACACATCCAGTCAGACTGTCCCCTTTGGGACTGAGCTACAGTTGCAGGACTGCCCACTGCGGTCATCCGCCATCTTGAGCTTGGAGCCGGGCAGCTCTGGCCTGGTTCCTGGTTCATGCCTCCCCTGGGATGTGGTTCCTGAACATGGTCACACTCCCTACCACCAACCCACTGCAGTCTGGCATTCTCTGTAGTAGTCTCTCCTGACTGTGGCCTGTGACTGTGTCATCATTACATGCAGCTCTGGCTATGGAGATGGTGCCTCCTCCAATTATCTTCACCAGGGTATCCATTCCTTACCCTGCACCAGCCTCCCCAACAGTGCAGTGTGGATAGCCCAGGCTGTTGTGTCTTGGTAAGAGCCCAGCACCCTACCATCCTTTGCAGATGTCTGGGGCTGCCCGAGTTTGTCTCATAGATAATTTTGTGTGTTTGCTCTGTGCACTTGGAAAAGGAAGTGGTCACATCCCACGTTGAGGGTCACAGGGAGTCTTTCATACTGGAACCTAGAGGTCTGATGTCACTTCTAACAAGACCTTCATTGTGATGGTACTTCCTCTCCCCTGTTCCTGGTATGTTTGCTTTGGTAGCAATCCCAGGCACAGACATTCATCTAGTGGCACATCACAAACATCCCGTGCTGTTCCACTCCCATCAAATTGCTGATCTTAATGCACTTACACATTTGTCATTGCCCCTTCTCTAAAGCTTCACTTTGGCACCCATAGCAGAAAGGGATGAGGCTGATGACCGCAGGTGACCTTCCAACCTGTTCATGACATACTGTTCATCACATACTCACTTGCTCCATTTTAGATCCTTTGCTTCCCTAGTGCTCAGGGAAGGGTGTCTCCCTTGGGTGATGCCGTCATGGTCACTGAGACCTTCCACAAGCCCTGAAATTGACCCCACTTCTGTGTCCTGTGGATGAGTCAGTTTCCCGAGGCTGGAGGCCTGCTCCTTCATGAGCAGCATTGTACTGGGCCCTGGCTCAGGCATTCATGAGTTCAGTGTCCAGCTCTTTGGCCAAACCTTTAAGGAAGATGCCTTGCCCAGACTACTCTCAGGAAGTTCTGGCTACTGTCAGGCTGATGTGGAGGGAAACATTCTCGGGAGAGTTCCCTGTAGGATATACCATGGCCTCAATGGCAACTTAACTATTTCCTATGCATTCCTGGCCACAATCTAGGTTTATTTACATGATTAAGGTAGGTTCTCTGTAACACTAGATTAAAAGTGCTTCTCTTGTGTTATGAAAAGGAATTAATTTTCTAACAGAATAATGAGAGTGTCCCATTTTCAATCTAGTCTTACATTCCAGCTAATATGGGCATAAACACTCACCAGAAACAGCTTTTGATTGAAACATTATCCATAGCCCTCCAAGCTCTGAAAACATGAATGCACAGTGATGGGAGGATGCACAAGCCACACCATCTCTAGGGGATTATTTCATGGGTGTTAGTATGGTGATTTCAAGAGAAGCATTTTTTCATGCCAGTGAAAACAAGGAAATGCAGAGTGTCAAATCTTACCCAATGGAGTGCTCACTTGTGTCCCATTAGGGGTTAGTGTGAAGGCAGCCTCTCCTTTGTGGGATCTGAGTTGTTGAAAGATCCATGAAGAGAAAGCTTTCTTCAGAGCAAGGGGACACCATTGTGTTCAAAGGACATGAGTGTGGAGACACAGGCAGCAGTACACTCAGCTTCGTTGTGTGTCACAGTCATGTGTGGGGGTCTGAGCCCCTGAACTCCCAGTCACCCAGACTAGGGGGGGCTGCATGACATGTGTCCCAAGTGAACCTGATATTCAGCAGGACTGGGACTCAGTGTTTCATAGATATTAGTAATTCAGGTTGACCAGTGCTCCTTGAGTGGATTATGACAGTTAGTTTTCAAAGAAGTGGGCCATTTCATCTACATTATTGGATATAGAGATGCTCACTCTCTGTCAATTATTTTATTCTACTTTTCAGGACTCACCTTCATTCCTGATATAAGTAATTTGTGTTCTCTATCTCATTGGTCTGGCTTGAGACTTGCTAGTTTTAATGATGTTTTCTAATTTTATTTATTTTTCTTTTCAAATCTTTCAAAGAACTTTTTTATTTTGCTTTTTAAAGGTTTCTTATATTCAGTGTTATTTTTTTGCTCTAATTTTAATTATTTCCTTCATTCTGTTTGCTTTAATATATTCTTGTCTCTCTAGCTTATTATGGTAGAAGCTTAGGTTATGAAATTTTGAATCTTTCTTTTATAATAAGTGTATTTTGTTGCTATAAATTTCCCTCTAAGAGCTGCTTTATCTACACCTCACAAATTTTGATGCTTTATTTTCATTTTCAATTAGTTCAAAATAATTTTAAATTTTCCTTGAGACTTCACTCATGGATTATTGAGAAGTTACTTTTTAGGTGCCAAATACTTGGGAAAATTCCAGCTATCTTTCTCTTTTGTACGTCTATTTTGATGCCTGTGTTTTCTAAAATGTACTTTGTATGTTTACAATTATTTTAAAGATTTAAAGGATTGCTTGGTGACCCAGAATATGGTCTTTATGATAGCCCAAAAGAAACTGGAGAAGAATGTGTGTTCTGATGATGGCTGGAGTGCTCTTCCAATATCTGTTAGGTCAAGTTTGACTGATAGTGCTGTTCAGGTCATCTAAATCTTTATTGATTTTCTGTTGTTGCTCTATCAAGTATGACAGGATGATGAAGTCTTCAACTATAACTGTGCCTCTATTTCTCCCTTCAGTTCTGTTCATTTTGCCTCATATTTTGACTCTGTAACTAGGTGCCCATGGGTTCGGTTGGGATTATCACATCATATTGGAGAAATCACTTCTTTGTCATTGTGCAATGTAACTCTTCATTTCTGCCAATCTTCCTTGTTCTGAAGTTGGGTTTGTCTGAAATTAGTAAAGATAGTCCTGTTTCATCTTTATTTATGTTAGCATAGCATATTGATTCTTTATGTATTTATGAATTCATATTTTTCTTTAAAAGTAGACAATATATAGTCTATATGCAGATAGTATAAAGTTGTTTAATTTTGTTAAACCAGTCTGAAAAATCTCATTTTTTAACTGTTCTCTTCAGACAACTTACATGTAAGCGATCATTAAAATAACTGGATTAATAGCTACTATCTTTGTATTTGTTGCATTATTCTTTCTTTTTTTTCAGCCTTCTGTTTTTAAATGAGTATTTTATGATTTAATTTTATCCTCTTCTTATTATCTCTTCTTTTTATCTCCTGACTAGTTGTTCATACTATTTAAAATACTTTTATACTTTAGTGGTTGTCCCAGAGTTTAGTTACATTTTTAATTAATCCAAGTCTACATTCACAGAAAACCCTACTGCTTTATGTGTAGTGTAGGTATCTCATATCAGAATATTCCAAGTCCTTATCTCCCTCCCTGTGATATTGCTGTAATTTCTCACTTTTACTTATTCTGTAATCCCTGAATGCACTACTACTATTATTGCTTGAAACAGTGGCCTTTTGCATAAATTAAGAATAAGAAAAAAATCATTTCTCTTTTATTATTCCTTGTTTCTGTTTCTTCTTTTTAAAAGTAGATCCAATTTTCTGATTTACATAATTTTCTTCCTGCCTGTAGAGCTCCTTTACTACTTCTTACCTTCAGGTTTGCTGATAATAAATGCCCTTAGTTGTTTGAGACAGTTTTTTATATACCCTTGACTTTATTGAAAGAACATTGCATCACAGTATTAGTAAGTTAAGATGTGCACCACTAAATCAATAGCTGTATATAATAAATCAAGTTTGCTATCATGATTTCGGTTCCTCCATTATATAATCAATCACCTCTAATTTTGAAGGATTCTTGATGAATAAAGAACCCTAGGTTTGCAGTTCTTTATTTGTTTTGTTCTTTTGACACTTTAAAGATTGTACTCAACTCTATCTCAGTTGGATGGATTTGGAGAAGTCTGCCATCATTTCTATCCAGGTTCTCTGTAGGTAAGGTGTTGCTTCTCTTTTTTCTGGAATCTTTAAGATTTATTCTTCGCTTTCCATTTTCTAAAGTTTAAATATACTTCGGTTTTAGTTGTTGAAGTTTGTTTTTTGTTTAATTTTGCTTGATGGTCTCTGCTTCTGAAGCACTGATTTGATGTCTCATCAATACTGGAAAACTCTTGGCTAGTATTTCTTCAAGTATTTATTTCTTCTTTTGTTTTCTCAATTGCATGTCACATCACCTCATATGGTCGCACATTTCCTGGGTGTCCCGCTCTGTCATTTCCCCTTACTCTTTTTTCTCTCTGTATTTCAGTTCAGGCAATTTCTTTGGACCTATGTTCAAGTTCACTGATTCTTTCCTCACTTATATAAAGTCTATAAATACAAATATTCATTTCCATGGCTGTTTTTTACTTGTAGCATTTATTTTTATTTTTTCTATCTCTTCTGACATTATCCATATGTTTTGCATGCCTTTCCATTAGTCTTTATCATACCAATCACAATTGTTTCAAATTTCCTGATAATTCCAACATCTGAGTCATATTCAAGTTTAGTTTGATGGTTGTTTTTTTTCCTTTTTCAGTCTTTCCTTGCATTCTTTGTGTTATTTTGTTGTGTCATCTTTTATACGGAAATAGCTACAAGAGCCTGTATGTCAGAACTTTTTATTAGACCAAAAGTGAAGTACATATCATGTCTGTTATGACTTTACATACCACAAGCTTCAAATTCCCCAGATAAACTAGTTTTTGCTGCCTCCCCTTCCCTGTTGGCTTGTGGAGTTTCCCTATTACTGCTCCTCAAAAATACTGTAAGACTTGCATATTAAATCTGTGGTTATACTTGAGGATATTCACATGGAAGCTGAGTTTAGGGAAGTCATTTTCTGAACTTACGAGTAGGTCTCCTTTTTTTGGAATGTGCAGTGACCTGGGGATGCACTTCACAGACATATGAACATCACAATTATTTCCACTCCTCTTTTAGAATTGAGTTTTTCTCTTCAAAGGCAAGCCAGAGACCAGCCTGCATCAGATAGGAGTACAGGGGAAGGAGTGAACTATCTGCTACAGGGTTTGGGATCAAATGGAAAAAAAAGAGTCCTTCAAAAATCTGAAGACACAGCGCAGTGACTTAGAAAGGCAATATTTCAGCACATCTGATGTATTATATTTGGTACACAGTCACTGACTAACAAGAGAATGTGCCAAATTGGTGTTAAACATGTGCTAAGTCAAGCTCAAAGCTTTGAAGCTCAATGCACTTATGATGTGATAAATTATTCACTCAAGTGGAAAAGTAAATATTCTAAGTTTTCCCAGGAGCTTTCCCTTTAGAATAACAAATGAGATGCAAACTGAAGATTAACACAGGATTTAAGGTGACATTCACTTGTTGAGACAGTTTCTATTCCTTTCCTGTACTTACAGTGTCAGACTATAGATATTTGAAAGAACATGTTAACTTGCCTTACTTTTAAAATCATTTAAAATCTCGGACTGTCATTTAGCCTTCACAACACAGTGTGCTTGCTCTGTTGATTGGTCTTCACAAGATTCTCAGCCCTCATATCTTCATTAGTGATGTGTTTATCATCATTGCAATGCCTGACAATGAGGATTCAGTAAGGCTTCAATAATGAGGATTCGATAATGGCTTGGGTAAAAATGACCTTTACCATTTTTTACTGTAATGATGTCATGACCTCATAAACTAGAAAGCATAATAGGTGGCAGAGATTTTGTTAATTTGATATTTTTTTGGTATGCATTACTTAGAGAGAAAGCTGTTATAAAGCTAGTAATACAAATATGACGTATATATAATTTGCATTAATCCTTAGAAATACAACAGTGATAGATTCTATTCACCTAAAGAAGGTTGCTGCAATTTCCTCATCTCCAGTGCCTTCTAGAACCTTGACCTCTTTGTCCCTCCCAACACCCGGACAGACCTTTACTCCACCAATGATTGGTGGGAGCAAAGTTGCATGATTATGGATCATATAAGGCCTAGTGTCCCCTCAATAGTGGGACGCTGGCTTGGAATTCAGCAGTCATGCTGAGAGGGCTCCAACAGCCCACAGGAGACTCCACCAGGGGCACTTCCTGGAGAGTCTGGCTATAGTCCCCACTAGCATGGAGCGAAAGTAGCATAGATGTTTCCTATCCTGGCAGTCTTGAATCCTCCTGGACATTTAGAGCACAGTCACACCACACCTTGGTGCCTCTCAGAGTCCCAACCTGACCCACAAGTTTCACAAATGGTCATTTGGTGCCACTAGGTATAGTGTTTGCTGTGAAGAAGTGACTGGATCAGCATTTGAATAAGTTAGGTTCCTTGGAAAACCAAAGTGGGGTCTCATGTGAAATCCTCTTGTGGGCTGTGGGTTTTGTGGGGAATTACACAAGGTCCCAAGTGGAAGGGCCTGCCTCCTTTTGCAGAGGCTGGAACACTTCTCATGGAGCCAGGGTTCCCTGCTTCTTGACTGTGTGATTTTGAGTCCCATGTAAACATCACCTTCCCCACGTGAAGAAGCTAATAATACATATGGTTTCAAAAGGGACAGTACCATTTTTTTTCATATTTCCTGACTGTTCCACTATTTTACTATAAATGTCAAATTTATTCAATTTTTAATAGACTAGTATCCTCTTTAATGTGGGGAAAAGGGACAGTTGATTTGTCCTGGGACAGTCTGTTGAGGAGGTCCAAAGCAGCTGCCCCTTTTGTCATTAAAGACAGCCCTTGCTGACACTGATTGCCATGGGCCAGGGCCACTACTCCTGTTCCTGCCCTCTGTGAGGAATCAGGAATCTTAGGGCTCCCTGCACCCCACCTCACATATGTCTGTTTCTTCAAAGGGAACAGATAACTGCATTGTGGTTAAGATGCAGATAAATACTAGTGGGGTTATCTCTGGCACTGTGGGAGTTTTTGGGCATTTATGACACCAGGCCACTTATTGGGAATTTTGGGAACTGGGATGGTTAAAGCTGCATTTGTTTTAAGCAGGACATTTAGAACAGGACTTACAGAAGTGCCAAATTTGGTTTTCACATAAGTTGCTAAAATTCCTTACACTTGCTCTGGCCATTTGTATAAAGTCCCACCAGACCATATGTGTTACCATGAGGTTACTGATTGGCATCACATAGTACTTACTTGTTGTTGGCCTGGCTGTTCTGCATCTGCTCAACTTGCCTCGCCGCCTCCCACATCTAGTGTTTTGCCATCCCAATGTCCTGCTCTTGTCTCAAAGAAATATGGTCAGCCTACACATGAAGAACTCAAACAGATACCTCTGCTCATCCAATTCTGAACCGGAAGACTGTGGTTCTCATCGCTAACCCACACCGCTCTTCCCTGTAAAGCACTGAATTCTGAGCTTCTGCAGGACAGGTGAGGGCACACTGCATGGGGTTGGGAGAGGCAGGCCTGAGGACTGAGTGACTTCTCTTGTCATTACCCTACCACAGCTTTGTAGCCTATAAAGCTCATAAAACACTGTAAGGGTGAGGGCTTGCCCACTACAGAGTGACAACACTGTGTTTATCTGAAACTATAAACATGGAATCAACAAATGCAGGCTTCTTAAATTGTGTCTGCATGTGTGCACACATGTATCTGCTTGTTTCATGTGAACACCAGTCTAGTGAACATGTATGAACAGCAACAGCAGGGTGGGGGTAACAGAAAGGGAACTGAGGGCTGTCCTAGGCCCACGTACTTTCTTGCCCCATTTGTGTGGCTGTGGCACCCACTTTCCTGTTTAAGAAGTTAGTAAAATCTCTAGAAGAAACATGCTTTTGCATGGGGAACAAGTGACAGCTCTCCAGAACCAGCTCTCTCTCTCACCCATTCCAGACACTGACTTCTGGTGAGCTCCACCATGGGGTCAGAAAGAAACAGATCTTGCTCTTGCTTCTCTGATGACCTAAGTGCAGTGGAGGGAGAGTGGATGTGCTTAATGCCACATAAGATCTCCGGTATCAGTGTCCCCATAACAACAACAATAGGGAAGCAGATTTAACTGTGGCAGTGAAAATGTGGGTGGTCTGGTGCCTGACCTTTTCTACAACCATGCTCTGGGGCCTTGGGACCCAGTAATAGTCAGGTTCAGCTGAGGGTTCCAATCAGTCAGACTTCCAGTTGAACATACCTCTCCATGCCCGGAACATTCAAAGTGATTGTGCATGCTGGAAATGCACACAATTTTATTTATCAGTTATACCTCAGTGGAACCAGAGAAGAGTGGTGAATCCAAGACCACAGCCCTGACACCGTCTTGTCTTGTCAGGTCTAGATTACAAACCACAACTCCCAGACAGAGAATCTGAATCTCCTGACTACTCCTCAAGGTTTGAACCTTGCATAGAAGGTATGAGATTGTGCAGAGGCCATAAGATCAAGAAGTAAGTGTGTGTGCTTCCCTCCATACTGTTGCTTCCACTGAGGAAAAACTAATTTTGGAAGATGCCCCACATAGGGGACTGATATCTAAAATTTAAAAAAAAAGAAAGAAAAAGAAAAAACGTGTAGGGGAAGGAGAGAGAAAAAATAACTCTTCCAGAAAGAAGAAAAGGTCACTGCGGCTATTTTCTATGTATAAAATATTCCATTAGCTTTATTATGTGGAGCACATTAGCATTATGCATGGCGGGAAGAATCTTTTAATACAGAATATCTATTTCAAGCTTTAGAAGATGAGTATAAAGTATGAAGGTAACAAACTGCTACTGGGAAGATGTCTTTTACCTCGTGGCTTTGAGGTTTACAGTCACAGGCTAGTGGGAGCAGAATTATGTGTCAGAAGTGACACATAATTGTATGCCCTCACCCAGTGATCCTCTTATGCTCGATGGGTGCAGAGATGCTGTGTGGCCACTGTCGTGGGCCACAATACTTCTCCTCTGGACTCCTAGGACCATCCTTGGCCCCCTCAACCCTACCTCCTGGGCCCCCAGCTCCTCATCATATCTGCTGCCCTGATGGTTGGCACCGTGGGTTAGTTCTCTCTGCTAAGAGGTGAACTGAACTGAATGGCTTTACTGGGTGAAACTGACTTGCTGCCTCTGGTTCTCACTGGTCAGTGGGTCTTCTCTTGGCTGGGCCTTTGGGGAGGAGTAGTGTTCCAGAGCTGAGTCTTTGGGACACTAGGCTCACAGTACCCTCAGCTGTGCTCTGCCTCAGGAGCAGGGAGGGGGTGCAGTGGTGACACACAACCCCCGCTGGTGAATCAGGGCAGCTTTGTCCTCATTCATTCTCGAAACCCTGAGACCAGAAGGACTATGAGGCACTGTTTACAACCGGGGTGCTGGCCTTGGTCCATGGGAGGTAGTAACCATGTCTGCAGTGTGCAGCCAAGGTTCCTCAGTTCCATGAAGATGACAAGAGAGTCACCCTTGCCAGGTGTAAGTAGGGCAGGAAGTAGGGCATAGGGATGACAGCCTGGAGGAAGGAAGGAGGCTCATGGCGGGTAGTGGGGAGAGATATCAGGGGGAGGTGTCATCCAGGTGGACACTGTGGGGCAAGGGGGCTGCTGGCAGAGCAGGGCAGGGAGCCTGGGCCTTGGGTCTCTTCTCTGCCACTATCCACATTGGCAGAATGCTAGGTTTGTGAGCTCTAAATAAACCTCAGGGAGATGTCTGGTTTTTTTAGGCATAATAAATAACTCTAGATGCATTCTGAGCATTAAACAGGTAAAGTAGAACTTCTCCTTGGCAATGATTAGTTAATGAGCACTTCAATCAAATTTTTATCTATTTATACTCTGATGGCCTCAAAGATGTCTCCACATGAAGGGCTAGCTCGTGAAAGTGGCCCTTCCTCAGGGAACCTCCTAGACCCAGTTCAAGGTCAAATTGAACATGTCACCCGGATCACTGCAGAATCTTAAATTGGGAGCTTTAAATTCAGTCAGACTGCTCAAACAATATGGGTAGAAAGTTCTGGAAAATATGCTCTTGTGTCTTATTATTCTCAGAGGTTATCATTTGCTTTATTCTTTATACTGACCAACCAAGCAAACAAACAGAACTTAACTACACTGCTTCAACCAAGCCACAGCTATACTGATACTCAACACTAGCAATGTGGGAAAGGTCACGAGGTGATGACAGCCTGGCTTCTGGGCCTTCTTATCAACTCTCATCAGGCCTGCGAGCTGCCCTCATACACCTGGGAGCAGCACTCCCCAAAGCCTTAGAAACCCGCCCTCTCAAGTTCTCAGATGCTAAGAATTCCAGCTCCAAATCTTATTTACATCCTGTCATTACAGGGTCACTGTTCACACTGAAAATATTCCCTGAAGTCCCTGGAGAAGAGCTGACCATTCACAGGACTACAAGGCTCCCAGACAGCAGCCCCAGACACCAGGGGCTTTGGAAGGACACTTTCACCAAGGAGGTGACTGTGGTGTGTGCAAGCGTTCAGCTGTAAGGGAGGCTGGCATAGGGAGAGCTTCTTGGAGGGGACTCTAGTGGGTGCTGAGGGTGACTCTGGGAGCTGCACGGGTGGTGGGAGGAGCACGGGTTCAGGCAAGACCTTTAGAGGAGTAAGTCCTGCTCAGCAGCTGCATGTATTTTTTTTAATCCTGGTGGCGCTAGGATGCCCGAGGTCTCTAAGAAGGGCAGGTCAGTGGGAGCTGACCAGGGGCCAGCAAAATGGCACTGGCTTGGGGAAAGCAGGGACTATGTGGAAAATTTGTCCCCCGAGTCTGCTCCCATCGGGCACACAGCTGTCTGCACAGTCAAGCAGCATCACTAACCTTAGCTCACCTATTCTTCTCTCACTGGAGGACCCAGGAAGGGGAATGACCAGTGGGGTCATAGCAGGGAACCCATGGTATCCTACAGGCTGGTCTGTACACTGGGCCTTATTTGAGAGCACTGAGACGCTGCCCTGAGTCTCGCTGTGCACCAGGTGCTGGCAGTATCAGCGCTGAGTCAGGTCTCCAGCCCACTCAGTGCCCTGTGCTCTCACCTCATGACTCTAGAGCCTCAGAACTCTCTGATCCAATGAACTCCTGAGACTCAGGGTCCTCACCTGGAATGATTTCCTCCTATTGCACCTCATCGCTGAGCAGAGACATGGGCCAAACATCTCAGAAATAGCAGGGACAGGACTCATTTCCCCTCACACACCCTAGAGGTGTGGCGCCCCCTCTTAGCAGTGAGGCATCCAAATCAGAGAACTACCTAGACTGGTGTGTCAACTGCACAAGGCCTTCAATGACGTTTGCAATAGTGATAAATGATTAAAATCCTATCCTGGGAGCCGAGGGGACTAGTTCTGAGTTAAGATATGTTTGGAGAGCTATCTAAGGTTGACTCTTGCCCTGACATTTGAATCCCATTGAGTTGTTGGGAAATGAAACTGGTCATTTGTAAGTTAATGAGAGTGCAAAGAGCATTTTCAAGTCATGCTGCCCATGCCAATCTTGAGCTTTGCTGCTGGTGATGCTCACACCACATACCATGTGAACACACTTATGTCCACTCCTGATTCAGGACACCAGGGTCCTGCCAGAGGAGCAGTCACAATGAGACTTAGGGGTTGGGGGGAGGCTGGGGTGCATGATTTCTGTTTGCTACCAAAGAGTTAAGTCTAGTCTTAAATCAAGCCCCCTGCCAGCCCTTCAGCTGGTGTCAGACTGCTTCTTTCCAATGAATCAGTGAGGTTACTTAGAAAGAATGCCCTCTTTGGAGAGATGTACTGAGCCACTTTTTGGCCTCCTGGTCCTTAAGAGGGGAAGGGGAAGAAAAATGAACTTTCAGAAAGAATTGGCCTTTCTCATGAAAGGCTCTCAAGTCAAGAACAGAGGCAAGTAGAATCCTATACATAACCGATCATGACTTACAGAGTCTGAGAGATAGACCAGTGCTGTCTCCCCAGGGTGACTGTCTTCTTGCTGCTGCCATCAATGGTTGTGCAACTGTTGGCACACTTGTGCAATGAGCTCAGGGCCAGCAGAACACCTCTGAAGATGTGTAACCACAGGTCAGTGGCAAAGGCTCCCTGTCCCATTTTATTTTGGAGCTCCAGGATGGCAGGCTTATTCGTCCCTGGGGTCCATGTCTGACAAGAAAACAGGTGTGTCCTGATTCTCTGTGGGTCTTGAGCTAAGAATGACTCATGTAGATGCCACTGAATGGAAACAGGCAGAAAGGACCAGGGGCTTTCCCTCAAGGATCTGAGTCACAGAGGAGGGGACTGAGAGTTAGCACCTGACATGATTCTGTAGACCAGTGAGAGCCCCAAGGCAGAAGTGTCAAAACGAGGAGTGTGGAACCAAGCTCGGTCAGTGAGCAGGAATGAGGGTTCAATCATGGGTCCCAGGTCTCCCTGGTATCCTGTCTTGCAGACCTGCGGAACCACTGCAGTCTGAGCTGGGCCTCTCTGGGGCAGGAATGTGAATGGGTCCTCAGAGAGGTGTTAGGAGGAGAGATGAAGCAAACAGGGTCATGAGCTGTAACAAAATGCAACTGTTCAGAGAAGAGGTGGTGAGGACCCAAAGTCCAGAGGCAGCCACTCTGTTGACAGGAATTTTAAGTGTCACAGTTCAGAAATGTGGGGGATGGGAGGGGTGGGGGAAGACTATAGCATTCGTGCCACTGTATGTGGGCAAAGGTTAGACATGGTCACAGGTATAAAGACATTCCTCATTCCAACCCTAGCATGGCACTTTCCTGAGACACAGGAAACTGCTGTCCTAGTATAAAGTGGTGTTCCATGCTGTGACAGCCCTGTGCTGTCTCCAGTTTAGGAGGTGGGCCACCAACACAGTCACAAGCCTGATGTGTGTGAAGCCCAGACCCACCCTGAGGCCATCTGTGCCCAGAAGGACTGTCCCTGTGCTGTGTCCAGAGTCACTCATGTTGAGTAGTGGTCCTTTTGTGTCTTTGCCATATAAGGGCATCTGGCTGATGTATCCCTTTTCTGGTCAGGTAGGACTCAGCATTACAGGTGAGGTTTCAGATGGTGGTTAGAAGCTGAGGGTCACCATGCACAGCCCGGAACTACTGGCACTGACCAATTTTATTCTCAGGGTGTCACAGGACCACCCCAGGCCTCAATCACAAAAGAGTTGCTAGAGAAAGGTGAGCATACCCGCTTTAGAGGCATGCTATATTCTCCAAGCTTTAGATACTTAAACTTGAATAAAAGGGCGCCCATTTGTAATGTAGCTCCAGGTGGATCATAAGGTCAGAGGGAAGATGAATACATTGCACTTTTAACTCTGGAGTGGAGCGCTGGCAGGCAGGGGCTCTGCTGGAGACAATAGATGTGTGGGTTTCTCTGTTACAGGTGAATAATCACAAACCAAGACACTAATTTTGAGACAATGCCTCACCCATAACCAAAAAAAAAATCTGTCCAGCATATTCTGGGGGATAAAACATGCATGACAGATTTGTTCATTTACACTCCAAAAATAAGTTAAAAATTAGTAACTTAACTACAGCAGAGATTTCACAGGAAAGAAATAGATCAGAAATCTGCTCTGTCTTGGCTGAACTAGATCATTAATATTTATTTGGGATTGTTTAAATCTAGAAATTGCACAACAGCTCCCAGAAGCTACAATCAGCATATTCAACACTAATGTGGAGATAGAGACAAAGTTGGCTGAGAGAAGGGTGGGAGGGAAAAGGGGGAAGACACTGATGACCTTCCAGATGCCACACATATTTTCCTGACATAAATTAAAAGCTAAAATACATCCATCTGATATACTGGCCCCTCCCTCTAGCTGTGTTTTCCATCCGTTTGTCCTCAGAGCAGTGTTATTCCTATCCCTGGCTGGGTTCCTGTCACCCTGGCCATGTCCTCACTGTGACTTTAGTTTACCTGTCTCTAACCTTAGGAGGGTGGCTAGGCCTCCCATCCTTCCCATCCATTCTGGGACTTAGTTACATTGTCCATCCTCTGCATTCCTATCACTCCCATGTGTCCTTTCTGGGGTTGGGACACCCTTTCCCTAGTCTTTTTCCTCCAGTGAAGATTTGATGTCTTGAGACACCCTCTAGCTATTTGCCTGAATGACCTGAGACACTCCAGTTAATCTTTGGCTTTTGTGCTGATTATATTCATGCCCACGGAAGCATGCAGTGGGTGCTACTCAAATGACAAAAGACTGAAATGACTTTTGAGAATGAACCTGAGGCCCAAAAAGGGAGATGCTAACAACATACAACATTAACTCCAAGACTTGCTGAGGATCACAAACAACATCAGTATGTGGATACATGAAGGTCAATTTTATGTATCACAACTGTGCTGACAACACAAATTAGAAAAAAAGAACAATGGATATGTCAATAGCCTTCTTTCTGATAGGGTTTAGATAGGAGAGCATGAAAATACTGGTTTGTTTGCATGAAATAAATGGCTAGAAAAATGGACAGGTGACAGCTTTGTCAAATACATTGCCTTAAATGTTCAAAAAAGTACCTGTTCAATGATGTCACCAGAAAAGGTTTACTGAAGCTATCCTGCAGGAGGGCTGAGGGAGATGCATTGTCCCACTTGCTCTGTCCTTCTCCAGTGACCCTGAGGGTGTATGGTGGACACCCAAGGAGCCCAGAGAGTATGTCTTCTTTTGTTTTCCTTGAGAAAAAATGTTTTGTTCTAAGGGTGAGTCTGCATTGGGGCAGATTGTTTCCATACAGTACTTTCTGATGATTCTTCATTGTGTTCAACTCTAACCAGTTACTCTCTGGCTTACAGTGCTGTGTGAATATACACTAGTTTGCTTTCAGGGGCTCTTCTACCCTGATGACATTTGCTGACCTGTAAGAGATGCTTGAAAGGGCGAGTTTTTGTTTACTTTGGGGGTGCAGAGCTCCCCAAAAAGGGAGATCCCTGTTGTAGGATGGAGCACCCAGGAATAAACTGCAGAAGAATAACTGTCCTCTCATGGATCCAGATGGTTTGTCCTTGGACTAAGTTAAACCTAAATCTTCTGTGCCCCATATCCTGGTGAAATAAAGCAATGGTCTATCTAAAGGAAGGGGGCATCATCCTGATGTTAAAAACATTCCAAAGAATACTTTTTCAGAAACAATTAACACTATATAAAAAAATGTACCCAAAGGGAGAACAAAGAGAAACAACAAAGAATCACAGGTCTGGACATTGTAATTAGCGGCGTGGATTATCTCACCTCAACTCACTGTGTTCAAGGAGACAGCACAGCTTGGGAGTCCTGACAAGTCACTAGAAGGTTTAAAAGCAGTTACAGTTGGTCTGAGAAAGAAGAAACACAGGATTTCTAGAATTGATAAATAAAATGCATTATAACTCAGTACATGGGTTTACCATAAGTTTCAACACAACTAAACAAAACTGCCAACCAGAATTCTATGCTTAGTGCAAGCAATGTCATTAGAGTTAAAAAGTCGTCTCTGGTGGCACAAAACAGAGAATTCTCCACCAGCAAATCCCGACTAAAGGAATTCTAAAGGGTATTATTTAGACAAAAGGGAAATTATTCAAGCTGAAGGTCAAAGAATCAGAAAGGAATGAGGAACAAAGTAAGTGAAATACATGATTAAGTCAGCTGCCTTTAGCTGGCACAGTCCATATACATCCCAAGGACCAGGATTTGTGCTCTGGGGCTGGGGTGGGGTGATGAGGTCAACCAACACGAACAACTAAATAAAACAAATAGAGTGCTTTTTCTTCCTCTCCCTTCCTGCCTGCACCCTTCCTTTAAAAAACAAACCAAAAAACAATACAACGTTGTCTTTTTTGGAAGTATGTAAGTCTGTCTATCATTTGTCTATCTAGGCTTCTGCTTAAATCCAAAAAAGATAATAGGGCCCAAAGAGTGGCAGAAAATCAATGATTTAAATGAAACTGACAAAATTCTAAAAAAGTACAACTTATCAAAATGCAAATAATTAGATATATCAATATCAAATAAATCAAATCACTAATCAAAATTCTTCTGGAAATAAAGTTCCAGGCCCAGGTAGCTCCACCAGCACATCTACCAAAGATTGAACAAATAAAGAATTTCAGTTCTGTACAAACTTCCAGACAACAGGGAAGGAGAAGTCTTTACAACCACTATGATACTGCTACCAAAACTTAACAAGGAGATTAACAGAAAGGATAACATAGGTCAATCTCTTGCATAAACACAGATGTAAAAATTCCAAGCCAGGAATGCCCTGGAGATTAGTGGCTAAAACCAGGTGCAGTCCACATATATCCCAAAGTCCCCAGTTCAAGACCCAGGGCCAATGAAACAATTAATGATGAACAACTGAATAAAATAAATGAGTGCTTCTTCTTCATCTCTCTTCCTGCCCGCCTGCTTATTCGCATTCATTCTTGCCTGTACCTTTCCTTAAAAAACAAACAAACAAACAAACAAACAAATACCAAGCCAAACAGAAGCAGCACACAATTTTAATATAGACTGACCATACATATCATTTTAACAGAACAGTATGATTTTTTTTCATACTTCCTGACCATCCTGTTGTTTTAATATAAATGTCAATTTTGCCTCATTTTTAATAAACCAGGGCTACCTATAATGTGGGGGCAAGAGGGGCAGCTAAGTTGTCCTGGACCCACTTTGTTGAGGGAGCCCCAAATTAGCTGCCCCTTTTGCCCCATGTTAAAAACGACCCTTGCTGGCATGTTCTGCAGTGTGCCACAACCACTACTGTTGTTCCCAGCCCCTATGAGGAAACAGGAGCCTGGCGGAAGAGTGTCCTGTCCCACCACGTACCTCCACCTGGCAGAACACTGCAGTGTGGTTGAGCTGCAGGTAAGTACCAGTTGGGTTATATCTGGCACTGTGGGGGTTATTGGGCATTTCTGGCACTGGGATGGTTAAAGTGGCACATGTTTTAGGGAGGACATTTAGAGTAGGACTTATAGGGGTGCTAAATTTGATTTTTGCCTAAGGTGTCAAAATTTCTTGCAGTAGTCCCTGACCATTTGTAAGAATTCCTGCCTGATTACATATTGTTATTATGCATCTCGAATGGGCATTGCAAAGTACTTACTTGCTGCTGCCCTGGCTGCTCTGTTCCTGCTCAGATTGCTCCACCTCCTCCCCCTCCTCCTAGTTACCATCCCATAGCTCCATCCTGATGTCCCGTTTTTGTCTCAAGGAAATATGGTCAGCCTAGTTCAACATATAAACGTCATGACCAATGAGGGTTTGTCTCAAGGAAATATGGTCAGCCTAGTTCAACATATAAACGTCATGACCAATGAGGGTTTCCTCTATGAATGCAAGTTTGGTTTAATATTTTCAAGTCAGTCAATGCAATCTGTCACAATGTAGATTAAAAGAAAACACTCATATACTTTTTTTCATTCCTTTGACAAATTCAACATCCACTTATGATTAAAAATGAGGATCTTACTTAACAATTAAATATTGGAAAATTTCTTTTAGAGACCTGGAAACAAACTAAGTTGTCATTATAGAGTAGCTTTGCAAGTGCAGTAAAAATGATGAAGAAATTATAACTTAAGACTGTAAACTTAGTAAAATAATAAAGATATGCAAGAAAGTGTGCCTGTGAAGTTACTACAGTGGTCACTTGGTGGAGATATAGGAGCTGTGATCTGGAGCATGGAAAAGAGGCTGCAGGGACCTCATGGGGCTGTTCTACCTTTGACTTGTGTGTTACCTGGCAGGTGCTTTAAAGCAATCTGTTAAGCTATGAAAGTATGTATTTGCACTGTTCTGATGTTATTGTCAAGCAAAGGCTTGAAAATAATCCTTACATCAATGGTGTTAAAACAGACAAGCAAACTAACACAAACACACAGATGGAAAGGAGAGAAAACACAATCAGTACCTATATTTAGGATGATAATCTTCCAGAGTCTTCTTTTTTTTCTTTCTAATTTTCAGTAATGTACATAATATACCTCATACCTAGAAAGTTCAAGTTTTTAAAGTCATTTGACTGATTCTTCCAACATACAAATGGATACCATCGAAAAATTTTGGAGTGAAAAACTGACCCATTGTTGGAAGCCTAAATGGGAAACAACTGAAACGAAATAATAAGAATTATTTTTTTCAGGTAAAATAGTAAACCCAAACCAAGAGGTTTGAGAAAACCCAAACTGCAACCATGAATTGAACAGACTAGAATCCCCAGAGGTCCTCCTGGCATCCTGCTGCTCGAGCCCCACCGTAGGCCTACCCTTCGTGCAGCTGACCACTGTGTGCTCATAGACACACTACAGCCTTGCAGACCAGACTTCCTCACTCATGCCCTCAGAACCCACCTCTCCTTCAGTGATCCCACAAGGAGGAAATATAATACGCTGTAAACTTTTCTGAAGAAGTGGGTTAGGGTGTATTTGAAGGATTAAAAAACAGCACAGAGCCAGTGTAGAGCAGACCTGGGCGCTGATTAAGACCTGGTCACTCATGGCACATGCTGTACAATCAGGAGCCTGAGTGTTTGCTCTGGCATATGTAAGACGGAGATGATACAAGTGCCCCATTTCATAGGACCTTAGTGCAGTTGGGTGAGTACCAGTCCCTGCACATTGTCTGGTTCATTTTAGGGCAATGCTATGTCCTCCTGGTGGCACAGATGTGGGCAGCACAGAGGGGCCTCTCTGCACCCCTGCAGCTACAGCCCTGGCCACACAGATCTTACTGTTCTCAGCAGCACTTCTGGGTTCAAACAGGAGTGTCTTGGAGAGGGGTGTTATCTCAGCTCTGGTTCCACTTTCTGAATCTGCCTGATCACCTAGCTCAGTGTTTTGTCAGGCCTGGTCTGGGTCACAATGAGTCTATATGCAACATGTTCAACTATCCTGGGCCCTTGCACAGAGGTGACTTCTATATGGATGGAAGCACAGCCCAGCTGTTGGATGCCAAGGTGACTTTGCTCCATACTGTGGCTTCTAGGAACAGGGACTTCAGACACCTTGTGTGCCTTATATCTATATCTCCTGGCTCAATGCCAGGCCTACTCAGGTCTCTCCTCTGCAGCCACTCAAGGCAGCTGGGCCCACTCCACCTGGGAGCAGTGGGAGCTGGACAGAAAATCCCCTCTCAGCTGTTTCTGGAAAGCTCGTGTAGAGTCCCAGCTGCATCTGGGAGAGGTGGCCAGTATCAGAAGATCCTGCTTGTGTTTCCTTCCCTTCTTCCCTCCCTCCTTCCCACTTTCCCTCACATTTGTGGCTGTGGATCATAGTGGTAAGTAAAGCACTTGTTCCCCAACCTTGCTAAGGATTCTGTGTCCAGGGACCTGGGGTGAGCCCCGGAGGCTGCAGACCTGTGTGCAGATCTCACTGGTATATCCATGCCCTGCAAGAGGAATGGCAGCCTGGTGGGCACTCAGCAAGAGACTCTGACAGTCACCTTGTACTCACACTAAGTGCACCCTTGTGGACAAGAGTACTCTGGGGACCTCTTCCTGCGTCCAAAAGAAACTTTCACATTGGAAGTCTTAACAAACTGGCTTAGTTTTATGAGGAAATCATGCAAGCAGCACTAACTTGAACATGCAAGCACCTCTCACCCCATCAGTCAGATGGAAGCTGCAGGACAGATGCCTTTCTGAGTTCTCCCTGAGGTCCCTGTAATGTGAACCTTTGACTCACTCTGTACTTGCCTGTTTCAATCCAGATAAAATTCAGAGATGCAGGACCTGAGAAGAAACCTCTTTTTTAACTTTTGTAATATAGATGCAAATCTACTCAAGAGTCTTTGTGATTAAAAAGTTCCCCAGGGCTGAAAGGTGGGCAGTCTATACAATGACATGACTGTTCCTGGATTCTAACTCACAGATTAGATTAATGAATACATGAACCCCATATCAAATTTCATTATTTCTGGCATTTGCTACTCTAGTTACTACTCATTCGAGAATAAGTTCCAAAGAGCTGCATGCTGTCATTGAGACAGTCAAGGTCCAGAGTGCTGGGCTGCTGCCTGGTAAGCTGCAGTTTCTGCTGATTTATGGAGAACCTTGTCTGCCCGCTCCACCTCTCCTTGCTCAAGCCTTATCGCCCCTATACTGCACAGGCCTAACTAGTCTGTACCAACTTAACCTGGACTATTTCTCACTCAGGGTCCCTTTGGGGAGAGGACTAGAAGTCAGCTCTGCATTCCTTTGGTCAAGAGTTTCTGATATTCCCCCCACCTGTGTGAAGGAGGATGGAAGAGTATATGGACTCATCTATATTTTCAGCATTTTATCAGGTATTCTTGAAACATGGGATGAGGGGCATCGCCTGAAGATGACTGACAGCTCTGATACCCCTCACCCCACTGAAACTGTCTGGCTGATTAGACTGAATGGATTCAAAACCCCAGACTCCCAACTCACAATGTGACAGCCACAGACCTGTCCTGTGTGCTGCCACCCTTGTTCATCTTAAGCATAAGCTTTATTACACTTTGAACTTTGTCTGACAAATAGCCTGGATTCTGAGTAATTTTAATTACCCAGGAGTCTAAGGCCGCACAGTGGGTTCTTTTGGGAGTCTGTGACATTATAACTGTGGCTTTTGGAGAAACAGATGTGAAATGGAAGGAGATGGTCTTTGGGGGGTAAACTATGTTGTGAATTATCAGAAGTTAACAAGGAAGTGCATGCAGCCCTTCCCATGACATAAAGTCAGACTGTCTTCAGTATCATTTTCTTCTCTGTACCCTGCACACAAGTCTGGGAAAGCTTTGAATGGGCTGAGGTGCATGCTGAACAGAGCCCTTGGAGGAGACCTGGGATGAGCTATGGAAAGGAGGAAGGAGGAGGAAATTTAGGGCAATTGCTCTCCTGGCCTCCTGGAAGAAACCAACCCAGACACCACACATACCCTTCCTGGGCCTGGAAGCTCCTTTGCTTCTTGCTCTTGTTGCACACATGGTCTGTACACAGAGACTAAACAGAAGGATGACAGATGATGGCCACTGAGCCCACGTGAGTGGGGCTGGGAATAGGGTGGAGACTGCGGAATATTAGGAATGTGGGGAGGAAGACCCAGAGACCACATGGAGGGGTGTGTGCAGAGTGTCAAGAAGCAAATGCTACAGAAAAATGTTTTGGAGGCTTCACATTTAATCATCTCAAGGAGTTCTTGGCAGAAGAAACACACAAATACACATACAACATCTGTGTTATTCTGGCTGCAGGAGGTCAGAAGTCTAGGCAATGAGCAGAGTCCCCAATAGTTTCCTGCTCCCTATTTGTAAACCAGCTTAACAACCTCAAGTTTTCTAAGGACATATCAGCCTGTTCTTTAGATGTTAAGAAATTGATAAGTCACCCAAGTCCTGACAGTCTCTGTTCTTTTGTACAAGTATACGGAACCTCAAGTTTCCATGACCTCAAGGTTACAACTGAAAAATAAATTCCCTGAAGGGCATTGATTGGTGGTCTGGAAGAAAGCAGGTCTTCCTCTCTTTTAGAGATACCACGTCTTGACAGCGATTATAGAAAAGTTTGGGTCCTAGGGAGAGGGTTTAAAACACCGACATGAATCATGTAAACCAACCATAAGCAATTAACATTTACATCCAGTAAAGATCCTGAAGGAGTTGGGAATAGTTAAGTACTTCTGGAGCAGTGATTGTATCCCACATGCTCTACCAGGGCCTGCTGACAGAATTTCACGCCCAAGCCCATAACTGTCTCCCTCCTTCTCTGCAGAATTTGCAGAGCCACTTGTCTAGAGGGGAAAAGGGACAGCCTACAATGGACTTGACTTACATTTCTACTCTGCTGCAGAATGTCAAATTCAAGAGAAATAATAGGTATCTTTTATTATCTATCATTACTGGGCATCGCCTGGTTCTCTCCTGTAATTTAATAGTGTCTGGTCTTAATGGAGTCAGATGAGGAAGGACAGAGTATCCCTGGGAGCTAGTAATCAGAGTTGTTATTTCACTAAGAAAACAAGAGGCGAGGACCCTAGACTCATACACTTCTCTCCTACATGGGAAAGGCCCAAATCTCTCTTAACACTCAGGCACTTCTTGATAGTAACAGTCACCAAGCACAGAAGGGCAGCCAGCCCAGAGTGGCAGGAATGTAGGGTGAGGCAGGACTGGGCTCTGTTCTGGATGGTGACCAAACCGGCTACTAATTTGTAGTTGGAAAATATGACCTCACGGGCCCAGTGTGGAGCGAGGCTGCATGTGTGCCACACAGGCCAGCTAGTGCAAGGCACATGTGGTTTTCACAGGTCCCTGTCACCACCCTGTTTCTGGAGCCCAGGGTCCTAACTGCTCCTTCCCTGTCATTGGGTCCCTGAATCTCTAGCTTCGAGGTCTTCGTTGGGATGTAGGCAGGCCTGGAGCAGTCCATCCACCTGCACCAGTCCGGGCATGTAGGGTTGAGGTCCAGGAGCCCTATGGCAGGGTTTTCCGGTGCCACATCCCTGCCCCTTTCCTCCTCAAACTTCAACATCTGTGGCCTCAGCCTGGTGCCCTGTGTCACCCAAGGGAGGCCATCTCAGAGAAGGGTGCTACAGCTCTTCACCTGCTCCTGCTACTGGGCAGAAACCTGGAGCATCGGAGGAAGGTGGCCTCGTTCCTTACTGGCCTCGTTCCTTACTGGCCCACGTGCTCCTGGGGTTCTGGCTTCTCCCACCAGCCCTTCCTACAGCAGGGAAGCTCCCTCTCTGTCATGCTCATCAGCACACACACACGCACAATTTATCTCTCCTAAAAATCAACCAAAACCTTTCCAGACATCACAGCACCCATTTCTACATTTATAGCAATGCTCTTCAAAAGAGATAACTTGACACACCACATCCAATGTCTTCTTCCAGAATTTTTACAATAAACTTTGTAAGTGAAGAACAGCATGCTTACAGAAAAGAGCATACACAACAGGGAGTGAGTGGACATTTCCGGTTCCCATACAGGGTCTAGGGCACAGCTGGTGTCACCTTCATGGCTTTCTCCTTTTCCCTTGAGCTCATGTCCAGGGTCTTTCATGTCCAGGATCTTTCACATCCAGCAGCCCTGCTCCAGGGCCTCCTTACTGCTGAGAAGGTAATGCCCATGTTGGTCTACACTCTGTCCTGGGTCTGGATTGTCCCTGAGCCCAGACTTGCATGCTCAGGCCTCCAGAGCTGGCAGCAACTCCATCCCACAAATCTTTCCCTTCTTTCCTCCTCTCATGCCCACAACTGAAACATGCTGACTTTTCTTCCCAAAGCCATCCCCATCCCATGTATCCCACTTGTCACTGAAGCCCCAGTGTGACTGTGTCCAGCCCTTACAAAGCTCAGCATGGCATCCCTATTTCTACTTTGCCAGAGAGATTGTGGAAAGATGGCCTCTCTCCTCTGTTCAAAAACCCCAAAGGAAAAGCTAGAAGAATCATTTTAGCTGAAAAGGCCCATGGGGTCTGTCCCCATGTGACTCCATCCTGTTCCACATGCTCCTCATACACACTGTTCCCAGTCAGGGCATTTATACTGGCTGTCCCACTGCCTATAAAGTTTTTCCTCAAGAGCTCCTTGTGGCTCAGCCTGAAGTCTTATCATGAAGGGTTATTCTCTCAGCAAGCCCTTTTGTGACCCCCTTGCCATTTCAAATTGCAAGCCTCCTACCCACTCCCATCTTAGTTTATCTGCTTTATACTTCTCATTATAAGTTCACTTGTGTTACCTGCCTCTTGCTTTGTGAAGGTGGGGTTTGTCTGTTTTGTTCCTGTGTCATTCCTGCATGCACAGCAGGGCTCAACACTCAGTAGGTTTCAACAGATACCACATATATGACTAGATTTCAAGGGCAGATGTGACTCTTTTTCTTCTAGGATATCAGTATAATAAAGAGATTCCCTTTTTCCTTTCTAATTTATCCAATTCCCTTTGCTGGTACTATTCATAAAATTCATAATCTCACTCTTAATAATCTTTTCTTATTTAATTACTGTTATGATGCTGTCATTAGTAAAGGAAAGAGACATTTTATGATAAAATGAAATCAAGGCAGAGAATGCTGGGACGCAGGCAGCACTGGTTGAGGACACAGCACAGGGAGCCCTCAGGGACTATCCAGACCCAGGGTCCCAGGGGAGCTACATTCACTGGCCTGAGTGATGGGCCCACAGGGCAGCTTCTAGAGGCTGCTCTTCCTCAGGACCAGCATGCTCAACGGATGCGGGCAGTGGGCTGAGAAGCAAACCTGTGCTTCTATTTGCAAATAGATGAAAGACAAAGCTATATTGCAAAAAATTGATTTTAAGGGTTAAAAACATCAATATTTGCATCATGTACCCATACTTACTATCTTTCTATGTCTACAAGCTATTTAATCTCTCAAAGATGAGCTTTTTTCATCCATAAAATGCAATAACAATTTTCTACATCTCAGACATATTGCAAAGATCCAATAAGATAAAGAGTGGGGATAACAAATTCTCCACTCAGCAATTACGGTTTTCTTCTATTCTTGGGACCATTTAGAATCATCCCTTTCTAGATGAACCACTAAATCCACAACAACACCTTTCCGACTGTCTAGAAATTGGTTTCAAAACTGGCTTGGACTGGGAGTGGTGTCAAACATTTGACGCTGATAGAGTAGCATGAAGATGTGGGTAAATGCTGCACTCTCTGACCCCGTGGCCTCTCTGATTCAGCTCATGATTCAGCTGTCACTTGCAGAGTCAGGCCATCCTGTTCATCCTGTGTCCTATGACATCAGGACCCATCTACCTCACTGAACATGATTCCACAGCCACAAAGGGCCACATCCCAGACTTGTGAAGATATCGCAGGTGTTTGCAATACTACACAAACACCAGTTGCATCAGGACCTGGATGGTTTGTTCAAATGCAGGGTCCTGGGCCCCAGTCCCAGAGGTTTGATGGGGAAGTTCCCTGCCATGGGCCCTGAGGGGCCGGGTGCATGATATTTAACATTGAGTGGGCACCTGAAAATCGAACCTGAGGCCTGCTTCTTGTGTGACCGAGTTTCCTCTCCAGCTCAGTTAGCAGATGTGGTGGGTTTCACAACAACTGGAATCTCCTGATGTGAGAATTTTTGAAGGGAACCAGCCCAGGCCATTGTCCAGAGTGAGGTGTTGATGTAGATCCCTGTTCTCCTGATGACCCCGAAGGTCACACCAGCAGAATCTAATAAGAGGCAGGTCCCTGGATTCTGCATCTTGAACCTAGAACATGCTGGAACCTAGCTCCAGAGCCAGCCACTCACCAGTGCCTGATCCTCTACGTCCTTATCCCAAACTTTTAAAGGCTTACCTGGCCCCAGGTCAGGGAGATGCAATTGTGAAGCTATGCCCCTTTCTCCTTGTCAATTTAAATTCACAATAAACCCTTTCTTTTCTCAAAATCTGATGCCCTATTTAGCTTTATGAGCACTGGGCAGGGCCAGGCCCATGTGTGGTAACATCCCCAGGAGGCCTCAGCAGTGTCGCCCACCTGACGTTACTACTACTGTGATAGCACCTGGATTATATAATCTGTTGGAGAAAATAACCTGTGTTTCCCTCCAGGTGTCCTTTCACCGGGGACCTACAGGTGTGCTGCTGGTTCGACATTCAACAGAGCAGTGGGCCCTGTACCTGACTTCACTTCCTGAAATACGCCGCTCATGCAGAGGCGATTCCAACACTTACGGATCAGGAAACTCAGGTTTGCAGCCTGCTGCCCAGCTGGATGGACAGAATGAAAAAGATGTAAGAGATTTCCTTTCCAGAGGCTCTGTGAGCTATTGTCATGCTGCCCAGTGTTTCAACCGCTGGGACTGGTTTGTTTTGCTTCCCAGAAGGCCTTGTCTGCTCCCACAACCTCGCTAGTCATTTGACAAGGTGCAGACACCATCTAATTGTCATTGACTATGCTGAGATCTGGGATGAGAAAATTATTTCAAAATCACTTAGATGACAGAGATTTCCATGTGAACAGCATCTGGGGGGGTCTCAGCTCAATGAACATGCTCTTTGCTCTGCTCTGATATCACCATCTGGCCCAGAACCTGGGCAGCAGCATATGTTGGCAGTGGCCAGTGGAGGACTCCAGAGCTTCTGGCTTCTCTGTGTAATGTGGAGTCCTAGTTGCCTTACCTAAGATGCAATGATTTAATTTGATGTGAAAGCTCCCACAGTGGTCTGAAGAGGCTAAACAGGCCCAGCCTGGTAGCCTAGTGCTACCCTTTGGAAGGGTCTGGACCTGGCTCTGTGAAGGGCACTGACCCTGGAGACTTCTGAGTACCAGGTGGGCAGCTTTCCCTGATGCTCTTCTCTGAAGGAAACCAGGATCAGGGCACAGAGAGAAGAGGGATCTGACAGTGAAGGTGACACTGTCCTCAACAGGGTTTGGTTTCCAGGAAGTGGGACCCAAGATCTTCACAAGCTGCACTAGACATGCAAGACTGGCCATCAAATTCTCTTTACACTAGAGGTATCAGCTGCATGAGTCCTCAGACCCAAATCGAATAGGTGCTCTGGTGTGAAGAATATAGTTACTTTCTGAGAAAGAGAATCTAAAGACCTGAAATTCTGGCCTTGATTGTTAGGATAATGACAACCTTTCAGACAGACTCTGGAAAGCTTGCCTGTGCCTGTTCCTAGACTAGGGCTCCAGCCCAGGATACTTGGAGCATCTAAGACAAAACAGCCAGGCAGTCCCCACATCCCCACTACCCTTACTCTCACCATTTACCCAGGGCTCTCTTCCACCCACCCTGCCCATCTGCATATACACACTGAGTTTATACCAAGTCTGCACACATTTTTCTGAATAGTAACACCTGTCCCAGTGGAGTCCAAGGTAACACTATCAACACATTCTGAAGTTTGGCAATCTGAATATCACTCTGACATAAAGGGTACTCCCCATGCTGGGTGTGTGTGAGTGTGAGAGATGTGTGTGTATGTGTCATACTCCTAAGTGTACACAAACATCAAGTCCTCTCCTTGAGGTTCAGCTAACCGAGACCTCACTTCTCCCTGAAGCTGCCCAGGACCCTGACAGGCTGAGAGTCTGGCCTTCCACTTAGTGCTGGTTTGTGGAATAAACTCACAGCTGGGTAGCCTCTAGGCCAAGGCTAGACATGAAGCAACCAACTTCCCAGCAAACAAACCCAGAAGCACAGGGCTTCACATCAGCCCTCCTCAGTCCTCCTCACCTCTCCTCAATGCTCCTCAACCCATCTCACTCCTGCTTATCCCCTGTTCACTCCTCTTCACCCGCTTCTTACCCACTCCATCTCTCCTCACCCCTTCTGGCCCCCTCCTCACTCCTCCTCAATTCTTCTCATCCCTCCTTACCCCCTGCAGAACCTGGACCACAGAGCAGCCCCCCAAGTCCATGTGTTCCTGCCTGGAAGGTCTCTGGAGCACTCTGCTCAGAAGCTCTCGCCTTCAGGAGCACTACCTGCCCTTTCCTCTGCAGTGCTAAGAAAGGGGACTGGGTGTGTAAAGGGCCTGTCCTCCCACCAAACAGCACAGAAGCTTCAGGAAGCAGTGAGAAACCACTGCTGCTTTGCCAGCAGACAGTTTTCAAGCCAAAAGAAAGTATTGTTTCAACATGAGGAGTGCCAGTCAGCTCCCTGAAGCTCTGGTCCCAGTCCAGCAGCTGAGGGATATCTCGGGCCCTGTGGTCACCCACAGAGCCATGTTTCTCTCAGATTTGGTGGGATGATGGGGGTAGGGGGGCTCGGTGACATTGGAGTCATGCTGAAATTGGAAAGTACACATGCCTCTTTCAGAGAGTAAAATGGAATACAGGTTATTTCTGAATGAAAGCTCTTCATTTGCTGGAGAGAATCTTTTGGAGCCTGGATTCCATGAAGGCACAGTGTGAGGGAAACTGAAAAACCAACAATTCTACCCAGTATCTTGTCTCAAGGCCTAGAAAATTAGCTAGAAATGCTAGAAAATTAGCATGCCAAAAAATAAGGCACTTGCCCAACAGCCCCAACCAGCTGGAACCCACATCCCAGATCCAAGACCCCTCAAGCTCCCCAGGAAGCTGCAGAACATCTGCATCTCACTGCACCTGCCATCCTCACCAGGCTTATAAGCCCATATAACCCCAATCCTTGATAATTCTGAGTCTTGTCTCTCTCCTTGATTGGAGAGGGAATAAATCTTTCTTTTGCTTGCTCACTCATGGTGAATCCTTTTGCTCCCTCACTCCAGCCATCCATGACGGGTCCTCCTTATACACTGCAGGGTACCACTCTGCAGTGAAGTGGGGCTGGTCCAAGGACCTCACAAGGAGAAAGAACCTTACTCACTAGACTGCCATCCCTTCTAGCAGAGCATTAATCTGGGTCACATGCACATGGTAACGAGGATCTATTATAAATATCTCACCAGCACCCCAGCACTAGGGAAATCCTACTGGGGCCACCGGATGCTGGGCTTCCCAAACTACCTACTTCTCCCACAGGAATACTGCTCCCACCAGACAGACCTCCTGCCTGGCTGGTGGGCCACAAGGCAGTCCCACCAGTCTGAGGCCAGGGCCATGATCTCCCCAGTCTGTTATCTGACATCAACATGCAGACCCCTCCATCGCAGGAGCTGAGCTGACCTTGAGGGTGCTCCTGTTCTTCCTCCTCAACCTGGAGGTGACCCACCAAGGCCTCCCTCACAGAGGCCTCCCCACTCCCAGAGGCCTCTCCTATCAAGGTCTACCCCCTCACAGAGGTCTTCCCCACTGAGACCTCCCCCGGTGAGGCCTCCCCCTACAGGCCTCACCTCATGGGACAGGTAGAAGGCCGCGATGCCAAGGGGCCAGAAGCAGCAGAGCATGGAGAAGACGCTGAGGCCCAGGTGGTCCCTCGGGGGCATCATGAGGAAGTTGTCCTCGCTCTCAGTGTCGCTGGAGTAGTCACTCTACAAGAGAGACAGGGGCAAATCAGCAAGGCCATCAGCCTATGTGGTGCCCAGCCCTCCTGGGAAGTTCGTACTATGCTCCCCCAGGGACAAAGCCCCAGCCTCTTAGCAAGAGCAGGAAGGAAAAGATCCCAAGGGCAGGGTTCCTGGGTCATCACATGGAAGATCAAATCCTAAGGAAGTCAGTGGTTCCAACTCTTTGGGAGGGCAAAATCTATCACCTGGCACACTCACAAGGCACACAGAATGGTGTGGAACTCTCCATGCTGAGGTTGAGACTCTTTCACTGGATAAGGCAAGCCCGCCTGGTTCTCTTAGACACTGAGCTGAGTCAGGACACCCTGGATGGTCTCCACCCTAGTTCTGGGCTCCATCCTGAGGAGCTGGCTGATGGCTCCTTTGCAGCCTTAGTGACCAGGTCACTGGGCATGTGCAGGGCTTAGCACAGGTCTCAAAAGAACCTCCTAGGGAATCTGATGCCAGAGCGATGATAGGAGATCCGGCACAGGGATTTTAAAAAACAGCTTGGATGGTTTCAGTTCTTACCAAAATGACTGAAACCCTACAGCCCCCCTGGATTATAAGGCTATGCCCTGTCTCCACCTCCACGTGTTTGAGCTCAGAGGGCTGCTGTGCTGACGGTGTCCCACTCACTAGGCCCCCACTGTAAGTTTCCATTCCTCTTCAAAACAGAGCACACTTATGCCGACTCATCAGCTCCAGGGCCACTCTGTCTGTGAGCTTATTTCATACATTGAAGGAATCATGTTTTACTCCAGATTTTGTTTCCCAAAAAAGAAACAGAACATTCCCTCCTGAAAGAGGGTCATTAGCTTCTAACTGCCTTTGCCAGTGCCAGAGGCTATTAAGCATGCGCCTCCTTATGCAGCTAGAGAGTTTCTGGAATGCAACACCACCCGCTGGTCATGCCCTCAGATGGCTCCAAAGGGAGGCAATTACCTGAGGAGCCAGATAAGCTGGGGGTCCCTGTGTGACAAGCACACTCCAATGCCAGTCTGCTTCTCCACCACTGAAGCCAAGACTACCTTCAGCAGCACCCTTCCTCCCACCATGTTCCTACACAGACACAGACAGCCCACAGGTGACTAGGATATTCTTTCCTTCCTAGGGTAATTAAAGGCACATAAAACTATCAACCTCCAACCAGCATGCAGACAGCTGTGACGCTGCAGTGGAATGCTGGAAGCATCCTGTTTGGACGGCTTTCATGTAGTAGACTTCATGTGGTTGAAAACAGCCAAATCTGACAGGCTCAGATGACTCAGACAAGGACCTTCATGATGAAAATGGAGACAAACTGTCTACACAGCACCTGTCCACCCTCCACACACATATCCATACACACCCAAGTATTCACTCATGAATGCATTTGAATATACATGCACTCACAGGCACACACATGCACGCATTTACACACATGCATGCACACAGATGCACACGCCTACACATTTGCACACGCACACAGGTCAGGGGTTCTGATACATCACTTCTCAGACAGAGCTGCTCCTTCCTGCTGGAGACTGCTGTCTGCCCTCTGCCCAAGTGTGTCAGAGCCGCTGGGTCACCATCTCCTCCATGAGTCTGTGGCCCACACTGTGTCTCCTCCACAGTCATGTCTGTGAAATTTCTACGCTTTCTGTCTGCAGCAAAAAATAAAGGGAGATGAAAACGATCATCCTTGTGTCCGTCAGAGAAGGGGACTAAGCGGTCCCCAGAGCTGCGTGATTCATGAGTGGACTGGGAATGAGAGCTGGCACAGCCCAGCTTTGCCCTGAAGGAAGGGTGTGTCACATTGCCAGGGCCTGCAGGTCTTCCCTCTGTACCTCTACACAAAAAAGCAGCCTCTTAGCTCCAGGGCTCAGACCTTCACTATGTACATAAGCCTCTCAGACTACAGACAAGTGTGGGGCTGGGGTGAACGGGCTGAGGTGTACTTCCCAGGTTCCTCTCCATGGGGACTGGGGAAGTCTGGGCGAAAGGGAAGTCAGAAGTGATCATCCTGGGGGGCAGGGTGTCCGAATAGTTCCCCTGGAGAGAGGCAGAGAGCCAGGAAAGAAAGTATAGTTCTTAGGGCTCTCCTCTGTATCTGAGCTGATGAGCCTCACACACATGTACAAGTTATGTCTCTGGATGTGTTGTGTTTAGAGTCTGACAGCCCGGAGCCGTCTCTGTTCTCATAACAACTCTGGACATTGGTGTTGTTATTTTACAAAGGACAGCACTGATTCCTTTTGCCAGATCCCAGACCACAGTCTAGGGGATGCCCATGACTGTAAGCTTGATAGCTTGATTCTGTATTCTCCCTCAAGAGCTTCTTGTTCAAAGAGGTCCTCCTCTCACTAGGAGATTCTGTAGCTTTACGCCTGTCTGGTCTGTCTCCTGGTGGCCATGGGGAGTTCAGGGTACAATAGCCAATTGTGTTTCCTGATCTAATAGCTGGTGCTGTGGGTGCTGGTGTCTCAGATGAGAAGTTAGTCAGGCAATATTGACTTGGTTTTGGAAACTGCTTCATCTACACCACAATCTCCATAGCACTGAGAATTAGACTCAGGGCACTCCCCCAAATCTTCACAGATTTTTATTTAGAAGCAAAAAACCCCCACAGTCTTATGAATTGCCGAGGAGTGGCTACAGGGCACAAGAATAATTAGTCAATTTAAAAAAAAAATAGATTAGAGAAATCCAGACAAAAACAGATCAGCTCCTGTTAAGCCATCTTGTCCATCAGTGGGGGCTCTGCAGCTCCATGTGCTGCCAAACAGGGGGTGCGAGGCAGAGAAGAGGCCAGCCTGGGTGAGACTGTAGGTCTATCAGCAGACCTAGGGCCACCAACACAACTAATCTATCACACACAATGTGTATCTTTAGATCTTCATGGGCCATGAGACTGGGGGGCAGACTGACATATTCTTAGGGGTTGCTCCCTTCTGACCAAACCTTTGGAGGAAGCAAATGGACTAGAAGGCAGAGGTGGACTTCTGGATCCTCAGGGGTACCTGCTGTCACTGCTCCCAAAGCCTATTCTCTGTTCCTTCTTCCTGTGTCCATTAGACACATGGCTCTGGGTCCCTGAAGTTTTCTTTCTTGGGATGTTTTCAGGAAATAATCTCCAAGTCTGACACATCAGAATATGTTATGTCACAGTCACTCGGTTCCATGAGCAGGAACTGTCACTTCCCCTTCCTCACCTGGGTGTCACATTTACATGGGTGGTACTGACTTATTCACTGTCTGCCCCCTCTCCTCCATAACAGTCATGGCCTGGCTGTTCACAGTGTCCGAGCCCAGCACAGTACCTGCCCTGCAAGGTGCACATGCGCCCTTAGCTCACATGGGCCATCTTACTGAAGCCCAGGGCGCACCCTGAGAGCACGGGCTCATAGGGTCCATTAGAAGGTACTACCTTCAGCCCTGCCACAGTCTGACTCCCCTCCCATGACTTCCCAGTGCTCTGCAAGCATGTTGTACTCTCCCATTAGGAGAGACTAAGGAGCATGCATGAGAGATGACTCAGGTTCAAGTCTGCCTCCTGGGGTCAGGGGATGACAGAAGCAAGGAGAACGTGGCCAGGGTAGAGCAGGGGCTATAGCACCATGTCCATGGTTCTGCCAGAGACCTGGCATTCTCTGCTCTTGGCAGAGGGGGTATCCCTTCCATGTTGGAGGAGGCAAGGATGGGTGAACACTGTGGAAACCAGATGAATCAACAGCTTCCAGAGCTTTTCTGTCTTAGGAGGAGACCACTCAGATGAGAGTTGTGGACCAGGCCAGGGGCTGAGGTTGAGCCCTGAAGTCCTGGCAGTGTCAGCATGGGACCACCTCCCCACCTGCACACTGGTGGGCCCATAGTGGGTTCCCACAAGAAGCCCAACTGTGGGAATGCTGGGCCTTCAGTCTACCATGAAGCACCTCTGGACAGGCCTTACCTGGACCTGTAAGGCCCACTGGAAGCCAATTACACTCAATCCAGGTGTCGAAGGAACACCACTCTAAGACATGCAGGTTTACAGATGCAGAGGTGGAGAGACCTGGGCTAGGAACACAGAATGCTGGGAATCAGATCTGGGTATCTAAGCATGCTGCTTAGGGGCCTAATTATTTTGGGTCTATCATATATTTCTCCTACTAGGTAGTCACTTTCTTGTAGAGAGACTATTTCCTATATTGAAATAATGGAGAAAGAGGTAAATGGACAACCTTCTGTTGAACAGCTAGACTGCATTCTGGGCCATTCACAAAGCTGGTTAGCTGAAGTGTCGCATTTGAATGGGCCAGGGGAGAACCCAGGAAGGGTTGGGAGGAGAGTACTGTTTTCCCTCAAAGTACCAAGTATCTGGGGTCCTTTTGGAAACCACATGAAAGAGGGGGATGAAAGGTGAGTGTCCTGGGCCTGGGGCCCTGGAGAGGGTGAGGAGTCCAAGACTACCAGACGTAGTAGATGTGGTCCAAGGATTGCTATTCTTCACTTCAGCAGAGGCCCCAGTCCATGTTTGTCATTCCCTACCAGTGTCAGCAGGAGCCAAGGAATTTGTGGGGTGAGTTTGGGTGTCAGCTGAAAATGTGACACAGCACTGGTGGCCTCTGCCCAGTTGCTTCAGTCCACGAGGCTGGAACACGCACACCCAGAGCAGCTTCTCCTGTCCCTCCTGTGCTCAGGCATGGCCCGGAGCACAGACAGCCAGATTCCCCACAGACACTCCATGATCATCACTCGCACACCAACACTGTGGATCTCAGAGGAAGATGGACTTACGTGCATGGACTTATGTCCATCAATGTTCTAAGTATTTTACTTGCTGTTTGAATTCTAAGACCTAGTAATTGAAGGTTATTCTTTGCTGATTAGCTCACAAATAATCAGAGAATTCTAGTAACAGAAATATGTTTCCTAGTGTCTCTAACTGCAGCATATTTGATTTTTGCCCCAGTGACATTCTACACATTCTTTGTGTTCCAGAAACTAGCCTTTGGCCATGGTTGAAGAGTTGGGCCTCCATTTGGGTTGGGGGCACATTATGGAGCACCTGACAATGCAGGTGGCAGGAGGACAGTTACTTACTGTGGAAGGACTTCCATGCTGTAGTTCACGCAATGGGCCTGGGGTCTCTGTGGCTCTGATGGTGAGGGTGGCGGAAGACAGCCCCCAGCCCCCACGCCTGCCTGCACCAATGTAGTTCTGCCACTTCCTTTTGTATGTTGGGTTCCCAGGCAAATAGCTCTCAGATACAAAAGAAAAGTAAGTTTGGAAATGGGGGAGTTAATATATCACTCAAAAATAAACTTATGTTTTTCTTTTTTTTGGCCACTTGGTGGTATCTGGTTCAATATTCCCTAAATGATTTTTATTCTTTGAGGAGGAAGATATTTTTAGAAGATACTAATCTGATTAATAACAGAACATATGACATTTTATGAAGACGGGAGGGATAAAGCTAACTCAGAAGGAAAGCATATATAACACAAGTGTCTTGCATTTTCCAGAATGAATGAGATCCAGTTGCCAAGGCCAGCAGTTTGGGAAATGTCTACATAAACAAGACTCAGCATTAGCATCCCTTCAGCAGGCATCTCTGACTCCACCATTGTCTTCTGGAAGCTCTGGGGTCAGAGTAGATGAGTGTAAATACCTAAGGAGATGGTTTGCGAACAGCTATAGTGCTTATTCAGCCCCCACTGTCGGGTGTGCCAAAGTGGGAGCATGGAAACAGAAGAGATGTGTGGAGTATGCCTAGGAAGAGGTTAAGGTTCACTTTCCTCCTTTGGGGTGGGCTTCAGGATCCTACCTTTTTTAAAAAAAAAACAAAACAGGTTTTATTGAAGGGATATTGCATTTTGACATTAACTTGTTTGAGGTATACATAATAATGAATTTATATCTGTATAGAGCACAATAGGTTTACCATTGTTTCCCTTTTTTTCCTTCACTTTGCAATTAATCCCCTTTACTCTGTCCCTCCTGTATCCCCATGAAAAAGCTATATCCCCAAGATCAATAGACTAGTTTGGTATCTTGGTTTCCTTTTTAAAGGGAACCTGTCAGCCTTCAGGGGCAGGTTATCAGGTTTCTGGAAGGAAATTCAGGAGTGCTGCTCTGTCCAGGATGGGGCAGGGGTGGTGGTTGAGTGTGAGGGATCGCATACCCGTGGTGTCCAGGGAGGTGTGCATCTGGAGAGAGACTTCTGCTCTGATCCTATTGTCCTGGGCACAGTACAAGCTCTCCTCCTGTCTGAGAACTGCCTGATTACTAGTGGGGTGGCTGTGGCCTCAGAGGTTTACAATGTTCTGGAAGCGGAACCCAAAGGAAGCAAAATTCATTGAGAATGATCTCTGGGCATCGCTCCTGCTTGTGAAGGTGGTGCAAGCTGATAAGATGTAATTATATCAGAGGGCTGATAGTCCATAGTCCCACACTCATTTAGACACTTGGCACCGTAAGTCAGGGCAGAGGCAGCACTGTTTGTGACACAACAGTAGACTAGTCTCAGAGTCTGGAGTGCTAACCATTATGCCATAGAACCTTCATCAGGAGGCTAGTCTCCATGCTCTGAAGTGCTCAGGGACCCTGGGGAGAACTTTAACAAAATGTTCTCATGTGACTGGTCTTATTTTGGTTCCCCCTTGAAGCAGATCTTAAGTTCAGTTGTTTCCTTGGAAGGAGAGCCCAGGAAATGCAGCAAAGTGGAAGCAAGATGAAAGGGCACAGCAGCAAAGGAAGTGCTACCAAGTCAATCCCCCACAGGCACAGGAGCAGTCCTGCTGGGTCTTCAGGGAGTGGACCCTTGACAGCCTTAGCCTCTGGAAGAATGCCTCCTGACAGTCACTGGGTAAGGGACAGCATTCTCCCACCCTATGCCAGGCTTTGGGTCCCCAGAGAAAGTCCTCAGGCAAGCAGAGGTGAGGACCAGAGGGCTTCTCCTGCAAGCTGACCCAGAGTGGGACTTGGAGTACTGCTTGTGTGGCAGAGCCTGCTGGGAACACCACAAACCCTCACTCCCTCATTGGGACTGTGCTGCACCGAGCAAGGCCATCACATTCAGCCAACGTCTGGGACAAGATGAGAAGATGGGAGCAGAGGACGCAACTGGACGAGGCAGGATGATAAACCCCATCTACTGCCAAAAGATACAGATGCCAAGAATAAATGTACAACATATGTTTTCAAAGACAGGAGTGGGCAAGGCTTTATGAGACCTGGTGTAAAAATAACAAAACTACACGCATCTGGTAAGACTGATTTGGGCCTCAGAAGCAACCAATGTATGTTGGTTATGTTACTATCACATTTTTGTTTTCATGGACTTTGGATTTTGTGAAGCAACTGAGCTTGTCCTCTGAATTCTCTTACTCAGTGAAGACCCAGGAGGTGGCATGCACAGAGACCCTGGTCAAGTGGGCACTGTCCACACATGAGACAACAGGAAGTGAGAGAGAAGATGGTAGGGGTGAGCACTACAATTAATGTACAATACATACCACAATACAGAGGTAGATAGTAGCCCACTGACGAAAATAAAAATCAATAGCCTAGGTGGAAATGAGGAAATAAATGGGTAAATATAAATGCAGGGGAAAGGAAAACTCTTCCTCAGAGCAGGATGTCAACTAACAAACATAGAAGAATTCATAGGGTTAGAAATCTGTGGAAGGATGCTACGACTAGTAGGTAGATGACTGGTGAAAACAGGATGTCCCATAGTCTCACAGTACCACACCACAGACCAGCGACAAAGAAATATCATCACATGGTCAGTGAGAAACTTGGCAAGCACCAATGTCAACAAGAGATCACAATGACCAAACCAGCAGTAGGGCAGCTGGCACAGGGGTCTCTGGATGTACCGGAAGGGCGCAGTGTGCCTCTGGATAGTCTTGACATAATTCCCCGAGTCACACTGATAGGCATCATCAGTCAAAGTCTACTGAGGTCTGTCTTGTGAAACAAACAACAGCTCAGCAAAATGTCAAGGTCATGAAAGACAAGGAGAGAAAAGGTTTCCAATTATAGAAGATTAAGGAAGCATGCTGGGAAAATGCAACATGGGGCCACAGTCTGGCGGCTCAGGGTCTTAGTCACTGGCATGTGGACCATGTCAAGTCCAAGGAACTAGGTACAAGACCCTGGGCAGGAGCAAAAAACCAAAATGAATAAATAAAGATGCTTCTTCCTTTTGTCCCTTCATTCCTTCTTCTCTTAATGAAAAAGAAAGAAAGAAAATGCAATATGGCATTCTGAGTTGGCTCCTGAACTCACAATTTTTAATTAATATACCATTAGTTTATGATATTATATAGTTTCAGCAAGTAGATATTCACACCTCATCAATGTGTATATCATACTGTGCTATGGACCCAATTTTTCTCTTTTGCTATAAAAAAGACATTGAAAAACTGGAAAGAATTGAATAAGGTCTATAAATTAGATGATAGGATTTTAGTAATTATAATTTTAACTGATTTTTATAATCCAACTTATTTTTAGAAAATACATATGGTTCAATCTGGGTGCAAAATAACATTATTTCTGTAACTTACTTGCAAACAGCACAGGAAAAAATGTACAGTGCTGGAATGATAGTAAGGGTAGCAAACTGTTAAGTCTGAACAAAATTGGTAACAGTATACAGGAATTCTTTTACTGTTATTTCAACTTTTGAGTAAGCCTGAAATCATTCCAAAAATAAAATGTCAAAAAATTCTCACACATGCCATTTTAGCAGGAAAAAAATTATATTTTAAATTGAATTTTTTCTTTGGAGATTATCATTGCATGCATTATTTTTCTTTTTTCAATTGTGCTTTAATGGAAACAGTAGGAGCATTATGGAAAAAATGAAAATAATATTGAATTGGATTTTTTCATGATATGTGAATAATTCATCTTGCACTGCATTTTGGTATTTCATCAATGGTTCTTTTCCTGTCTCTATAGGAAAGCTGCCTACTGTGCCGGCACAGGAGCATGGCAGGCCCAAAACCCTAAAGAGAGGTGCCTGAGTTGAACAAACGAAATGGGTACCATACTTAGAGGCAGCTTCATCTAAGACAGAGCACCAAGTACCCACCGCCTGGGCCACTCAGCAAAAGGCTTCCTGGGGATCTAAGAGATGCCCACCCTTGGGTGCTCAGAGCAGAACATAGGTGAGGAGGGTGTCTGGATACCAGAGGAAGTCTGGAAGAATGTGACCCCTCCTGGGAAAAGAGGGCAAATTTGGGGGACATCCTTACATTCACAACTATCCATCTTCCCAAGAAACAGTCTCTGAGCCCCTAGCAAGCCCCAAGAACAAGTCTGGATGGTGTGGAGGGGTGCAGGTGACACCACAGAGTTCATTCGTGAAGAAACCAGTGGCCATCTCTTCTCTACAACTCTGGCCAGCACTGACCTGCATCCTGGTACTGGACCCACTGGGTTAAGTGAGACATGTTGGGTTACCAGACTTGTTCAATTCTCCTCAGTCCTCTTCAAGTTTCAGGCACTGGTCAAAGCCTCCAGCCTTCCATGTAATGCAAGACCCTCAAATCTACACCTTCAGTCTCTATGACAATGAGAGTCAACTGCCCACAACACAGGGGCAGAGGAATCTTGTCTTCAAGTGATTCCAGTAACTCCCTGCCTGGCCTGTGGGCCACAGCCCCGCAATTCTGGAAGCCCCTGCAGCTCAAGTGGCTTCCCTAATTTGTAAGAATTAGACTGTTCTCTAAGTCCAAACTTGCCTCTGAACAAAACCCAACTCTAATAATGCTCTTGTTAAATATCAAAAGACTGGCTGAAGTGTTTGAGGTAGTCAGATATTGCCATTTAAAAAAATCACTGCCCAATTTTCTTTACTGTTCTGGAATAGACAATTTAATTTAAAGTATGTATTTACATTGTATTTTTAGTTAAAGACTCAGAGAAAAAATTAAAATTCATTAAAAACGTTACACAGTATGCATATGTATTATCTCTTGCATAAATATATATCTAAGTTATTTTGGTATGTGTGTATGCATACATATGTTTATGTGTATATGCATATATATGCATGTAGACACACATTTTGAGATAATTTTAGATTCACATAAACGTTTCATACATAGAACAGAGTTCTTATAGAAATCCCAAGACAGAAGAGCATGCCTCCACTTGACAGGACGTGCCCTTCTATCCAGCCCAGAGCACTGCTGAGCAGTGTTACAGTGGTGGGCCTGGCTGCTGTCTGGGCCCCATGAGGATGTGACCACACCACTATTACCATACAGTAAGTCTCTGGCTCCTCCCAAACCCCAGAGGCCTCTTGTAGTCCTCTCCCCTGGTGCTGCTAAACTGAATTGCTTGCTGCTTCAGTGTTTCTTTTCCAGAAAGCCATGGGAATGTAATCAGGTGGCCATGAGATTTGCAAACTGGTCTTTTCCACTTAGCACCTCACCTCCATATTGACTGGCGGCTGACCAGCCCATTTCTTCAGATTCCTGAGTGATATTCCAGAATTAGTATATCACCCTGCGTTCATCCTTCCATCCTCCATGGAGAAATTTGTTTCTAGCTTTCATTTATTACAAATAGATGTGGTGATACACATCAAGAGGTTTTCCTATAAGAGTGAGTTTTCTCCCTTCCTGGACTCCCCTCTGCATCTTGCTCCCCACCAGTAGATGGCTGGACTTTCCCAGGAGCATTTTCTTAGTAGATCACTTCTCAGGAATCTTCTGATTTTTGTGTTTCTAGGAAACTTGACCTAAGATGATTGTGTTGAATAAGACAGAAAATAAGCAAATGAACAACAAACACTTAAACAATGGCATTGAAACTTCCTGGATACCCACAAAAAGTCAGCTGAGTAAAGAAGGGCAAGGGAAAGTATATTTCCAGACACGAGGAATGGCTACAAAGGCCCATGATGTGACTGAAAAAGACAATGGCCTATGGTGGGAGGGCTCTGCCTGAGGTTACCTGCAGAAGTCAGCATTATACTGACTGTCTTGGGGTGATGTGCTACCTAATGATGTTTTGAAAGGGATAGAACCAAAGTACTAGTAAAGGACACTCGCCAATTGACTAATCAACTGCAAAGATTTGATGCTTCTTCTGTCTTCCAGAAGGAACATTAAAGTCAGACTTCTCCCAGTCTGGGCCAATAGAGTACAGGACATTTGCTGGAAAAACAGCCCATTTCTGGGATTTGACCTCAAGTTACACCTATCCAGCTCATGTCATTCTGGCCACTTCACCAGCAAACCTCTGGCAACTTCGCTATTTGAAACCATTCTTGAATCTGTGTTTTGCCATCTAGACCTCTATAGGTAATGTTTTATGTGAAGTAATATGATTTTAAGCAATGTTGTCTAGGTTTTAATTCTGAGGAATATTCGATTTATGATCACATAGACTTGTACCATAACCCCCTGATAGTTCTCACCTTTCCAAACATGAGAGTTCTAGTAATTTGTTCTCCAAAATATACTAACCTGAAGGATGGCTCCTTTTTGCTTATAGATTCCTTTGAGGTACAATGTGAACACTGGTTATTTTTCAATTAACACCTGTATGACACATGTGTCTCTTGTGGATTTATTTTTAAATTGGACAAGGGCTACTTTTCCCAATACAGTCTGACACTTCTTTGGTGACAGTTTCATTGTCCACAATGTGAATTTTATTATCTAAGAGGAAAACAGCTTTACGTGATTTTTCTTCTATTCTGGGATCTTCCAGGAGCCAAAGAGATAGGATTCCTTCCACAGCCCCCATGGAAACTAAGCCTAGATCAGAAACCATTGGCCCACTTTCCACACGCAAGGTCACTTTCCTTCCATTTTGGTCTCCTCCAGATGAATAAAGGCAGTGGCCGTGTGTACCATTTACCAGGTTTCAGTTGAGACCAGAGTGTGTGCCCTTCATCCATAAGGACTGGATCTGCCTCATCCTCCTCGTGACTTGAACAGGCTCAGCTTATCCATGTCTGTTGTGAGATTTCACTTAAAGTCCCAGCATTCAGACAGTCAGAGGGTCTGTACCCTCTCTTACGTGCTAGTTTCCTTCTACATAGGAGAGTTCACAGGGTGCCCCAAACTACTTATTCAATTCTGTGATTTTTTTTCTTTTTCTTTTAGAAACACTGGAAAGTGGCTTGCTAGAGTAAATAATGAAAAACACTGGTTAAACAGAAGTTGAACTCCTCTTGAATTGATGACGTAGCCTGTATTTGTTTGCTGTAATGAAGAGTTGAGCTGTGCTGTTCTATGCTGTGTGAACCAGGCTTCGTAGCACCCCTTAACAGAGGTATCTCACTCATACTTTGAATTCATGGGTATGTCTTCTAACAAATTTTCATGATTAGCATCTCTTTAAAAATATTATAATATGGTAGTAAAAAATAATGCTTTTTAAAAAAAATCAACACTGGTCAAGGTTAAATAGACTTCCCAAGGTCTCACTGAACAAGTATGTTTCAAACACACGTCAGAGAGGTACTGAAGTTCTGGAGTTACTGACAGGCTGGGCGAACCATGTGTCTTAAGTCACTCATCAGATCTCTATTGCAGGGCCCTCCAAAGGATAGCTTCATGCTTGATTTTGCTCAAAAGAGATTGCTTAAAATAAATGAACCTTCAGCTAAGCTTCAGGAAACTTCATTAAACTACAATTTGGTCTAGAATAAAAATATTCTGGTATTTGTTCAAAGTTGAAATGGAAGATAGTCACCAAAGTTTTGGCCCTTCTCTTCATTATTATTCAATCTACATTTACTCCTATCAAAAAGCCTTCAGCTCATAGCTACATGTAAATATAGAAAAGCTAATTTCATTATATTAATCAAGTCTTGCAATGACTAGCAGCTCCAGTTCTCTGGCAATGATTCCCTTCACTAAGACAGTCACAGAAAGAATAGGTCTCTCTTTACCCACAATTTCAACTATAGGTTCAGCAGCCACAATCAAGAGAACGAAAAATTGCAAATAAAAAGGCATTTCTCTTTTTAGCATACACATTGGGGTTGACAATCTACCCTTGTAATTATCATAAAATGTTTCAGAGAAATATGAAGACTTGTATACTTAGGACAGAGGAAATTATGATCGCAGAGATTTTTTTACTCACCAAGTATTATGCTACAACTACAGACCTTTTATGGACATGTAAAAGATGAGGATATGTTAGAGGTGACTAAATACATTGATTTCTATTTTTTAAGAAATATGCCTTGAGTTCAACATTTAAATGAGTTATCCTTGATGCAGAAAATTGAAATGATAAACATGCCATTTTTTCAATCAAGTTTAAGTATATAATTAAAAAAAATTTTTCTTTAGAAGCTAAGTATTTAGAATGCCCTCCAAGTGACAAATATGTATTTCATGAAAGTAAATTTAATTTATAAGTAAGGTGACTGCATGCAGTCTGGACAATGCAAAATGAAAGGTGGCTACAGATACATCTCATTTTATTGGACTGTGCATCATTGTACTTCACAGATACTGCAGTTTTACAAATTGAAGGTTATGGCAACCAGGGTCCAGCAAGTCTTGGGATGCCATTTTTCCAACAGCATGTGTTCACTTCATGTCTGTGTCACATTTTGTTAATTCTCATAATACTTCAAACTTTTTCATTATTCTTATATCCGTTATGGTGTCAGTGATCAGTGATGTGGATGTTTCTATTGCAATTGCTTTGGGTACCCATATAGGATGTCCATATGGTATGGCAAACTTAAATCATAAATGTTGTGTATGTGCTGACTACTCCAGTGACCAGTCGTTTCTAATATTTCTCTCTTCCTGTTCCATGAAACATAATATTGAAATTAAGCCAATTAATAATCTAACAAAGATCTGTAAGTATTAGTGAAATGAAGTGTTGCATATCTCTCACTTTAAATACGAAACTAGAAATAATTAAGTTTAGTGGAAAAGTCATCTCAAAAGCTGAGATAGGCCAAACACTTTAGCTCGATGTTATTGCAAAGCAAAAGTGCTTGTTGAAGGAAATTAAAGGTGCTACTGTTGTGATCACATGAATGATAATAAGAAACAGTTTTATTGCTGATGTGAACAAAGTTTAAGTGGTCTGGATAGAAGAACCAACCAGCCACAACATTCTCTTAAGCCAAAGCCTAGTCTAGAGCAGTGCTCTATTCTGTGAAGTTCTACGAAGACTGAGCAAGATAAGGAGGCTGCTGAAGATAAGTTTGAAGTTAGCAGAGGTTGCTTCATGAAATTTATGGAAAGAAGTGTCTCTATAACAGCAAAGTGCAGGTGAGATAATAAGTGCTGATGTAGAAGCTTTATCAAGTTCTCCAGAAGATCTAGGTCAGATCACTGCTGAAGGTGGGGACATTAAGAACAGATTTCCAATGTAGAAGAAACAGTCTTATATTGGAGGAAGATGCCATGTGGGACTTGTGTAGCTAGAGAGGAGAAGTCAATGCCTGACTTCAGTCAGTACCTTGTTGGGCTAATGCTGCTGGTGATTTTGAATTGAAGCCAAAGTTTATTTACCACTCTGAAAATCCTAGGACCCTTAGGAAAAATGCTAAATCTACTTTGCTTGTGCTCTATCAATGCAACAAGAAAGCTTAGATAACAGTGTATCTATTTATAATATGGCTTACTAAATATCCTGTGTACTGTTGAGACTTATTGCTCAGAAAAAAACTATTTATTTCAAAATATTACTGCTCATTGACAATGTATCTGGTCACCCAAGAGCTCAGATGGCGATGTACAAGAATGTCAATATTATTTTCATGTCTGCAAACACCTCTTTCATTGTGAAGCCCTATTCAATAACAAAGGAGCATTAGCATCATTCACTATTTGCTGCATAACAAATCATCCCAAAATTTAGTGACTCAAGAGAACAACTGTTTATGAGCTTGTGGTTCTGGGATCACCATTTGAATGGGTCTCTTATGGGTGTTTGTGCTCCCTGGTCTCGACTGTCTCCCTCATTTGTCTGTGACATGGTGTCTTACTGCTCAGAGAAGTCACAGGGCCAAGCCTGAGTCAGCTTGGGAGGGTTCTGTAGGGAGGTGATGAGGAAAAGTGCCAGCAAACCAGGTTGGATTGCTTGGCATCAGTTTTTCAGCTCATCTAACCAAACAGTGATGACAGTCACAGTTGTATTATTACTAAAACACACACACAATATAGACCTGGAGTTCTTCCCAGAAGGCAGTTCTGCGTCAAACAAAAAAATTTTTTTTGATTTTGACTTTTTTTGGAATTTCGTAGTTTCCCTTGGTCTATGCTAACTCGATACTTTCCCTCAACATGGGTTTCAGGAAGCCCCTGTCCTGGAGATCTGGGCTCCTGCTGACTGGCCCTTGTGACCCTTTTGTCACTCCACATGCAGAGGCCCAGTGGAATTTATAGTGGAGGCGTCTCACCTGAGACTCAGTGCTGCCTTCCAGGGTGTGGTATCAGTATGAATGGATTCTGTAGCTAATTTTGAGTCTTTATGGAAAGAGTTCAGAAATTATGGTTTGCCCCACTCTACGGAAGAGAGCAGCGCCAGTCCCTGGGAAGGGCCTGAGTTTCCATGTCTTACTAGGTGAACTCAGGGGCATCTGGGGATTTGAGGGAACACAGAATGACTGCTCATCACCGCAGCAGTCCCTTGTTCAGTCTGAGCAGACAGGCTCCCCTCCTCAGTCTTCAGAACTGTTTGTGAGGGATCATAGGTCCTAGTGCCCCTTTGCCCCAAGGCCTCCTCCCTGGCTTGGTTCCCAATCCACTGCAGCTAAGGTTGCAGCTTCAGGAATACCAGCAGCAGGGATCACTGCGCCTGTTCACATAAACTAAACAGAGATTCAGGCACAAGTAATAGAGAATTCTGTCAAATACAAAATGTGAACTTAAAGCTAGGAAATGAACTGGCTGAAGTTTGAGACTGGAGAGGATCTCAGTTCTCTTGCTGTTAAGAGACTTGTATGAAACACTTGAAGATAAAATTTCCCTGTTTATCCGAGACAGTGCACAACCCTGTGGGCCCTAGAGCACATGGGACACGGAACTTAAGAGACAGGGCTTGGGAATGCTGAGCCTCCTCTGCCCAGGAAGAAAGGGGAAGAAAAACACATATTTATAGAGCATCTGCTGTACCAGGCCTTTCATGGGCATTCTGCCATCTAATCCTTACAGCAACACACAGGGACAGGCTATTTTGCCCCATCTCCCTGGAGGTACCCAAGGTTACATGCTAGCTTTGCCAGCAGGTCCTCAGGTCCTCATCTCAGATATGCTGATCTAAGACTTTTGTCTCCTAACAGTGATGCTACTCTCCTGTGTTAGAGAAAAAGCATGCTAGGATCCTCATACTCTGCTGGTGGGAGTGCAGGCCGGTGCAGTCATTTTGGAAAATAATATGGAGGTTTCTCAAAAACAAAAAGAACTAGAACTATTGTAAGATTCAGTAATCCCACTTCTAGGCATCTGTCTGAAGAATATGAACATACTAACTTGAAGATATGTATGCACTCCTATGTTTTTTGGAGCACCATTGACAATGGCCAAGAAATGGAGACAACCTAAGTGTTCATTGATGGGTAAGGAAAATGTGGTGTGTACAAAATGAAATACTACTCAGACCTCCAAAATTTACCATTCTGACAGCATGCAGGGAACTAGTGGGCATTTTGCTAAGGTAAGGAAGTAGAAAGACAAATATTGGATGACCATAACTATATTTAGAATATGAAGAAATAATGCAAATAAACTGATAAAATAAAATTAAAACAAAATTTAATTTTGACAGCAAGGCTGAGGTGGTCAGAGGAGAAGGAATTGGGGGTTGGATTGATGTGGTAGATGATTTACCCTTAATTTGTCCCCTTTCTTGTTGTTGGTGGTGGTGGCGGCGGTGGTGATTCTGGTGGTGGTGGTGGTGGTGGTGGTGGTGGTGTGTGTGTGTGTGTGTGTGTGTGTGTGTGTGTGTGTTGTCTTGGTCTATTTTTGTTAATCAAAATAAAGCAAAAAATGTGTTAGAATGAACTGTTGTTCTAAGTTCATAAGTAAAGCCCGAAGAGACAGAACACTAGACTGTCCAGAACTTCCTTTAAAAACATGAAACCGCCTTGAGAGACAGGGTTTCCCAGCCATGGTGTAGCACTCACAGATGCCTCATTCATAAATGGGGAAGGGGGCACTCAACAAATACTGATGAAAATCCAACAGCATGACTGAAATAAAAAACGAAAAATATAGAATTGATCCAGGAAGTAGAATTCAGAAAATATTGGATATCTTTGGTATCACTTGAAAGATTGGGGGGAGGGATGACTTTTAGGGGGAGATTGTCTTGGTTTTGTTTGCTGGCCTCATGGTACTATCTTTAACTTCAAATAGGATGCAGACTAGAGCAGTGAGCTTGAATACTTTGTCCTGCTACTGAACTTGGAGGAAGGGAGCTCTGACATCCAAGATGAAGGAGAATGCTGTTGATACTCTGAACCAGGTGCAGGAAGTTCAAATTCATTGAAGAGTTGTTTTTTTTTTTTAATAAAGTAAGTATTTAATCTTGTCAAATTATTTTTCTATGTCTGTATAGATTATCTAGTATGGGATTTTTTTTAATATTAATATGATCAATCACATTTCCCAATTAAACCATGTTTGCACTGGGAGATAACTCTCACTTGGCTGTGTTGTACACACTTTAAACACTTATGGCTTGATTTGTTAATAATTTGGGGAGAATTTTAGTCTATGTACATGTGGTATATTGGTTTGTAATTTTCTTCATTTTTTTTTCTGTTTTTGGTATTAGAGTAACACTGGCCTCATAGGATGAGAGAGAATGTGTTCCCTTCTCTATGTTCTATAAAATTCTGTTGGTGTTATTTCTTTTTAAATGTTTGCTAAAGGCACCAGCCAAGCCATCTGGCCCTGGGTTTTTCTTTGTGGGAAGATTTTTTTTTTATTACGATCTGATCTGATTGCTTTATTGACTCAGTTTTAGTATTTTGTGTCATTCTAGGTATCTGTCCAATTTATCTAAGTTACTTAATTTGTTGGCAAAATGTTGTTAACGATATTCTATTTAAATTCTTTTGCTTTCAGTAAGGTTGGCAATGTCTCCTTTAATGCCCATCCTTGGAATCTGAGTTCTGTATTTCCTCCTTGGCCAGTCTAGCTAAATTTTGTTGATCTTTTCAGATAGCTCACTCTGGTTCTATTGATTTTTCTCTTTTTGGTTTTCTATTTCATTGATTTTTCACTAGAATATTTATGGTATCTTTCTACCTATTTCCTTTAAGTTAAATTTGTTCTTCAATATCTAGTTTATTCAGGTAGGAGAGTATTTGAGATCTTTTTTCCTTTACAATATATGTGGGTAATGCTATAACTTTCTCTCAAACACTGTATCCTATAAATTTTTATGTTTTTTAGATTTTTATTTAGTCCAAAATGTTTTCTAATCTCCATGAAGACTTCTTATTTTACTAATAGGTCATTATAAAATTATTCTTTAATTTCTAAATATACAGGGGTTCTCATTTTTCCTGTCATTTATTCCTAATTCAGTTTCACATAGTTCAAGAACAGGATTTGTATGGTTTCCCTTTTAAATGTATTGAGAAGTATCTAAGTGGCATCAATTTTGTCAGTTTTTGCTTCATGGATTTTGGGGCCCTCTGATAAGTGCCTTTATAATGATTACTGAATCTTACTGAAGTGATAACCATTTTATCATTACGAAATGTCCCTATTTATGTCTAATTCTGTCTCTTGTCTTCAGGTCTATTTTGTGTGGTATTAATATAGTTACTCCAGCTTTCTTATTATTACTGTTTCTTTGACATCTTTTTTCCATCTTTTTGCATGGAAATTATTTTTTTCTTGAAATATAAAGTGTATCTCTTAGAGAAAGAACCTAGTTGGCTATAACCCAGTCTCCCCTGGATGGTTGTGAAGGTCATCAGTGATAGGACCCATTTCTTTGATGGTCCTGTGTCCTCCACTCATCATCAGAGTGTGAAATGGTGATTCTAACTGGTCACTACTCCCTGCAGATCTAGGTCAGATACCTCTGTGACTTACCTGCCCGTGATGTTCCCTTGGACTGGAATTCTCCCCAGGAGCCATTTCGCTTACAACCTTATCCTCCATGTATGGTGCAGGAGCCTGCTCTGCCTCTCTCCAAACACCAACACTGAGCTTGGGACCCCTCCCCTATCTGGATACTCTTCAGACTGGGTGTTCTATCACCACATTCCCACGCTAAGTTGAACAGATTGTCACGTATTACTGCCTGGGTCCCTGAAGTCAGCAATGTTGATATTTGCATTCAGCAGGTATCTGAGACCTTGCAGAGTGCTGAGACTCTCACATGGGCTTTGGAGAGGGAGCCACAGCACTCTTCCAACCTTCTCAAAACCCTAGCCTGGCTTGAGCTGATACCTCGTCTTCCCCTTAACAGGTATCATTGGAGGGACCGCAGGCTGTCTCAGGTCATAGGCCTCTCCCTCTTTAAACTGTCTCCTGACTGCTGTCTGTTGGTCTTCATGGCTCTGTTGCTCCAATAGTACATCAACTCTGCTACCTCTGAATTCTCTTAAGCCATGTCTCTGCAGCTGTAGCTCCAGCCCTGACCCTTCTGACCCTTCCCTTCTAGTTCATAGCCTTATACCAGGTATGGTTTCATTCTGCTCCCACTTCCCCCTCTTGCAGGCAGGCAACCCAAGTGAGCCCTGCTGAGAGTCTCACTCTCTGAGCCATGATTGCCCATCTCCTAATGTACCACACAACCTCCACTGACTGTCCATTAAGGTGGTCCCTGAATTTCCTTCCTTTCCAACTCAGAGCACATCCATTTGCCTACCTCTTCTTCAACTATTTCTTCTCTTTCAGAGAAGCCACACCTTCCCTGGGAAAGTCAGCCCTTTGCTCACAGGTTTGGATGTCTGTAGGACAGGTCACAGTCGCAGACTCTGCCCTGAAACTACCCCCCCACCCCACTTGCCACCACACACAAAATGTTCTTACCCACCTTTCCTGAAAGTAAATACCCTTTCCATGTGCTCTGACTACAAACTCCTCCAAAGGGTCGTCCCTCCAAACTGACTGCAAAACTGGCCCTATCCCCTGCCACTCCATCCTGAAGGAACAGCCTGTCCCCAAGAGCAAGCCAACTTCATCAAGGAGGCCTGCCCCGGAGTGGACTGCAATCACTTCCATGTAGCTTATCGATTTCCCGTGTTTCTTCCCACAGATTTTAGGGATACAAGTAACCCCTTAGTGCAGTTCTGGAATGCCAGATGTGGGAAACCATGAGTAGTAGCAAAAACCACTTCCCAAGTTGTCCCCAAATGCACATGTCTAGCCCCTGCTGCCCCAGGAGCAGCGCCTCTCATACTGCTCTCTTTCCTGGCTCCACATGTTTGAAGACAGTGGAATCCCCACCGACCTGCCAGCACTAATGCATCTGGAGCCCAATGACAGCCGTTTCTGGGTCATCTCTGACCAGAATCCCTGCCAGGACCACACATCTTTCTGTCTTCATGGTTTTTCAGGGTAAATGGGCAATGAGAATGCCCTATGGATTCACACACTAATTCATACTCTCACTTTAGAGTTGCCCAACTGCTCTCCAATCATCAGACAGGCATCAGGCACTTGTGTGTCCCCACCAAGCCCCATCCATCCCCAAAGGCCCTTGGAACATATGCTCTGACCTCGAGCTCCTGGAACTCCTCCTCCTCCTCCACATCGTAGGAGAGGGTGTGGATCTTGACATCGTCAGTTGAGAGGTCGATGAACCTCCCATCAGGGTACTCCAGGGTCTCCTTGGTTGGTGACAGGTCCTCGATGAAGGTGGTTTCGCAGCAGTCGGCAGCCATGCCATCCCCCCAGGAGCGCAACATACCCTCTGAGTAGAGGATGATGTTGGGTCGGTAGTGGGACTCCACTGACTGCTGAAGGGTGTTAGGGTCCAGCAGCTGCTGGACAGACTCATTCCTGCTGTCATCCGGAGGTCCCAGTGTGGCACTGGCCACCAACCGTCGATTCTGGTACTGGGGAGCTGGGTACACGGACACCAAGCCATCTCTGCTCTCAGCCAGGAAGGTTCTGGTGTTAATCAGGCCATTCCTCTTGCTGGCCTCGCCAACTTTGCTGTGTGCCAGCACATGCCTCTGCTCTAGGACGCCATCCATGGCGCTCTCTGCCCCAACCCAGGACAGGCTGGCAGCTGAATGCAAGGGTCACACTAGCTTCACAGGACCCATTGCTCCTGAGGAGAAAAAAACAGATGAAATGAGGAATCAGATCTGAGAAAGAACTGGTCACTAGCCTCTAGCTTCAGAGTTGCAGTCAGCAACCTGCACAGCCTCTAGAGACCCAAGCCACTTCCACTGCTCTCAGGGTCCCCAGCAAGAGAAAGCGGAGACAGACTACCTGTGTGTCTATTTCTCTGCTCCCAGATGAGGGCGACTGTGCTAGAACCGGAACCCCAGGTCTCTAGAGAAACCTCCTATGCCAGCAGACAGCCTGAGCCCTGCAGAGAAGCCAATCACATGAGGATCTGGCCAGTCCATGAGGAATAGGCTTTGGCTCTTCCTGTGCCCAGATGTAGACACTCATGGCAGGAAGACCCTGCATTGGTCCTGAGCATGGACAGGCACTCAGAGCTTCTAACATGTTACATGGGGCCTGGTCAGCAACACCTACCGGGCTCCCAGGGATCCTGTAATCCCACAGAATTGCCTTAATGAAGTTCATCTTAGAGAAACAGCTACATATCTAGGATACAATTAAGAGGTTCTCCAAACAGTTTCTCCTTGGATTATGTTCCTTTCTAGAGTTGCAAATGATAAAAAAAAAAGAAAAAGAAAAAGTTTTTTCTCAAGTTTAGGAGAGAATAAATTTCTTCAAGTGTTTTCCTTTGGAAGTTCATGACTATATAGGAAAATGATCCATCCTAAGGACTTTGGTGGTTCTGGTTTTCTATGAGATTTAAGAATTTTCTTCTACTATAATGTTGTATTTGGCGGTAGTTACAGGAATTGAAAATTTCATACTACTGAAGCAGGAGGGACAAAGGAGACAGTCTCCAACTAATTGAAACAGCTGAGAACCAGTAAGTAGAGCTAACAGATGACAAGTCACACTACACACAGCACCTGCACTGCTAGGCAGTCTACTAAAGTGACACTCTGTCCAATTTAACGCCCAAACGCACACTGCTACCTCTGCATGGATGGCACTAAGAATCTAAGAGTTAAAAACTCTTAATTAAATTGTTGGCAGGACCTTCCCAACTCTCAACACATACGGCACAGCCACTTGGTTCCATTCTCAAGCTTTGTATAGTATTTCTGGTCTGAACACTCAACTTTTCTCACCCTCTTCCTACTAAGAAGACACTGGCTGCTCTCACAGTTGAGCCCTCCATGATCTGTGATGTGTTGGCAGTGCAGTGGAGACAAGAATCATTGTGTTGAGCTTGGTTCAGTTTCTCAGATCTGACCCTTCTAGCAGGCCCTTTGCTAGCACCTTACAACAGGCCTTGGTTGCTCTTGCTCAAACCCACTTCCTCCATGAGCCCCTGCTCTGCTGTGTCTGCTGTTTTCTCATCAGCTCTGATATGGTTTTCCTTACAGCATGTTTCAACCTTCTGTGCCATCCTGACAGCGATTCTTGTCCACATCCTCCTAGCCCCTCCCCTGGAGCTGCCCGAGACTGACCAGCAGTGTCTGTTTTCCCCTTCTGGTATGCAGAGGGCACTCAGTGTGCTGAAATAAGGAGCTCAAAGTATTGTATTATCAGAGTAGCCCTGTTGAGGAATGCCCTCTTGGAGATGCAGGAGCCCCAGATAGGCTCCCAGGGGACCTGACTTGAGGCAGGTCCTGCCCAGGGACTCATGTGCTTTAGTTTGTCCCGCAGTGCCATCTGGGAACCCATGGCGTCAGCCTCATCATCTAGGACATAGCGCATAGCCAGAATAGCACTTTAATATGATCATAAGTGGCTTATTTGCATGTTAACTTTTCAAGGCAAAGATCTATGTGTAAAATTGGCTTAATTTTATAATGCATTTATTCCCTTTCTAAAATAATTAAAAAATGTCAAATGATTTACATTCTTAAAGAACATTTTTTTCTTACTGAAGTTTTCAAACTTCGAGTATCATGAATTATGATGTCTGAATGAAAGGGGTTGAACTTTGTGGGATTTTACTTCTGTCACTGTAGACTCCTTCAATACCTCCTTCAACACAGATGGACTGTCATGTATTTTATCTTTATCTTCTTAATTCCTATTAATTCTGTTTCCTGCTACCTGCCTCTACCTAATAACTGCCTCTCCTCAAGCTTGAGTTTACCATCTCAGAGATAAAGCAGAGAAAGAAGGTCTCCATGCTGCTACCACTGGAGGTGGCCATTGTCTCCCCAGCAGTGCTCACCCATTGACTGCTGTTCCTCCGGTGCTCTTTATAACAAATGTGTGATTCTCTTACATAATGGCTTATACTATGTGACAAATATTACTTGCTTAATTTCATATTTTTTCAGTCCATAGTATTCAGAACCAATGGTGCAGAGAAGAAAACCTCTCACTTGATTGTTTCTGCCCGAAGTAGTCTTTGATCTGTCAAAGATGCTGCCTTCTCTTGACAAAACCATGTGCTGGTTGCAGTAAGAGCTCAGTTTCCACATTCATCCCAGGTGAGGGGTGCAGTCTGCTCTTAGGAGTCTGGCAGAGGGAGTTGGTTAAAGTGCATCATGCTGTCCCTGCTGCCTTACTGGCTGTTGGTAGTTGAGGAGGAGAGAGGCCAGAGAAGGCCATGTCCTTCTGAGATCCCCACTTATTCCTCCCCTAGTTCTGACTCTGCACCATTGCTTGAAGGATCCTCTTGGTGAGTTAGTAACACACACTGGCCACCAAGTTTGGGTGACTATTAAATTGATAGGGCTTTTGAGAAAAACAATAAAAAAACCAGAAAGTAGGCAGATACAAATTTTATATTTATATTATATAGAATTTTCGTTTCTTTCCTTTGAGAGAGTCATGATATAAAGATTATAACATTAAGAGTTACGAAACCAAGGATTTAGCCCATCTTCTAATAAATGTTCATATGATCTTAGGCAAGTTACATGAGGAATTATTAATAAGGCATGAGAGCAGGAGAAGCTTTCAGAACCACTTCAGCTCTATAAATTGTGCCTCTTATTCTACTAGTCTTATGGTATTAGATATAGTTTTTCTTCAAGGCAGGGAAATGTCATATCAATCATAATAAGCTAGATTTCAGTTCAATAAAATATACATTTAACAGTTGCTTATTACTGCAAGGTATTTACTGATGTAGAGACAAATTCCTTATATCAAACATTGACTCAATAAAAATATCAATTACAAAACCTACTATAATACTAGTTAGAAAATAAACTTACCAGATGGTCATATAAATGTAAAAGTGAAATCTAATGTTTCAAAATGAGCTTAAAAGAATTGAAACTGGAAGAGAGCAACATAAATAAGAGTTGGGAGACAAAATGGAAGTAAAGTAATTTAAGAATAGTAACATGTGAACAGAACTCAGGAAAGTATTAAAAATCAAAGGAGAAATAATTTCAGAAATCAAGGCTTAATTGGAAGGGACACAAAAGTGAATAACACAGTAAATCATGTCAAATAAAAAACACAGAAAACAGAAAAATTGTTTAAAATAAAAAAAGACCTCAAATTACATGCAATTGTAGAGTAGACAAAAGTGTTGTATGTGGTGAAATCAAAACATTTACTCGGGTGGGAAGAACAATTTGGTAGAAAGAGCATGCGAGAGCTTTCTGAGGTGATGCACTGTTTTGTGTCCTGGGAGAGTAGAGTTACAAAGACTTATGTATTTGTCAAAATGAATAAAACTGTAATGCCAAAGATATGTGTACTGAAAGTGTTTAAATTGCTTCGAAAGCAAGTGATAAGAGTAAACTAAAGACAAAGAAAGTCCAACATGCATATAGAAGATATTGGTAGAGAAAACAAAAAAATAAGAGCAAATATGAAAACTATTATTTAAGGAAGCTTTCCTGATATTAATGTTGACAGGGAACAATAAGTACCTGAGATTACTGACCCAGAATGAGCAACCACTATACAACTTATAGTGAATATACTAAATCCTAAAGAAAACACGCATCAAATCACCTTTGGTAATCCAGGAAAACACACACAAAAAAAACACTAAAAAGGGTAAGGAAGTCGGATAGTAATCAAATGCATTGACATAAATGCTTTATCACAGAGGTGAGTGGAGTGAAGTACAGAGGATATTTAAGGCAGTAAGATGTGGGTCAAAGGTTTCATATCTAGTCAACTGCCTTTCCAACTGCCTTTCCACATGAGCTCACCTGTGGAATCCAAATGAATATAAGTTGAAATCAAAATGACCAAAGAGATGTTACATAAATTATAGTGGTTAATGGTTACAGGCATGATAAAAACAAAGACATAAAATGCATTCTTATGTACCCTGAAATCTTCTTGATAAGCAAAGCAAAATAAAACAAAACATAATCTTATTTGAATCAAATCTCTCTTATCTCACTATCAATTCTAGGAAATTCAGAGGTCAAAGGAATAAGCTCATTCCTACCTGCACCTTTCCTTTAAACAAAGAAAAAGAAAAAAAAGGAAACTTTCCAAGTTTATTCATATTAGCTCATTTCTTTAACAAAATTTATGAAAAGTACTATCTGAGTTGATAATTCCTGCCCCCAAGATCCTCCCCAGGGTGGTGGGTGTGAGAGTCTGGGTTGTTTTTTTCTGAAAGACTCACATGGGATCACCATCCACACCACAGGACTCCACTGCACCCAAGTCTGCCTTGATGCTACCTTCTTACCTCCCTTCCAACCTTCCAACCCACACACAGTTTCAAGATATGTAACTTCATGCTTTGCTGGAGGCATAGACCATTCTGCCATGGCTTCTGTGTGTGCAGAGCCACCACCTAGCTACACACCTCCTGGTCGTCCTCCCCCTACATGGAGTGCAGGCATCCTCTACCTGTCAGGCTTTGTGGCATGCCTGTCCCCTTTCAGCTTAGAAGGGCTTTGCCAGCTAGTTAGTATCCTTGCCAGGTCAGACTGCTCAGTGGGCCTTGCATAGCTGCTGGCAAGTCAAAGATCATCCTCGATCCACAAGTGCCTGGGGAATAGTTTGGTAAACTAGTGTTCACTAAAGATGCCACAAGTGGACCCTCAAATGCATGAGACAAGAATGTTCTTGGGGAAAACACAACATTTTTCTTCACCCATGAATAGAAAGTGCTTGTTTATTCATTAACTAGAGAGACAGGCAATTTAAATGCTCAGCTATCCTACACCAAGTTATTGAGTGCGAGAGGGTTTGATTCATAAATAACTGCTTTAGAAAAATCTCTATTGTATGGGGAAAGCATATTTCTGTACTTTTGGTGATGAAGGTCAGATTCTCATAAGGCAATTTTATAGAACTCCTTGGGCACAAAGAGCCACCCTTGTCATCTTGGAGGAGTCTGCTGACCAGCCAGGAGTAAGCATTAGTAGGATACCCAATCGTGCTTAAATATGGAACAAGCCCACCTCATCCTTATTTTCACAAAGGATAACACCTAGACATATTGCAGCAGAGTGTTCCTGCAAGTCTGGGTGCTGGGGGCTGCCTGAAACAGTAAGTATCTGTACCCCAAGTGATCATCATCTCTAAGAACAAAGTAAATCAACTGGAGTTGGACATTTAGGATCCAAGAGGACAAAAACCAGCTCTACAGATGATCTACAGCTACAGAAGAGGTAGCATCAGTCCCAGATAACATTGTGTGTAAAAGTCTCAAAATAGGAACTGAAGTTCTATCCCTCAAAACCAGGGGAAGAAGTCAGCATGCATCCAACACCTGCCAAACTAAGAGGAATCCTGGTACATCCATGCACCCACCCAGAAATGTCAGTGAACACCACTGTACATGGCATGTGCTGAGTGTGGGGGGTGGGGGTTCCCTCATCTATTTATGGCTGAATAGCATTCCATTGTGTATCTATTACAGATCATTTTTACCCATTCATCCATCAATGGGCACCTAGGTTGAGAACATTTCCTAACTATCGTAAATAGTGCTGCAATGCACATAGGGGTGCATACATCTTTTCAAGTTAATATTTTCATATTCTTTAGAGAGATACCTAGAAGTTGGATTTCTGTATCACACAGTTATTCTGTTTTAAAATATTTTTGAGGTGCCTTCATACTGTTTTCCAAAATCATTGCACCAACCTGAACTCTACCAACAGAGTATGATGGTTTCTTTCCACACATTCAACAACACGTATTGTTTCTTATATTTTTGATATAAGTCATTTTGACTGTGTAAGGTGAGATTTCATTGTGGTTTTGATTTGCATTTCCCTAATAGTAAGTGATGAAGAACATATTCATGTGCCTGTTGGCCACCTATTAATCCCTTTTTATTGCTGAATAATAACCCACTGTAAGGATATGCTGCATTTTGTGAACTGCTTTATTAGGGAGGTGTTTATCATTGAGCTCGCATATAATAATGGACTAATCATGATAACATCTAACTTACTAAATGGTCGACAAAATAATCCATTCTTTCAAATGTCCTTGTTGAGAAGTGGGTAGTCAATTGCCTCCTAAGGCGCATAGGCCAGGTCGACTTCTGGATGGTGACTTCATAGTACGAAATTTCAGGTCGCTTCCAACAAACACCGAAAAACAACAACAAAAAAATCACTTATTTTCCTTAGACGAACACCAAAACATGACTGGCACTTCAGCTGGAGGTCTGCTGATGACTAAGTGTGGGTGAGGGAGCCCGGTGTGGTTCTGAGCTAAGCCACAGATTTGGATTTGGGACAGAGCAAAGGAGTCTCCAGAAGCATGGTGGAGCGGAGGCTAGGGATTTCAGGGCCAGCTGTGGGTGCAGCAGGAGGCAGGTACAGCGGGGCTGAGACAAAGAAGGCTGACTTGGGAGGGGTGAAACAAGAGCCAGTGCATCAGTAGCTGAGCTGGAGCCTGCATGGTGAAATTGTGCTGGGTGCGGCCATAATGGAAATCAGCCAAAGAAATTCCAAGCTCAAACGCCTCCCACAACCATTTCACGTTAGAGCCTGGAGTCCACCAAGCAGAAATCCCGCCCAACGCATATTTACCCCTGGAAATCCCACCCAATGCATATTTACCCCTGGAAATCCCACCCCCAGGATAACAGCAAGAAGGCAGTCCCAAACCTCAAGGATACCCACTAGTGCCAAATTGTGGGTAGAGGCAAAACCGCAGCCTGACTGCAAATCCTGAGCAGGTCAAACCTACACAGCGCCAGCGAAACCAAACCCTCAGAAATATAAACAGAAGGCTGAATAGAATAAAGGTACAGAGAAATGTACATGACATTATGGATCTAATAAAAACCCAGTAGACACATGTAAATTACCTGAAGAGGAATTTAGGGTAGCAGTGACTAACATACTCATTGAAATCCAGAAATCAGTAGACGATGTAAACTAGAATGTCAGGAAGCAAAGAGAAGAATTAAAAACAAGACCTCAAGCAGGTAAGAGACACAATGGCTGAATTAAAGAACTCAATAGAGAGATTCAACAAAAGGATGATCTAGAAGATAGGACAGAGGAATTCAATGAAGCAAACTATCAAAGAGATAAAAAATTCAAAGAATCTTAGGATTCAAGACCTCTGGGAAAACATCAAAAGGAACAACATTCACATTATAGGGGTCCCAAAGGAAGAGAGACAAAAGGAGGCAGAAACCATATTTGAATAGATGAGAGCTTCCCTAATTTGAAGACTGAAACAAGCCTCCAGATCCAGGAAGCTCAAAGAGTTCCTAATAAAAGAAACCCAAACAGAAATACACTTAGACACATGGTCATAAAAATGTCAAAAATAAAAGATAAAGAAAGACTATTAAAATCAGTCAAGGAACACGTGTCACATACAGAGGAGCCCCCATAAGATTGTCAGCGGAATTCTCAAATGAAACTCTACAGACCAGAAGGAAATGGCATAATAAATTCAAAGTGCTGAAATAAAAGGAGTTTCAACCTAGCATACCATATCCGGCAAGATTATCATTCAGAAATGACTCAATGATGAAACCTTTTCTGACAAGCAAAAGTTAAAGGAGTTCATCACCAGAAAATCAGCTTTGCAAAAAATACTAAAGGATGCTTTATGAAGCGTAAAGAAATCACACAGAAAAAAAGTATGACAGCAAATATTAAAAGTGAGGAGGAGGAGAAGAGAACAAAAATGTGGATAGTGAGAATGAGTGGAAGACTAATATACTTTCAAATAAAATTAGGTAGTAAACATAAAACTGCAAATGCTAATTTCAGGGTAACCTCAAAATACATCCCCAAGGAGAAAGCAAAGAAGAAAAAGAAAGATGAAATCAATCAAAACATAACTACACCCATTCAACCTAAAAAGAGAAAGAGAACAAAGGCATCATCTGGAGCAACATACAGAAGACAAATTATAAAGTGACATTATATATCAATAATCACCCTAAACGTTAATATACTGAACTCACCAGTCAAAAGTTGCAGAGTGGCTGAAAATGGATTAAAAAGCATAACCCAATGTTCTGCTGCATACAGGAAATGCACCTTCTTCCAAAAGATAGACAAAGGTTCAAAGTCAATGGTTAGAACACAATCCTACAGTCAAATGGCAACCACAAAAGAGCAGGAACAATTTTACTCATATCAGATAAAACAGATTTCCATCTAAAAAGCATACAAAAGACAGAGATGGACACTATCGAATAATTAAAGAGTCAATTCAGCAGGAAAGCATAACACTTATTAACATACATGCCTGCACCAAATGAAGGAGCATCAAAATATATCATGCATGTATTACTAGACCTGAAGAGAGACATTCACAGCCACACAATAATAGTGGGGTATTGTAACACCCCACTTACAACAATGGACAAATCAATCAGGCAAAAAATTAACAGGGAAACAACCACTTTAAATGAACATCCGAAATGGACATATACCGATCACTTAACCCAACGACTACAGTTTCACTTTGTTATCATGTGCTCATGTAACATTCTCAAGGATAGATCATATGCTAGGAAACAAGACATCTCTCAACAACTTACAAAGATTGAAGTTATACTAAGCATCTTCTCTGACAATGATGGTCTAAAAGTGGAAATCACAAACAGAAAGCTAGAAGACCCCGAACCAATTGGAAATGCAACAATATGCTCCTTAAGTACTCTTGGGTAAAAGAAGAAATCAAAGAAGAACTTAAAAAATACTTAGAGACAAATGAGAATGAAGACACAAACTACCAGAATCTATGGGATGCAGCAAAAGTGGTACTAAGGGGAAAGTTCATCGCATTCCAAGCCTATTTCAAGGAACAAGAAAAATCACAAATAAACAACTTCACTCTACATTTAAAACAACTAGAGAAAGAAGCCATAAATAAGTAGAAGAAAGGAAATAATCAAATTTCAAGCAGAAATAATTGAAACAGAAAACAAAAAGACAATCCAGAAGATCAATGAAAGCAAAAGTTGGTTCCTAGAAAAAATAAAATTGACAGTGATTGGCTAGACACACAAAGAAAAAAAAGGAGAAAATTCTCATAACTAGACATGGACAGATTTCTAGAAAAGTATTGTCTGTCAAATGAACCTGGAAGAATTGGAAAACCTGAACAGAACATCACAAGCAAAGAAAGTGAAGAAGTAATCAAGGGCCTCCTTGATTACAATAAAAAATAATAAAAGCCCAGGACCATATGCCTTCTTCAATGAGCTCTATCAAACCTTCAGAGAAGAATTAACACCTATTCTTCTCAAACTCTTCCAAAAATATTGAAGAACAGGGAACTCTCCCAAATACTTTTTATGAGGCTAACATTACACTGATACCAAAAGCGGAGAGAGATGTCATCAAGAAAGAAAATCACAGACAAATATCTCTAATGAACATAGATGAAAAAATTATCAACATAATATTAGCAAACCAAACTCAACACGCATCAAAAGATCATGACCAAGTGGGATTCATCCCAGGGATGCACGGATGGTTCAACATACATAAATCTATTAATGTCACACACCGTATCAACAAGAACAAAGAGAAAATCCACATGATCATATTAATAGAGGCAGAGAAAGCTTTTTACAAGATCCAACACCCATTTATGCTAAAAAGCCTCCATAAAATGAGAATAGAAGGGTCATACCTCACTATAATAAAAGCCATGTATGAAAAAAACACAGCCAACATCATAGCCATTGGTAAAACATTGTAAGCATTTCCTCTTAGGTCAGGAATAAGACAAAGTTGTTCACCCTTACTACTGCTATTTAATATTAACTGGAGATCTTAGCCAGAGCAATTAGGCAAGAAAAGGAATAAAAGGAACCCAAAATGGAAAGGAGGAAGTAAAACTCTCATTATTTTCAGATGACATGATTGTATATATTGAAAAATCCACAAACTAGATTCTAAAACTTCTAGAACTCATCAATGAGTACAGTAAAGTTGCAGGCTACAAAATCAGTGCACAAAAATCTGTTGCATCCTTATATGCAAACAATATGCTAGAAGAAAACAAAAATCACAAAGATCACACCATTCAACAAAGAAGTCAAATGAATGAAATATCTGGGCATATACCTAACAAAGGAAGTAAAAGATATATACAACAAAAACTACAAGTCTTTCTTGAAAGAGGTGGACACAGGATATGGAAAGACATCCTCTGTTCCTGGCTGAGAAGAATCAGTATTAAAATGATCATCCTACCCAAAGCAATATATAGGTTTAATGTAATCTCCATTAAAATTCCATGGACTTATTTCCAGGAAATAGAACAAAAAATCTTAAAATTTGTATGGAATGGCAAAGTCCCGGAATAACCAAAGCAATCATTAGAAAAGAGAACGAATCTAGAGGGATTACATTTCCAGACTTTGAACTATAGTACAAAGCAATTGTGATCAAAACGGTATGGTACTGGAATGATAACAGAGGCACAGATCAGTGGAACAGAACTGAATCACCAGAAACTGACCCATTCACATAAAGTCAGTTAATCTACAATAAAGAGGCCTGAAGCATCAGACGGAAAAAGGAAAGTCTCTTCAACAAATGGTGTTGGGAAAACTGGCCGGGAAAGAATGAAGTTAGACCACTTTCTAACACAATTCACAAAAATTAACTCCAAACGGATTAGAGACTTGGACATAAGACCAGAAACCATAAAGCTCTTAGAAGATAGCATAAGAAAGACTTTCCATGACATCAGTCATAGAGAAGCTTTTGGGGACTCAACTCCACTATCAAGGGAAACAAAAAGAAAAATAAACAACTGGGACAACATTAAATTAAGGAGCTTCTTCTCAGCAAAAGAAAATATCACCGAAACCAGAAGGAAACCTACTAAATGGGAGAATATATTTGTATTTGATATGTCTGACAAAGCCTTAATACCTAAAATATACACAGAACTCATGAAAGTCAACAACAAAAGAACAGGCAATCCAATCTAAAAATGAAAGTAGATATTGGAGAGACATTTTTTCTGAAGAGGATATACAGATGGTCAACAGGCACATGAAAGTATGTTCCTACTCGCTGGCTATCAGGGAAATATAAATTAAAACAATAATCACACCTGAAAGACTGGATATTATCCAAAGTCTGGAAACAAAAAATGTTGGTGAGTATGTGGAGAAAAGGAACACAAGCCACATACCCCTGTATTTGAGGCCCGGGTTAGGGAACAGGCAATAACCACTAAATAAAAATAAAAAGCAAAATGCTTCTTCCTGCCTTCCTGCCTACTCGCATTTGTTCCTGCCTGTACTTTTCCTTATAGAAAACAAAACAAAAAATGTAATCTTTTTTTTTTAAATACAGAGTGAGAATGAAATTGCCTGAAACAGAAAACATCTAAATAAACCCTTATTGTGAGGGAGAGGCATTTCACATCAGGCGCAACAGAGTTTCAGGCTGTGTATGTGGGTCGGTAGAGGTGGGGTCTTGCAGACACTAGGGGGCCATGAAACCCACAGGCAGACAGATCTTTTCACCTGCTGAAGGAAGAAACAGTACAGGTTGATCTTGTTCCTCACTGTAAACACAAAATGTAGACATCTGAGGAAGCAGATGCTGCAGCAAATTTGAGTTCCACACCAAAATAAGGTTCCAGGATGTGGCAGAATAGTCTGCTCTCCTTACTATATACAACCTGGGAGATTCTATCTTCTCTTTGTTTCTAGTTCCTATAACACATATCTTTTTTTTATTGAAGGGATATTGCACTTTGATACTAAATCATTTTGAGGCATCCATAATATTAAATTTACATTTACATATTGCACAATATGTTTACCAATATTTCCCCTTTCCTCCCCTTTTAAAAAAGAATTCTAGCACACACCACCAGGAAGTATATATTATGAATGTGGATGAATAACACATAGACTTACGCACGCAGAAACTGCTATTATATATTACAGGTTTCATTTTCCCCAAACTTGTCTATGATGATTAATAAAAGCTTAGCTCTGAGGAAATCACTAAAAACAAATCAATGATAGTGTGGGGAACCAATATTATAAATAGAATTATTTTCAAACATAGACATGAACAAAAAAGCAAAGAAAATGAAAGTATGAAAGCTATTAGTTCTCCTCTTTCATGAGTCTGTGAACAATTTTATATTTTTAAAAAATTGGTGACTCTATTTCCTACTTCCATGGAAAGATGTAAAGATCTGCATTGTTGAACTTAGAATGTTTTTATGTAGAGTGGAGAAATTTGACATAAAAGTTCCTAATGCCTGTACATTGTGACTGATTAAGTAGATTATATGCCAAAGACTTTGTACAATAATGCTCATATTTAACACATGAAATAACTTCTAAAGTGAGCTCTCCAAGTAGAAATAGAATAAAGAAAACTATACATGCAACTGTGAAGGAAAGTTAAACTAATTAGCAGCTTAGTTTAGTCAAGGATATGTGGTAGCCATGGACTCTCCTAACACCTTTAATCCCTTTTAATATTGCTCAATTAAGAAGGCATAAGGGGAGAGCCAGGCACTGTATCTTCCCTAAACCCAACCCTGTTAGAAACCTTTGTGTAAACATCAATATTTGCCTCCTGCTAAGCAAATGATGCATGTGTTTCCACCAATGCCCAAGAGTGGAGAACAGAGCACTTATAAATCCTCATTAAGACAATTAAAATTTGCCTTTAGCAAAAACACATAGAAAAGCCCGTCTTTGGCAATGAAGACAGTTAATGAAACATTTATAACCAGATCAGTTATTGTTATTCAAATTTCAATGGTATATTTCAGTTGCTAAATGATGCATCGTGGAATTCATTGCTCTTAGTGGCCTGGGACTTCATGCACACAGTCAATTCAAACTTCTGTTGGTGAGCAAACCTTTATCATAGAATCTCCAGAAAAGAGTCTGCAGGAATTCTAAGTCTGATTCATTTATTGGCTAGAGAAGTGCAAAATAAATATGGTGATACTGGATATGAGAAAAGGCTGCATATCAGGGCCACTGCTGCCTATCAAAGGTGTGTCAATTCCTTTAACTCTATGAGTCTCTATCTCAGTTTTGAGGAAGATGCTGTGGGAGAAGCCTTCTTCTCCATTAGCACCTCCATGCCTACCTTTTCGTCTCCTCTAATTTCAACACGTTTACCATCGTCACCACCACCACCTCATCATCTCCATTGCCACCATAACCAACATCATCTCTACCACCCTCACCTTTGCCTCCATTACCACCACCATTTCCACACTATCATCACCATCACTCCCACCAGTCACCATCATCATCTCCACCACTACCACCACCATCACCACTACCACAATCACCATCAAAACTATAATGATCAACATTATCACAATCAGTACCATCATCATCTCCATCACCACTACCATAACTACCATAATCAGCATCACAAACCGCAGCCATCGCTGTCATCACTACCTGTCATCTCCACCACTAATGCCACTACCAAGAGTTGGCAAACTATAACCCATGAGAAAAATACAACTCAATATCTATACTTGTATAACCCATCACTAAGAATGATCGTTATATATTTCAGTGGCTGAAAAAAGAATTATATTCCATGATACATTAAAGCTATAAGAAAATCAAATGTTAGTGACTATATATGGTTTTATTAGCTCACATCCACCCCTATCCACTCATATGCCTATGACTCTGCACTCCAAGAGCGGAGTTGAGTAAGTGTGACAGGAGCCATATTGCCCAAAAGTCTAAATTATTTATTATCTGGCTTTTCGCAGAAAAAATGAACTGATTCTGGATCATCATCCCTACCAAAGCACAACTACCATCATCACCAACATTCACAGTCATCACAACTACCACAACCATCAACATCAGTCATGACACTAATACCACTGCCATCAACACCAATGATACCCCAGCACCACCCCACTGCCCCATCCCACATACCACTCTATAGTCTGGCATTGTGGAAGCTTCCCATGTGGTTATAGGAGTTCAGTGACTAGATTGTAAATGTGGAAATATATCAAGCAAGAAGTTTTCCTCCCCACTGGTGAGTAAAAGAGAAAGTCTTCAAAGTAATTTTGTCTCAAGTTCTTATCGGTAGCCTATCATTTTGGAGGTTTCTGGGGAACTGAGCATTTCTAATCATAACCCTGTACTCACACATGCGCTGAGATTTTACACTCTCAGTGAGTCTTAAAAAACTCATTGAGCACTTATTTTGGAGTGTCTAGGGCTATTAAACACATGAGGAAACAACCCAAAATTATTAGCAAGGGTGAGGGAAAACATCACCAAACTAGATCAAAATGACAGTGAATATTGGCATTATCAAATAATGGTTATCTAGCACACATGCTTAATATGTTTAAAAAAGTGAAGGACTTAAAACTTTAGGAATAAAAAAATACATTTGTGAAATTAAAATCTCAGTGGACAGACTGTCATTTCAGGCATTAAAGTTGACTAAATATTCTGAGGAATTCTCTCACTACAGAACACATGTTGCAATATTATTGATTGTGAGAGGAAGTCTCCAAACATTACTGGTGTCTCAAAAATTTACCAGAAGTAACAAGGTTGCTTTAATTCAGAATGTCAACTGCAACCATGAGAGTCTTGGTAGAGGCAAGACGGAAGAGTTGAGACTGAACCCAATTCTCAGCTGGGATTCTTTATGAAGACGTCTCAAATCCAAGCATGACTTAGAATCACCTGGCAGTTTTGTTAAATCATGATCACCAATGGAGTATCTGATTCACTGTAGCGTGGGGTTAGGACATTTTTATTTCTAAGAAGTTCGCAGGTGGTGCTAATGCTGCAGATCCACTTTGAAGGTCTCTGTTCTGTAGGTTTTAACATAGTGTCAAATCAGTGACGACTTTTAGCTACAAGCAGATATGGAATCAAAATTCTGGTGAAAAGTCCTCTAAATTTAACCACCTAATAAGATCAAGCAATAAGCAGATTATAATCAAAGACTGCCATGCACTAAAAACTGTAACTCACTGTCTAACACACTCATTCATATAGAAAAGATTGAAAAAAAGAAGGTTTTGGATAATCAAAGACTCCAGAGATCAGAATACCAAGAATGCAGAAAAATTATTTATAAAATATTTGTAGAAATATAGACATGGTTTTAGAATTTTAAAAAAATTAGAAAATATTTGTATAAATACAAAATACAATTATTTTAAAATAAGCAAGTAACAAGAGACTATCATAGATAGAAGAAATAAAATCATTTGAAATTAACACAAAAAGGTAAAAATTTAAATAGAAGACAAGCTGAAGGAAAAATACAGACTAGAAGATAGTTCCGAGAAAAATACTCAGAAGGCGTCATTAATAGAAAAGGAGACAGAAAACAAATGGATAGCTGAAAGTCTGAAGCATGAATGAGATGACTTGATCTACTTCCGGTAGAAATCCCAGAAAGAGGGAACAAAGAGGCTGGGAGAAAAAAGAAATACTGAAAGGGATGCCACCTGTGAAATTTTAGAACTGCTGAGGAAGACAAATTCACTGATCCAAGAAACATCACATTGACATGCTATCCTTAAACTGATGAGCATGAAGTCCAGAGAGATATTAGAAGCAGTCAGGGGAGAGGAGGTAAATGAACATGGCAGCACAAATTAGAAAGACAGCAGACATCATGCGGTAATGGAGGCCAGGAGACACTGGACTAGCATAGTCAATATTTTTAAGAAATTAGCTACCAATGCTAAACTGAATACAATAAAAACATCTTTCAAGGACAATGTGAAACAAGACCTTTATTGGAAGATTTAAAAACTAAGGCAGTTAAACTAAAAGGAATTCTAAAAGTTGCACACTTCAGGAGAAAAAAGTAGTGCAGGCCAACACATGTGTGTAGGTACAAACAAGTACTGCTAAATACGAAAGTTTCCTAAATTGTGAAGTTTATTTAAACAACTTAAACACTGAAGAACAATATACTATGCAATCAAGAGGCAAGTGATTATAAGATCCTTTCATTATTCCAGAAATGTGTTAAAATAATGCGTTTTAGACTTAGTTTAAACACTCAAGGGTACATCTCAAGGAAAGCTACCAAACCAATAAATTTATTTCGAAAGAAAGAGAGAAGAAATTAAGAAATAAAAAGGGGGTGGAGGACAAAAAATACAAATAAAGATTGAGACAATCGCAAAAAGTACACTATGTCAGTATTCACAATCACATACACTAATTAAAATAACCAGTTAAAATGTATTTTAGTCCAGACTTAAAACAACATTTATACATATGTCATTGATAAAAGAGACACCTAAAACATGGGAACATGGAGCATGAAAAACAAAAGGAAATAAAATAAATGCACAAGGGAAATGGTAGCAAAAATAAGAAACTAAGCACAGTTTAATGAAGCTAACACAGAGTTGATAATAAGGAGTAGGAAGTATTACTGCATAGTAACATAGTGACAGCATAATTAAGAGGTCCAATGATCAACTACTCTACATAATCAATTTGTATCATAGTATACAAATAAAAATTGATAGAAATACCAGGATAAGTGTGACATTTTCATCACCAGAACAACAGACTCCAAAATACTATATTAAGAAATAAATGAATCAAAATAAGATAGAGAATAGTTAAAAAATTGTATGCTTTTTAAGAAATCGAGCACACACAAAATTGCATCCAATAATCAGAGAATGGAGATTCTTCTGGGCATATAATTTCTTTTTCTCTTTGTTTATCTTTTATTCCTTCTCTTCCTTCATCCCTCCTACCTTCCTTCTAAAAACTGATCATATATAAAGCCATGAAGTGTCAAGAAACTTCAAATAATTAATATCTCACTTTCTCTAACCACAGAGTTAATATAAAATTCATCACATTTCATAAAAACCACTTATCTGGAATTAAAAAAAGAAATTTATTCTTAATAACCACTGTACCAAGAAGGAATCATTAAAAAATGTAAAATCGTCTAGAACTAAATAATATTGAAAACTGCACATCAAAACAATAAAACATATAAATGCTTAGGGGTGCAGGGGAAATAATTCTTAGAAGGAAAGACAAGTCTTAAATATACAAATTAGGGGGAGAAGGTTTAAAAGTAGTGAATGAGTTACCACCCAAATTAACAAATTAACTAAAATGATAATATGTGAGGGAGGTAATAAAGGTCAGAGCAGAAACTAGTGGACTACAAAGCAGGGACAACACCGAATCAAAAAAGTTTGTTCTCTGAGAAACAACATTCTTATGAAGATTAGAGACAAAGCCTCCATTCTAAGCACAAGTTTCCTTCCTTCTATCAGAGACGCAGAAAATGTTGGTGAAAAAATAAAGAAATCTTAGTGAAAGAGAAACAAATTCAAGATCAAGAATTTTGAAAAAGAGTAGTAGATGAGATTTTAAAACACTGCTGAATTTTAATAAACTTTTAATAAAATGAGGTAAAACAGAAGAGGAAGAGGGAACACCTGGGGTCCTGGGATGAGGGAGATGTCTGAGTGAGGACAGAGGCAGGTGGGCATCAGACTTCTCATCAGAACACACATGCTGGAATAACAATGTGGGGTGGGGGGCACCTTCAATTATGCACTCAACAAGCAATCACGTAAGTGAGAGCAAAAACCAAAAAGGAAATAGCACAATGATCATTATGTATGTCCAGCGCACATATAACCTCTTGTAATAATTTGCAAATGTATGTTAGAAAAAATGATAGTGGAAACCAAAGAAGTGAGTGATCAAGGATAAAGAAATAGTGACTAACTCCAGAAAGAGTAAAAAGGATTCTCAGACCCCAGCAGTTCAGAAACAGCCTATCCAATTCATAACAAACCTATGTGGTTTTACAGCCTCTTCATGGACAGGAATGATTGAACAGACACCAAGCTGGAAGACACAGTGGTACCGGGGACGAGGCAGAGGTGTCTTCCCAACTCCACAGAAAACATATAACCAGAAGAACTAAAAGAATTCCAAGGGTCCAAATATAAAACAAAACATAATTGTCTATGATTTTGAACAGTTATGGAAGGTAAAAATACATGTTCCATTTAACCTAGATACTAATACTTTCCTTGTGTTACATGGGTCCCTCACACTGGAAACTGGTAACAGATGATGAAACATTATTATATCATCACAACTTGGAAGCACAGTCAGTGAGTAATATTTACAGAGTCACGAGGATAACTATTTAATAATTTAACATTTGGAATCCGGAATCTATGAGATTGAAGAAAATTTAAAGGTCACCAAGCCTAAGTGGTCATCAATACCGGTGTCATGTTCATGAGTATCGTCATTTTGGCTAAGAATCATTGGGTGTTTCCTAAATGTCAGGCATTGTGCTAAAGTCTTTATAAGGATTATCCTGTTTAATTTTCAGAATAAGACCCGAAGTAGGTATAGCTGTTTCATAGACATAGAAACTGAAGCATCAAAAAGTTACATAACTTGCTCATCATCTTTTACCAACAAGCAGCAGAGCCATATTTTATACCTAAGAAGTCTGATTTTAGGGTCTGACTCAGCTGCTAAGTTAGATTCACTCATTCTAAGGCAGAAGGAAGGACACAGTCAATCAAATACAAATGAGGGAAGAAGAGATAAGACAGAAGATGGTGGTTTAATGATGTTTAAACTGTTTAAAGGTACAATGGTAACCAAGGACTCAAAATTATACAATTCAAAAAAATTAGGAGCAGGGGAAAGAGATGGGAGTAGAATATGTGAACCACATTCTTCCCTAAAGTGAACTAAATTCTACCCTTTCAGAGCAGGTTGTTCAGTGCACAGAATATAACGTCAACAGATCAAGAAATAACAGGATGGATACAGGAGTCAAATTCCAGCCATAGCTATCAAAAGGAAATGGGAAGAGGAAGTAGGTTCTGGGAATTGGGTTGGGGATATGGAATGCAATATTAGAAGTTGAGGGAAGAGGTTTAGAATTTTCATTACTATTTTGCATTATTTAATATTTTAATATGGTTTTATTATCCTAGGCAAAATAATTACAAAAAAAATGTTTAAAAGAAAGGTACATGCAGGAATTACAGTGAGCAGAAGAAGGCAGTCATGGAGAAAGATGAAGAAGAAGCACTTTTATTTTATATAGTTGTTTATCTTGGTTGTTCCCTCCAGGCTCAGGCCATAAACCCAGGTCCTTGGGATGTATGTAGACTGCACCTAACTGCTACTCCATTAAGGCACACCATACAAATATTTTAAAATCAACTTCTTTGTGGATAAACTGAAACCTTATGCATTGCTTTTGGTAATGTAACATGGTGTAGTCCAGGTGGAAAACCATTTGGCAGTTCCTCAAAAATTAATCACAGAATGATTATATGATTTAGCAATTCCACTTCTGGATATATACCCGATTAATTGAAGAAGAGTCTCAAGGAGATATTTGTACAACTGTGAACATATCAACCACAAAGTGGAAGCAAATTAAATGCCCATAATAAATGACTGGATAAACAAGATGTGATATATTCATACAATAGAATATTATTCAATCTTTTAAAAGGAGGGAAATGATCACATATGCTATCATATGAATGAATCTTGACAATATCATGCTAAATGAAATAAGTCAGACACAAAAAAAAGATGAGGAATATGGATTTATTGTTTCTGTTTAGGATGATGAAAAAGTTCTGAAGGTAGATGGTGGTAAAATGATTACACACAGTGTAAATGTGTTTAATGTCAGTGAATATACACTTAGAAGTAGTTAAAATGGTAATTTTTATGTTAAGTACATTTTACCACAATAAAAATATTTCTTTCCTCAAAAAGGGAAGTAATGGCATTGGTGTACAAGTCCAAGATATGGCTCCTTTGAATTTACTGGTATTCAATAAAATTAATTAGTTTACCACTGTCAGCAAAATATAAGAACTTTAGAACATACTGATTCTGATTATGTCTTAAAATTTAGTAATACTGTTGTCCTTAAATTATATATATGCTATAAAAGATAAATTTATGTATTTTATATATATTTATATCACATAATACTTAATTATTATTGTTTTATGAAGTCAACATTAACTCAGATTTACTCACATACATAAAGAAATACTCAGGGAAAAACTTGTCATATGTTATAAAGTCTCAGAAGTCACTGATTAGGATATATATCCCTGCTTCAGAATTTCAGAAATATTAAATATGAAAAGAACATTCATGCTAGAATTAGAGAAATAAAGTATTAAAAAGAAAATACACTGAGACCACCAGAGTGTAACATTTATTCAGAAAAGCCTTTAGCATATTTATATATGCTATATAGTAAATCAATACATTAAGTTGTATTGACAGTAATTAACAACTGTATTTTGTGTGAGAGTGATGGTGGGGATCTATGTAAGAGAGAGACATAAAGATAAGGAAAGAGAGAGGGGAGGGGAGAGAGAGAGAGGGAGAGAGGGAGAGTTGAGGAAGAGAGAGAGAGAGTTCTTAATAGGAGGGGACCTCAAACAGATGTATAGGATACCCAAGATTTCTAGAGCTGTATCGGTGAAAACAGCAAACTTGTATTAAAAATGTGACTACATGCCTCCTGTCCAAATTTCTAGCCTATTTCAGTCCTGCTGAAGCATAGGCCTGGTGTTGCTTTAACCACTGAGTTAACAACACAATGTGAAAACCTCTTGCAACAAAGCATCTAAGCATCTGCAAAATACAGCTAAGATTCCCTAAAAGTCATAGCTGAGTTCACAAGAAAGCAGAGGGGAATCTTTAGGGGCAAAAATTAAAGAGGGAAGTTGATAATATAGAACCTGAAACCCAGTTGCTTCTGCTGCATGCATGGGGAAAAAGACCAGTCTTCTAAGGAAGATTTGAGTTTCAATGGCCATGCAGAGAGAAAGACAAAGTTTTGGTCTCCTCAGGGAGGAAGCAGAAACTAAGAAACTTAAAGATAGGAACCTCAAAGAGTGATAAGTCCAATGAAAGTACTGTCTATAATGATTTTATAGACATAAGAAGTCCATTCACCTGAGACCAGGGAAAGTTCTCTGCTGGAAACACAACTTCATGTGGAATTAAGGTTTGAAATTTTAGTATTTGCATCTTCAGAAATAGAAATTGAGAAACTAGCATAAAAGTGTCCTCAAATTACTAATCTCTAGGGGTTTCTGTCTGACGCACCTTCACCTCAGCCAAATTTTCAGTTAGAGCTCCACTGAGGAGGATCACAGTTCAAAATTTTAAATTTACCAAGAAAAATTCACTATGAGCCTGAGTCAGCAGACAGGGTAGACTCCCCAGAACTTCAGATAATGGAACAATAAGAGGTACTCAAAAGCAAATCTCTTTTAAGACATTCAAGTCATACCAGATGGAGCTAAATTCACATAGGGAGAAATATGTTATCAAAAAAGAGAAAGACAAATTGAAATTTACTGAGAAAAAAATCAAGATTGAATTGAAAACATGACATGTGAGTGAATGAGTAGACTAGAAGTATCTGAAGAGAAAACTAATGAGCTAAAATATGAAACTAATGACACTACCTAGAAATTATCATAAGATGGAAAATAGGAAAAATAAGACTAAAAAAGTAGAAAGAGAAAATATAAGAATACCCACTCACCACCAACAGGAATTATGAAAGATTTGATTCCTGAATGAGAAATTACTGAGAATGGGGAATAGTCAACATCTAAAGAGACTTGAGAATTTATCAAGCTAATGCAATATGTACAATTGCATATACACGAACATATAATGCAAGGGAAAGGAAAGTGATTCTAAATCCATACATCTTATAGTAAAAATATGTGGATATGATTTTAACCAGGTAAAAGATCAGAGATTCCCCATAGGAAAAACAAAACTAAGAGTGAATTTTACAAAATTAGCCATAGAAACCATGAGAAAAATCAAAATTAGTCTCAAAGTTTGGGAAAAGAGAACACTTTCAATGGAGAATTCTATACCTTGTCAAAACACTCAGAAAATAAAATGTATTAGGCCAAAGATTGGAGAATGAATCATGAACATTCATTAAAAGGACTACTAAACTATGACCTCCAGACAAAAGGAAATCGATTGCACAAAGTAGAAATAAAATATGTAAGGGTAGGTGAGGTTCCAAGGTGAGCTGACCTCTTCCCTACAGAAGCAACAAAACTACATTCATGTAACAACCACAGCCTTTTTAAAAGGGATGGAGGATGTGAATCTCCACAAAGAGAAGGCATACACATCTCCATGAGCAGCAGGAAAAGCTTATCAGTCTCAGCATGAATGCTGCTCAGTATTGACATATGTGGTCTTCTGGGAGGATCCAGTGACACAAACCCTCTTCCCAGGGCTGGAGGGCTTGCCCTCTTAGCAAGTACCACCACACCTGGAAACTGATTCATAAGCACACAAAATCTGTTGTGGAAAATGAAGGGGCCTTTCTCCAAATAACAATAGGACTCTAGGAAGCAAAGGACAAAGGAAAAAGAAAATGGAGAGCTAATAGATGAAGACATGACTTTAGGGCCTTTCATTCATGGAACCAAAAATTCAACATGGCAACTAAGAGAGATAACCTCCTTGTGAACTAAGACACTGCTGGTCAACCACTCCAGACTAATTTTTTGTCTGTTTTACAATAAAGGACACCATATTGAAGCAAGACTGACGGAGAAACACCAGCCCCTCCACCATGAGTGCACTTTGGTGCTGGACAATTGTGGCTGCAGTTTCAGTTCTTGGGGCTGCCTGCCAGGGCAGTAATGGTTCAGCTAGTTCTTCAACCCCAGTACTAAGAAATTTCCTGCAAAGAAGGTTCTGCAACTCTCTAAGGAAGGGTCATTAGAGAAGCTTCAACAAAACAGCTGCTTCACACCTACTTGGGGTACTGCTTAACAGTTATGCATATCTGCTTGCTACTATCTAGCATCCCCAACCAAGTCAGACCAGAGACCACACAGGCCTGTACCTAGCCTTAAAGAAGACCAGGTGGGCCCCACCCAGGCAAGAGGAAAAAAGACCATACACCCCTATCAGCCCAAGGAAAAGACAATGCACCCCATCCAGACAGAAAACTAGCACATCCTAGGCCTCTGCCTCCGAGAATCCATGGGCCACCAGTTCCACTGTGTAGAGGCTCATAACTTCCAATAGACTGAAACCTGCCCATGCTAGTAGGGATCTCAGGACCTCTGGTATCTACTTCCCTAGCCTAGATCCAGTGATTTAAAAATGTATATTTGGAATATGGAAGAACTGGGCTCACAGATTGCACCTAGGCAACCTATTAACCTCCCTGTGCTGGAGAGCTGCGAAATTTGCAAACATAATCTGTAAGTTTTACTTGAAACAACATCAGTGGCTTGCCAAAAAGGACATTCAAGAGAGCAGACTACCACTCCCACTGAAATCAAGAAACTGGCACCTGCCATATCATTATACAGCCAAGAAGAAATCTAAAGTTAAATAAAAGAAAGGAAAGCCAGTGTCATACAAAAGCAGGAAAATATAACAAAAATCTAAGTCACCTTAGAAGACATGGATGGTTCATAAAGAGGAAGATAACAGGAGTTCACCAGAGAACCTCCATTATATGAATTGGAACAATCTATCAGATAGTATGTTCAAAACAGTAGTTATAAAAAGCTGAATGAAATGCAGGTGGCACACTGAAAAGAAGTGACAGACCAAAGAGAATTCATCACCAAAGAGACTGAGGTCATGAATAAAGTCCTAGCAGAAATGCTGGAGATGAAAGATACAGACAAGCAATTGAAGATAAACATGGAAAGCACTATAAACAGACTCAATCTTGTAGAGGAACAAATATCAGAAATTGAAGATATGATAAAGAGGCAACCCTCATGGAAGAAGAAAGAGAAACAAGATTGAGGAAAAATGAAGAAACACTACAAGAAATATAAGACATTATAAGAAAAACAAATAAAAGCATAGTAGGTGTACTGGAAAGAGAGGAGGCAGGTAAAGGACCAGAAAACTATTTAAAGAAATAGTAACAAAGAATTTCCTACATCTGCTACAAAAGGAAACACTTGAGTTTCAAGAAGCAGATGAAATACCAAAATTTCTAAATGTAAATAGACTTATACCCAGACACATCATAGTAAAACTAGTAAAAATCAATGACAAAGAAAAACTACTTAAGGCTGCTAGAGGAAAAGAAATCTATAAAGACACATCCATCAAGCTACTATCACACTTTTCAACAGAAACCCTACAGACCAGAAGAGAGTTTTGACGTATAACAAAAAGGGAAAAAATAAGTTGTTCTGTACAAATACATAAATATAAAATGGTATTAGCTGATAGAAGATGATCACAGAGCATTACAATTAGAAACAAGCCATTGGACAACCACAAAATTCAATTCTAAACCAATATATAGCCAGAAAGTAGACAAAACTGACATAACAGACACTGAAAGCCATAAGATGGAAAGCAAAATTTAAACAAACTGGAAATGAAGCAATGAACAGAGAAAAGCAAAACAAAGGCTCAAATGATAGTAATGAAACCCTTCATTTCAGTCATCATCCTAAACATGAATGGACTGAACTCACCAGTCAAAAGACATAGAGGGACTGGATGATAAAAAACAGAGCTCATTAATATTATGCCTACAAGAAATGAATATCAGATCCAAAGATAGACATAAGTTGAAAGTCAAGAGCTATGAAAAACTATATCAAAGCAACAACAATGAAAGGAAATCAATAAATGCAATATAATAACAGATTTTCCAATTAAAAGCGGTTTCACGAGGCAAGGATGATTACTACATCATGGTCCAGGGAATAATCTCACAGGAAGTAATAACCATCATCAACATATATGCACCCAATACAGTACCATTTAAATATATAAAATAAATACCGACATTGACTGTAACACAGTAGAAGCAAGGCACTTCAGTACTTCATTTACATTAACAGATAGATCATCTAGACAAAAATATCAACAAAGAAATTAGGGGTCTAATTAAAACGATAGATCATTTGTACCTAAAAATGTACACAGTATACCCAAAAAAAATATATACCCAACAAAAAATATACATTCTTCTCAAGTATACATGAGACATTTGCAAAGTTAGAACACATCTTGAAACACAAAACAAGTCTTGGCAAATTTGGCAAGATTGAAATTTTGAAAGCCTCTTCTCTGACCACAAGGGTGAAAAATTAGAAATGGACCAAAAGGACAAAATTGGAAGAACCACATAGATGTGGAGATTGAACAGCATATGTATGAACAACTGCTGGACCATTGATGAAATTAAGGAGGAAACTAAGGTTTATCGGAAAACAAATGAAAATTGGCAGATGAGCTACAAGAACCTGTGAGATGCAGCAAAAGTAGTTCTGAGAGGAAAGTGATATAAGCACACATCAAAATGCAAGAGAGAGCCCAAATTAAATATGTACCTACTCATCTGAGGAAACTAGAAAGGGAAGAAAGAAAATCAGCAGAAGAAAATAAATAATAAAAAATAGAGTAGAAATAATTGAAATAGCAAGCAAAAAGATCAGGCACATGATAAATGACTCTAAGAGATGGTTCTTTAAGAAAATAAACAGGACAGACTCACTAAGAAAAAGTGAGAATAAAACAATAATAAAAATAATAATAAAATCATAAATGAAAGAGGTGAGATTACAACTGACTTCACAGAAATATAAAGGATCTTGAAAGACGATTATGAACACTTGTATGCTAACAAATTTATCAATTGTGAAGAAATGAACAGGTTTCTAGAATCCTACTATATCCCCAAACTGAACACAAAAAAACAAGAACAGCTTAAACAGAACAATTGTAAGCACCCTAATTGGAGCAGTAATGAAAAGTCTCCCCCAAAATAAAAGCCCAGGCCAAGATGACTTAACTAGAGAATTCTACTGAACATTAAAAGATGAGCTAATCCCAATCACCCTTAAACTCTTCCAAATAGCTGAAGAGGAGGGAAACATTCTAAATATGTTCTATGGGATCAATATTATCCTGATTCCAAAATTAGACAAAGAAAGCACCAAAAAAGGAAAATACAGGCTAGTATCACTGATGAATACAGATGCAAAAATCCTCAACAAACTCCTGACAAATAGAATTCAACAGCACATCACAAAAAAATATACACCATGATCAAGTGGAATTTATTTAAGGGATGCAAGTTTGGTTGAACATATGCAAATCAATCAATGTAATATGCCATATCAACAAAGAGAAAATAAAAACCATATGATGATCTCAATAGGTGCAGAAAAAATAGACAAGTTCCAACATCCATTCATGAAAATATCCTCACTAAAAGAGAAATAGAAGGCACATACCTCAACATAATCAAAGTAATATATGACAAATCCATGGCCAACACCATAATCAATGGCAAAAACTGAGAGCCTTTCCCCTAAGATCTGTAACAGGACAAGACTGCCCGCTCTAACCAATACCATTCAACATAGTCCTGGAAGTTTTAGTCAGAGCAATAAGGCAAGAAAAGGACATTTAAGAAAACCAAATGTGAAAAGAAGAAGTAAAACTATCATTATTTGTATATGACAAGATTTTATACCTAGAAAATCCTAAAGATTCCATGAAAAAACTACTAAATTCAATGGATGGATACAGCAAAGTGACAGGCTATGAGATCAACAACAACAAAAAAATCATTAGCAGTACTGCAGGCAAGCAATGAAGTAGAAGAAAAAAATAACAAAGAAATCCCATTTACAACAGCACCAAGAAAGATCAAATATCTGGGAATAAACATAGGTAGTGAAAGATTTCTACAATGAAAACTACAAAACCTTAGCAAAAGAAATTGAAGAAGACATAAAGAGATGGAAAAACATTCCATTTTCATGGATCAGAAAGATCAACATAGAAAAAATGGCTATCCTATCCAAAGCAACATTTAGGTTTTATGCAATTCGAATCAAAATTCTAGGAACATTTTTCAAGGAAAAAAACATACAATAATGAATTTTATATGGAACCACAAAAAGCCACAAATGGCCAAACTATTCTGAGAAAAAAGGAATCCCACTCCATGACTTTAAAATATATTACAGAATGATCATAATTAGAACAGTATGATACTGGAATAAAAATGGACGTATCAATCAGTGGAATCAAACTGAGAGCCCAGAAATAAACTCACAACTATATGGACAGTTGATCTATGACAAAGATGCCAAAAGCATGCAATGGAGGAAGGAAAGTCTATTCAACAAATGGTGTTGGAAAAACTGGACAGACATTTGCAAAAAAAAAAAAAGAAATTAGATTATTCATTAGTGCCATGCACTAAAGCTAGTTCAGGCTATATCAAAGACAGATCCAAAACCATAAAAGACTTAGAAAAGTGTGTGGGAAAAACATTCCATGATCTCATCCTCAAAGATATCTTTGCGGGAAGAATAGTGACAGCAAAAGAAACCAAAGGAAAATTAAGCAATTTGGACATCAAACTGAAAGACTTCTGTACAGCAAAAGAAGCCACCACTAAAACAATAAGACAACCCACAGAAATGGAGAAGATATTCACACAACATATATTAGATTAAGAACTTAATCTCCAAAATATACAAAGAGCTCATACACTTCAACAACAAAAAAAGCAAATGTCCCACTCAAAAAAGAATTAAATAGACACATATTTAAAGAAGACACACAGATGGCTTACATACACCTGAAAAAGTGTTCTACATCACTCATCATGAGAAAAGATGGAAATTAAAACTATAATTAGCTACCACTTCATATAAGTGAGAATAGCCTTTATCAAAAAGACTGGAAATATCAGGTGTTCTAGGGGATGTGGAGAAAATGGAACCCTCCCACATTGATGGGGATATAAATTGGTTCAAACTTTTTGAAAAAAGTATGGAGTTTGCACAAACAAATAGAGATGGATCTACCAGGCCCACTTTTGGGCATATACCCAGAGGATAAAAATCTTTAATGAGAAAAAAGTCTATACCCCTATGTTCATTGCAGGAAACAACCTAAATGCCCATCAAGAGAATGCTGAATAAAGAAGCTTTGGCATATATACTAAATGGAATTCTAGGCCACTGTTAAAAAAGATGAAATTTTAATTTTATCCTTTGCGATGATTTGGATTGAACTGGGTGGGGGGATGTTCATGCTAAGCAAAATACAGGATGGTTTCACTCATATGTAGACTATAATGAAATGAAACTAATGAACACACAAATCCTAACCAAAATAGCAGGGCACAGGACTATGATTGTAGGGGTCGGGGTTGGGGTTAGGGGGTTTGGTAAGAGGCGAAAAGGGTAAAAGACACTAGAATTCTGGTGGTGGGTGTGGTGTGAAATATAGACTGAGATGCAATTCAATATACTGAAATGAATATGGTATTGTGAACTAAAGATATAATAAATAATGCTATTAAAAATAAAAAGGAAGAAACTACTGACAAAACTGTGATCTATCTACATGACAGAAAATGAAAATAAATAAAAACAAAATACTCAGTAATAAAAAGAAATAAACTATTGACACAAGTACACACATACACAACCACAATGAGATACCACCTCACACCATCAAGAATGGCTTGTACCCAAGAGTTTAGAAATAATAAGTGTTGGCGTGGGTGTGGAGAAAAAGGGGCCCTCCTTCACTGTTGGTGGGAATATAAATCAGTATAACCTTTCTGGAAAACAGTATGGCAATTCCTCAAATAACGATAGAACTAGAATTTCACCCAGCAATCCCATTCTTGAGCATATACCTAGAGAAAACAAAATCTCTCATCAGGAAAAACATCTGTACATTGTAACAGCACAGTTCACAACAGCAAAGACATATAAAAAGAAACCTAAATACTTTTAACCAGATGATTGGAAAAGAAGTTGTGGTATATATATATTCAAAGGAATTCTAGCAACTAAAAAAAAGTGCCCTTTCCAACACTCTGGATGTAAGAGTAGGAGAACACATTAAACAAAATAAATAAGAAGGAAAAAGAGAAATACAGGATGATTTCTCTCATATGTGGACTATAATGAAACAAAACAAATAAATGGATAAATGCCAGTAAAAAAATTCACAGGGCACAAGATGATGGCTGCCAAGTGTGTAAAAGGAGGAGGAAGGGAGAGCAGGAATAAGGTTGTGGTAAAGGACACTAGAACTCTGGTGGTGGGTATGGTGTGTAATAAATACCTGTATACTGAGAAGTGAGTTCAGTATCTTAGAGAGAATATGGATTTGTAAATAATGGAATAAAATAATTATATTTAAAAAGCTTAATAGACAAACAAGTTCAAGAATGCATCACAACTACATCATTTTTAGAAGAAATACAAAAGAAATTTCGTAAAGTGAAAAGAAACCTCACTTAAAAGCAGCAAGATGGTAAAAATATAAAATGTGAGGAGGAGGTGAGTAAATAAGCTCAACAGTAACTTGATTTCCGGGGGTAAAAAAAGACTATGAGCATAAAAACTTACACGTAAACCACAGGGTAATCTTAAAATGTTAATCCACAGTATAAACAAAGAAGAAAGTGAAGAAACAAAAGCAACATGAATGTTTTTAAAGCACAAGAAGCAAATAAGAACAAATATTCAGCAACAGTCTTTAACTATGCCTAGAAAACAAATAAAATGACAATAAACCATTACCTTTAATATTACTGGATTGAACTAACCAATCAAAAAGAATAATGTGCCATATGGCAAAACCCAACTTTCTGATGCATACAGGAAACCAATATAAATTACAAAGACAAACATAACTCAAAATCAAAGGTTAGAAGACAATTCTACAGTCAAATAGCAGCCTGAAAAAAAAAGAGGTGGTCACACTTATATCAGATAAAATAGACTCCCATATAAAGATTTTAAAAAGGATTAACATTACATAAATAAAAAGTGTCCCCCAAAATAAAAACCCAGAACCAGATGGCCTTACTAATGAGTTTTACTAAACCTTCAGAGAAGAGTTAATACCTCCTCTTCTCAAGTTCTTCCAAAAAACTGAAGAATACGGAACATTTCCAGACACTTTATATGAGTCCAACATTGCACTTACACCAAAAGTAGACAAGGATGTCACAAAAAGAAAATTACAGAGCAGTATCTCTGATGAACACAAATGTAAAAATCTTCAACAAAACATTAGCAAACTGAATTCAAAAATACATCAAAAAGATCATCCATAATGACCAATTGAGATTTATCCTGGGCTTCAAATATGGTTCAGCATACATAAATCCATTAATGTAATACAACAGATCAGCAAAAAGAAGGGGAAAACTATATGCTCATAATAGATGTAGATAAAACCTTTGACAAGATCCAACACACATTTATGATAAAAACTCTTGATAAAATAAGGATAGAAGGAAAATACCTTGACAAAGTAAAGGCCCTCTAAGACAAACCCACAATCAAATATCATACTAAATGGTGCATATGAATAAGATAAGAAACAAGTCAAGAGGGTCCATTCACATTACTGGTATTCAACATTATACTGGATGTTCTAGCCAGAGCAATTAGGCAAGAAAAAGAAATTAAAATAAATGAAATAAGAAAAAAATCCATCACTATTTGCAGATGGCATTATAGTATATATACCTATAAAACTCTAAAGACTATCATAAGACTATTGTTGGGAAAACTGAATAGCCACATGCAAAGTAATAAAAACTAGATCACTCTTTAACACCTTACACAAAAATTAAGTCAAAATAGATTAGAGACTTGGATGTAAGACTGGAAATCATAAAATACAAAAAAACAAACAAACCAGGAAATGCAAACCAGGAAATGACATTGGCCTTAAAGAGGTATTTGGAGACTCAAATCCAGTGGGAAGAAAAAAATTTAACAAATGAAACTACATAAATGAAAAGCATATAGATAGCAAAAGAAAATATCATCAAAACAAAAAGACATTCCACTGAATGGGAAAAGATATTTCCACATCATGTATCTGACAAGGGCTTAATATTGATAATATATAAAGAACTAATAAACTTCAAAAACAGAAAAATATCCAATCAAAAACTGGCATAAGATCTGAATAGATATTTTTCCAAAGAAATGATTACAGATAACAACCAACAATCAAATGAAAAGATGTTCCTCATCTCCTGTTATTAGGAAAATTCAAATCAGAACAACAATGAGATATCACCCCCAATTGTGTCAGAATGGTCATTATCCCAAAGACTGAAAATAAGTATTGGCAATGATGCACAGAAAGGGGAAGACTTTTGCATTGTTGGTAGGAGTTCAAATGAATATAACCATTATAAAAAACACTGTGTAGATTTGTCAAAAAAACTGAGAATAGAAATTTCATATGATCCTGCTATAATACTTGCAGGTATTTACCAAAAAAACAACAACACAGAAACAACTAATCTGAGGATATGTGCAACCTGTGTTTATTACAGTATTATTTACAATGGTTAAGAAATGGAAACAACTTAAGTGTCCATTTACAGATGAATGAACAAAAAAGATGTGGTATATACACAAAGGAATACTACACCACCCTAAAAAAGATGAAACCCTGCCATTTGCAACAACATACATAAAACTAGAGAGGATTATGTTAAATGAAAAGGTAAAAATAAATACTAGTTGATTCCACTTACATGTTGAATATAAATAAAGAAAACAGACACAACAAATACTAAATATTGAACATTGACAACAGAACAGAGTCCAGAGGTGAAAAGGTGGGCAGTGGGAGAAGAGGGTTGTGGAGGTCCAAAGGGCAGTTGTGGAAAACTCTGAACTTTTGGTCCTATTAGTGGTATATTATCAAATATTTGATGAGTATTAAACCCGCACATCCAAACTTAAAATATTTTGTAAATCAAAGTAGCTAATTAAAAAAAAAACCATACATAATATCTAAGACCTGGTCTCCCTAGGAGAAAGCTGACAAGTTCTTCCAGTCACTAGAAACAGCCTAACTTGGTTAGAGAAGCAAAGAAGGAAACAACAAATATAGGTGGAAGTCATATGGGATCCCATTAAATTTAAATTTAAGAATGTTGTAGTATTATTAAAAACAAATCCTAAAGTTATGAGAAATAGATTTATGGATGCCTAAAACCCACTGGAATTTAGCTGTGAAGCTGATGTCAGAGGTCAGATCTAGGACACAGATATGCAGGAACCCATCTGGTCACCCTCCGTTCCATGAAAGAATCATGACCTACATGTTAGAGAAACAGTAGGATACTTTACACACCTCTCCATGTTTGACTGCTCAGAACATGTGACCAGTGGCAACTTCCTTTTCCTGGAGACCATCCCCCATGGTTTCCCTGAATGTATTTTCTCCTGCTTTTCCAGGCCCACCCCAGCTTATCTCCTCTGTCCAGGACTGGGTTTAAATTGTTTCTCACTCATAACTTCCCTGTAGCCCATGCTGCCAGCTACCATGCATGTGTCAGGCACCTCTCAAAAGTATCCAGATCAACATGCGCTAAACCCACTTTTGGCCTTCAGTCATTTCCTAGGCCTCCCTACACCCATGCCTGACCAGTGACAAGAAGACCCAAGCTGGCTGGCATGGGTGTCTCCACTTTGCCTCAATTCCCATCACACCCAGTTTTTCTCTGTCAGTGGGTTTCTTTAACTAATTTTTCTATTTGTATGTTTTCTTTATTGATTCTTGGACTGGAGATGCCACAATTTACGCTGCACTGAAACAAGAATTCAGACACTCATATACCAAGATCATCTGCAGAGCATAAAACTGCTCTCCTGGATCCCAGGAGAAACGACGTTTCTTCAATCCTATCATTCAACAAATGTGCTGAACAACCGCTCTGCACCGGGTGCCTCTCCCAGTGCTGGGGCTTCAGGGAACCAGCCAGGACCCAGGTCCCCAACCTGTGAAGCTTCTGTTACACTTGAGGATGGGAGGAAGGTCAGGAATTGAATAAATGAGTTATGTAGGTGAGCATCATGGGAAAGCCAGACCAGGGAAAGGAAAATGGAGAGTGGGCAGAATAGGCATTCCCAGCTGGTGTTTTAGGGACACTGCTCATTGCCGTGCAGTTTTGTTTCAGTGAGAACTTTTCCTCTCTTCTCTAATGAAGAAATGGATGAGCTGTTCATGAGCCCATGGCCTATTTCTACTGTCTGGACACTGTGAGTCATGTTCTGGTTGTGTCTTTCTTTTGCACTGCTGCTGCTAAGCTGACAGACTTTTCTGGACAGCACGTATATTCAGTGTTCTGACATCTCCCCTGGTTCTGTCTCATTTTCCCCTAAGTTTTCGGTTTGTCTTGTTAGCATTATCTATGTTTAGTGAGCTGGTAGCTAATCTTGCTTATTTTCCAGTGCCTCTGTCATGCCTGGAGGTAGAGTCATGGAGGGAACCTTCCTTCACCTCCTCTGAGAGGTGCTGCTGAGAGGAAAGGAAACTGGCCTAGTCCCTTAATAATAAAGACCACAGCGCTTCTGAGACCTTGACTAAACTCTTGAGACAAAGGGCCTTTCACATATCTAGGATAAGAGACCCTTGAAACTTGTAAAACAAATGTGATGTGCCTAATGCTGTGACATTTATTTCTCAAAAAGAGGAAGGGAGAGGAAGAAGGATTTTTAAGAAAAGTAGGAAGGAGAAGGGAGGGAAGGAGGAAAGTAGGGAAGGAGGGGAGGAAACACTTGCAATTATTTGTTTATTTATCTTTAGTTGTTCTGCTCCCTGATTCCACGTCACAAACCCAAACCTTGGGCTTTACATAATGTATGCCTTAGTCACCAACTTAGTTCCTGAGCTACAGGCATACCAATGCTGAATGAATATTAGCATAATTTTGTCAAAGTTCATGTTCACTGATAATATCAAGTAGTCAGAGTTTAAAGTAGAATAAACAAATACAAACATAAAACCTCTTTCCAAAAGCATGTATCTGATGATACTTTACAACTTTTTGTGCTTTGACAGTAGAGGACTACTCAACTTCACACCTTTCTCACCAGAAGCCAAGTGGCAATTCACTGTGGTATGTGCATTCATTCCAGAAAAGCAAATTAGCAGGTTATTAAAAGATTTGGATGAAATACCCATGGAAAGATACTTACTCTTAAAAGTCACTAAAATAGTTGATGGGGGTCAAATGAATGATTATTTTGAAGTCATGTTACTTCCCACTAGACTTTCCAGAAGGTTCACTTGAGAGGGTGCAGCAAAACTGCTTCCCTGTGATCGACTCTTGCCTACACCTGGGATGTAAACTCATTATGAGGCTGTGCTGTTCACTGAGTCAGGCCACTTCTGAGTGACATTGCGTCCAGGCACGGCACATCAGCCCCCTCCACTTGTCTTGGGACAAGATTCACTTAGTGAAAGAGGCACACACCTCTTAGCTTTACTTCCCACTCTTCCTATAAGTGTGGATTTCCATCTTCAGGAAACAGAAGTGGCCACAAACCACATTGGAATGGTAAATAACCTTTCAATCCTCACTTGGCCCCTCCTACACTCAGCTTTCCTGCCTCTGCTGCTGCTCTCTAACCAGGTCACGATTTTCTTTCAAACAGTAACAGTCCCCAGTGCTGTGTATCTACTTAACTCTGGGAAGAGCCCTGATGTTCCTAAAGAAGCTCACAGTGCATCCTCACGTGCGTGTGTGCATGAGGGCCTGCGTCGGATCATGCTGTGTTGCCACCACATGTAGGACACGGGGCCTTTACTTTTAGGTGAAATTTGACTTACAGGGCGTGAGCATCAATCACCTCCATATTATTAAATATGCTGAAATATATAAATACATCTAAGAGTAGAAAATGAAATTCTGATCAAATTCCACATTTCTAAGAAAATACGAGCTAGCAACAAGATAGTAAATGAAGTAATTTGAATTAGCGCTACTTTGAAGAGACAAAATTTTGTAAGAAGCTCACCAAAAATTCCATCTAGGTCAAAGAAACTCAAAGAGATTTTTAGGGAGTAGGAGGAAGAAACAGACTTGGAAACAGATAAAAACTGTATCACTGAAGAAAAAATAGGAGCAAAAAAGAAATCTTTAAATGTCAAAAGTACTAAAGACAATTTCTTCCCAGCTGTGTTGGAGCGTTTTAATATAGCATATGAGGATATTATGTAGAAAAAGTAATGTTTTTGCTGCAGATTCAGTAAAGGAAGAAACAAACTAATATTTACTAGCATAATATTGGGTGCTTTCACTTATATCATCTCACCAACCAACCCCAGCAGGACTAAATTATGGTGCTCACCTTACAGAAGAGGAAAAAGACCTTTAGAGAGACTAATAACTTGTTCATGGTTACAAACCTAGCCAATAAGAGCTAGAATTTACACCCAGGCTTATTCCATTCTATAATATATCATCCTTTCACAAATAAGAATAAAACACTTAAGAATAATGAACAAAATTGTGTAAAACTTGTATGCCATAATCTATGACATCCTTGAAAGAAATGACAAGAATAAAAGAAAAGATATTTTATGTTCATGAATTAGAAAACTTACTATTGTTAAGAAGGCAATGTTCCTCAAATTGATCTATAGACTTAATGCAATCCCTTTAAACATTATAGCTGGCTTTTTTGGCAGAAGCTGACACATTTACCCTAATATTCTATAGAAATGCAAGAAAAAGGACTCTCTTTTTGCTGCTCTTGACACATACAGACACAGTGTTTGAATATAAAATAAGAACATATCCAATAACTAAGCCACAATGTCGACTAGAAGTTCAGAACACTTTATCAATGTGATCTTGTCCAAATCCCCATAATCTTAGGATTATATTATTCCCATTTGATGTATTAAGAAAGTAAAATATTTTGCCTATTTTCTTCTTTGTAACTTACATCTAAATCTTTAATCTACTCTGAATTGATGTTCATATATGGTATTAGGTAGTGATCTGGTTTCAACCTTTTGTTTGTGGCTGTTCAGTTTTCCCAACACCATTTATTGAAAAGACTGCCCTTGTCCCATTGTAAGCCTTTGGCTCTTTTGCTATAAATTAATTGTCCATTTACATGTGTATTTATTTCCAAGTTCTCAATTCTATTTCATTGATCTGTGTGTTTGCTTTTTTTCCAATACCACTATGACTTGATTATTATTGTTTTATAGTAAAGTTTGAAGTCAGGGAGTATGACACCTCAACTTTTTTTCTTTTTCCTAAGAATTGTTTTTGTTGAGCTCCCTTGTAGTTCAAAATAAATTCCATGATATTTTATTCTATTTCTGTGAAGAATGTCTTTGGGATTTAGATGGGGATTGTATTAAATCTGTATAGTACTTTAGGTAATATGGCCATTTTGATATGTTAATTCTTCCAGTTCATGACAATGGAATAACTTTCCATTTTTTTTGTATCTTCTTCTATTTCTCTTAACAATGCTTTGCAGTTTTCAAAGTGTAGATCCTTCAATGATTTGGTTAAGTTTATTGCAAGTAAATACTCTTACGTTGAGCTAAGAGAGGTCTTTGGGAGTTCAACTGCAATGTCAAGGGAAATAAAATCCAAAATAGAAAAATGTGAATACATCAAACTAAATAGCTTCTGGACAGCTGAGGAAGTTCTCATCAAAACAAAATGACAGTCCACTAAATGGGAAAAGATATTTGTACATTATGCATCAACAAGGGGTTAATATCCCAAATATATAAGAACTCATAAAACTCAACAACTGAAAAAACAAATAATCCTATTAAAATGGGAAGAATATCTGAATGGACATTTCTCCAGAAAAGACATACAGATGAACTAACGCATGAAAGTAAGTCCCACCCTCTCTTGCTGTTAGGGAAATATGAATCTAAATAGCAATGATATATTACCTCACACCCATAAGAGAGCCCACTAGAGACTGGAAACAACAAATGTTGGCAAAGATATGAAGAAAAGGGAACATTTTTGCAGTGTTGATAAGAATGTAAATGGGTATAACCACTTGAAAAAGCAGCATGGAGATAACAAAAAATGAGAATAAAATTCCACATCATCCTGTTATCGCCTTATGGATATTTACCATCCCCCTGCCCTCACAACAACACTAATTTGCAGAGATACATGCATGCACCCCCATGTTTATTGAACATTATTCACAATAGCCAAGAAATGGAAATAATCTATCCCATCGACAGGTGTGGATAAAGAAGATGTGGTATATATACATAATGAAATAACAGCTACAAAAAAGATTAAATTCTGACATTTGTAGCAATATGGATGAATCTAGAGGGAATTATGCTTAGTGAGATAAACCAGAAAGAAAAAGACAGATATCACATGATATCACTAATATGTGGTATACAGGGGTATCAAGCAAACAAGTGAACTAAATCAAATAAGAATAGACTTTCAGTTAATAAAAGCAAAGGGTAGGGAAGGTGGACAAATTAGGTATGGGGGGTCAATTATATGGTGAAGAAAAAACTGAAATGGTGACGAGCTTAATACATTAAAATCAGATGTGGATTTACAATTATGAACACCTTAAACCTATATGTTATGAAGCCATTTTCCTTCAATAAAAATTTTTTTAAAGTTCATCAGTGGTAGGTTTAAATGTTTGTATCACCACCATTTTGAGCATTTTCAGCTAAAAATGCTTTTTAGAGAGTGTCAATTTTATAATTAAGTTATATTTCCAGAATGATTAATAATATTGACATAACCACATTTGGTTATTACTCATTTTTATTCCTTTTAAATTTAGATTTTTGTGAATTGTTTTTCTATATACTATGCTCATGATTCTACTGAAGTTTTAGTTGAGTTCATATTGATTTTTATGAACTTTTATATCCAAGATTATAAAAATTATTTATAGTATGTATTGTAGATATATCTTTCTGAGTATATTATTTGCCTCATTTTGCTTTGTTACAACCTGTTTTGTTCAAACATCTAAAAATTTGTGCTAATGCTATCTATTGTTAGCACTGTAATTTTTTCTTTTGTTTTATGCTTTAATGGTCTAACAACATAAGAGAAGATACATTTTAAATTTTATTTTCTACATTTTAAAATGACTTTTTATTTCATATTTAGGCGAGACCTAAAATTTGACCCTAGTTCTGTTCAAGTAAGTTCCCACTGCCTTTTATGATTTATTTCAATGGGCAGCACTGTTTTGGGTTTAGGTGGTCAGGGTGGTGTATCTGTGGGACACACAGAGCACTTGAGTATCACTGACAGTCACATTACAGAAAGTAAGTTGCTTGGGAGACAGAAAGATGAGGATTTGGATAAGGATATTTGAGGATATTTGTATATTTGAGGATAAAACCATGTTGTGCCTGAGATACGAGCTGGGGAGGATCAGGAGTAGCAATGACAGATAAGTATTTTGTATGTTCCTCCAAAAGACAGGGAAAGGGGCATCCTCTATAGGTAGTCAACAGGTTGACCAAGAGCAAGCTAGGGACAGATGGGGGTTATGAGAAGTAAGCTTAATGCATACTGGAGTAGACTAGGAATAGCCCCCTTCTCCATGGTTTGTATTTATACAGAGGTAAGTATAATACACTATTAAGTACCACAACTTCAGTAGATGCTTTGGGGATTGTTCCTATTATTCTTACAAAAAAACTGACTAGTGCAACTGTAACATAAATAAAGAAAATTGTTTTTTTCTCAGATTTTGCATTAGAACTTTTATTGAGTCCTTTCAATAAATGGTGCTGGGAAAACTGGACAGTCACATGCAAAAGAATGAAGATAGATCACTCTTAACGCCATTCACAAAAATTAACTCAAAATGGACTAGAGATTTGGACATAAGACTGGAAACCATAAAATTCTTGGAAGACAACATAGGAAAGACATTCATGACATTAGCCTTAGGGTGACCTTTGGGGGCTCAATTTCAGCATCAAAGAAAACAAAAAGGAAAATAAACAATCAGGACTACATTAAACTAAAAAACTTCTTCACAGTGAAAGAAAACATCACCAAAACCAAAAGGAAACCTACTACCTGGGAGAAAATATTTGCATTTTATATTTTTGAAAAGGGTTAATTACCTAAAATATGCAAAGAACACATAAAACTCAATAACAGAAATGCAATCCAATAAAAAATGGGCAGAGGAATTGGAAAAACATTTTTCCATAGAGGATATACAGATGACCAACAGGCACATGAAAAGATGCTCCCACTTGTTGCTATGAGACATCACCTTACACCTGAAAGACAGAGATTTATGCACCCCCATTTTTATTGCAGTTCTATTGACAATAGCTGAGAACTGGAAACTACCTAAGTGCCCAACATCAGGTAAATGGATAATGAAGATGTGGTACATATATGCAATGGAATACTACACAGCCCTTAGAAGAGATGAAATCCTGTCATTTGAATCAAAATGGATGGATCTAGAGGGAATTATGCTAAGTGAAATAAGTCAAAAGAAGAAAGCTGGATACCAGATGACCTTGCTCAGAGGTGGAATGTGAATAGACAAAACAAAAGAATAGATAAAACAACCCTTAGGACGCTTGCAACAGAACTGAAGTTACCAATAGGGATTGGGATGGCGGGGTGGGACCGAAAATTGTGGCAGAGCTCACTGGGCAATGATGAACACTTGGTGATTTGGTGGAGGGCAGGGGGTGTTAACATATATATGAGGAATAGGAAACCTATACGGATGAGTTTATTTTTAATGCATAGAATAAGTTACTACAACAAAAAATGAAAACAAAAGACTTTCATTGACTAAAAGCTTATTTTCCTTGATTTAGTTCATTTGTTTGCTTGGATCTCTATACACTACATGAGCATTAACATATGATGCTACTAAAACTTCTGGCTTATCTCATTGAGCACAATCCCCTCTGTACATCCATGTTCTTAACAGAGGGATCCTATAAAGAAACTTATCAGTCTGAGGGGGACCCTTCTGGGATGACCCCACTCTTTGCTAGTGGGAATAAGGGCACTATGGGTCCCTCGGTTGGGAGTCATGAAGGTTAGAACTGCATGGTGCCTTCCATACCCCATCCACTGGCTAGCACACTGGGGTCCTCCAGGGTAGCCCTGCAGCTTCTGCACAAGGAGTGGAAGGCCAGAGAGTTCCTCAAACCAGGTCTCAGGTGGCAGTCCCTTGTGTTCCCTCTGATGTTACCTGAAACCTCTAGAACTTGGACTTCCTTTCTGCATGATCCTACCTGTCCTACAGGACCCAACCTAATGGCTGCCTATAATATGAACTGCTCACACAGATGATGTCAGTGCCTGGATCCCCATTTCATCCTCTACCACTTGCTTGTGTCACCATTTTGTGACTTTAGTGTCCACACAGTATCCTTGTTTCTCACATTAATGATCTTTCCCTGCATCTGTCCCCAGTCATCCATTTGCAGGGTCAGAGCTTGAACCCAGTTCCAACATTACTCTCTGGTACCTCTGGCTCACTGGCCTTAACATTTTCTTCAGCAATTGTTCCCTAACAGAGCCCTCCAATCCATTGGCCTTACACTTGTCTCCAGACACTATTCTGAATCCACAGAATCTTCCTGCTCTCCAACCATCATCACAATCATACTCTCAGCACATCTATCCCTTGCTCTTCCTTCCTGGTGAAGCCTCCACTGTTTAAACACAACCCTTCACTTCTCTAATAGCCCCCACTTCCTCCATGGCTCCCACCTCTGTGGTCTGCCACCTGATCAACGTGAAGAACAAAGCTAAGACACCCTAGCAGTTTCCATACCCTTGGGGATGTCAAATGGTAGACCCACAGTATCTATTGTGTCTTATTCCCAGTTTCCTAGGCTGATCCTCCTTCCAGAGTTCCACATCTTAGAATGACTCCTCTCATCCTTTCTTTCTTCATTCTCCAGCAGGTGGGCTGAATCAGTCCGACGGTTGGATTCCCTCCAGGGTTGACAGTGCCCACACAGTGCTGAAAGGCCTCCCCTGAGCATGTGGGGTCTGGAATTCCCACACAGTGAAGCTCTAGCAGTGCTCTCTGCCACCCTCCTGTCTCCATGTAGCACACAGCATTCTAGGTGCCAGACACAATGCCAGACCTACTGTCTCCCTCTGTCACAATCCTCAGAAGTCAGCCTGACACCCCTAGCCTGTACACCCCAGCACATCGTCTCACCCATAACCCTTCGTGGGCCAGCATGGACACTCATGTCTTGCTGCCCCCTCGTGCTCCACAGTCAGTTCTCTCATGGCAAAGCAGGATCATTTAGAAACATTTCCTGGTCCTCTCCCGCCCACCAGAGCCTCTCCTGAACCTCCAGCCTGCACCTGCCAGGCTCCCAGCAATGTCTCTCCTCATGTAGCACCTTGATCCACCTGCTCCCCAGCACTTGCTGCTCTCTGTTCTGCCCTACCCCAGGCTCTGCATTTGTACCTGGGTCCTCTCGATGTCTTAGCATGGTTGGGTCCTTCTTGTCCTTAGGAGCATAGCTTCAATTTACCTCCAATGCACTCTCCTTGCCTACCAGAAACATTGTCCCACTCTTCACCATCAACCTGACATGTGAACCTTTCCTTTACTGCACTTTTCACCTGCTGAAGCTTCTGTTGCTGCTCTGCCCTCGGGACATGCACTCCAGAGGGATGAGTTCTGTCTGCTCAGAGCTCCCCTAGCCTGTACCCAGAGCAGAGCTCCACACAATGCTCAGCCACTGGGATTTCTGGGCAGCGCCGCCCACAGGATCCCAGATGCCTGTTGTCCTAGCAGGCTCACCTCACACCCTGAGCATCTGAGTGAATCTGGTGTGCGCCTGATTTGTCATCCAGACCAGTCACTTCTTGGCACGAATGACTGGGTTGGAACGACAGGCATCAAACCATGAGTCTGCTGCTAGGTCTGCTCCTCACTGGTCTAGTTAGGAGTGTCAACCATCCTTTTGATGGCTGGGGCCCTGGTTTTTCCTTGCTGACTTCCCCAGACTGAGTGCCATCAGGACTGAATGTAAGCTCACACTACTGAGTAAACCCAGACCAATCAATGTGCCTCACATGTGAGACTTCTAGAGAAGATGGCCTGAAAATTTCAAGGAAATTATTGTTTTTATAGGATAGTTGACATTGGAGGGAAATCTAGTAAAAAACCCACTTAACCCCAAAAACCTACTTAAACTAGGAACAGTACATCACAAGAGTATGTATGTGCATACGCAAGCTTCATGACAGAGAAGGAAACTCAAACTATGAAAGTGAGTTTGTATGATCTTTAACAAGTTTAGATTGTAATTATGAATGTTTTCTAATTTTCAGAGCAAAGAATGAGAGAGTGCTGCTTAGGTTTGCAAGTGTAATTATTCTTCCTGTGAAATTAACTTTAACAGCAATGGGAAAGAGAATGTTTTCACTTTGTTTTTTTCAGAACTATTCAGGGCTTCCCTAACCTTTATGAGGACATCTCAATGCTCTGATAGCCTTGTGCTGCAAAGTGCCTAACCCACGTGAAGCCTAGAGATGTTCTCTTCAATCCCTAACAGGTTAGCACAGTTGCTGTTTGGGACCCTGCATGAGGCCACCCCCAGAATCATCCACATCAGCACCTTGAATGTCTGCCCTGTGCAGGATGTGCAGGTTCCCTTTGGCAGAGGATTCAGGGAGCAGGTGAGGCACTGGCAGGGAAAGGGAAGGAAACCTTGAATGTCTTCTAGATATGAGCTAATCAGTGAACCCTTAACATGCAGACTCATGAAGGGGAAGGCCTTTATTCCCTAGGAAGGAGGAGAGGGCTCCTCTTTCAGGCTCCTGACACTGACCTGTGTGGCCCAGTTCATGGTGTGGAATGGAGGATGGTGCAATCCTGACTCAGATTCACTCTGCAGAAAGCAGAAGGCAGTCCTTCCCTTTATCTTGCAAGAGGGTGACTTGAGGCTGTATTTTTAATTTGGAACTTGGTGTTTGACCAAAGTCTCCCAAGCCAGGATGGAAATGCACAGGCCCATGAGGCCACAGCAACCTTACAGCACACAGCAAAGGGGCAGCAGGGCCAACCTTCCTATCGCCCACTGCCCCACCCCTTAGCCACAGTAAGCGCCCCCAGTGCCCAGCTCTGACTCCTCACAGCACAGCTGAGGTCTGCCTCCCAGGTTCAATGTGGCTATGTGGTAGAGCCCCAACCCCAACAGGAACCAGCAACAAGGAGACGGTACATCTGAGGGCCTCTGGAGGCAAAGGCCAGAGAAAAAAGGAATGCCAAAAGCATCTGTGTGGGTGCTAAGACCTTCACATCCTAGCAGAGGTGAACAGCATACCTGATCATGGTGCAGCCCAGCTGGGCCATAACCTGGACTCCTGAGCACACCTGTGCTTGCTTAGCAGAGCAGAAGAGTTCTACGCTCACAGCCTGGTAGCATTTTTAGTCCTATTTTCTTTCTCTTCACCCATCCTTAGTATCTCTTGTTCTTCTTATATTTTTGAACATTTTTGTTGTTGCTTCCAAAATCTATTTGCATCAAAGGAAACTGTCAGCTTACCAAGGGAAGGGATGGCATCTTTTCTTGTATTGTGTCCCTGAAAACACAGGACATGTAATGGGAGCCTAATACTCCCGCCTCTGTGAGTGGATGAACAGAGCTTCTTGAATCATAACCATACTCCTATTCTTTAAATACTGCAAAGTGCTGTCTGAAGATTTGCCAGCACAATGATTAGGCTTCCTACTTCATCACTCAATCTTAGCTTGCTACTGTCATGTCCCCACTGGGAGCCACTCCTGAGATGTAGTGCCCACATGTCTGCACCCTCTGCTTCAATACCCATGTTGCACCGCTTCTGAGACCACCATGGGAAGCACAGCAAAGTGCCTCTCATGCAGCAGTATCCCCGCTAGCCCTGACATGGGCCGCGTGTCAGAGCAATGGCTAATGATGGCCAGACCCTAGCACCAAAGTTGCCCCGTGATCCACTGCACCTGCCAGTCTGCTGATCTACCCTGAGTGAGTTTTCTTGTTCTGACAGATGTGCTCTGCAGACTCCATGCATGTTCTGCCCTCCCACTATTCCGAGCGGCTTCACTGTCCATACAGACTGCCTCTCCAGGGACACCCTTGCTTTGTTTGTATTCTGCTAGTCACCACTTGCACAGTTGAAGAATTCACAAAATTGGTCAAACTGACTTCACACCCTCCACTGAGTGGCCCTTAAGGTCTGACTCCTCAGGGTCTGTTGGACAGAGCACATCTGTCCATTGAAGCCTACTTTCTGCAATGCCCAATCTTGACCCCATTAACTTGGCCACTCCTGATGCTGGTCCTATGGCTGATTCTTACTAGCTGCAGCTGTCAGACAACAAGGCCTATCAGGGTCAGGCATCAGGGGCCTCCTTCTGCAGCTTAGCCCTTTCTGCCAGTCTCTGGAAACTTGGGTCAGGCATCTCCTCTTGGATTTGCTGTGCCGGACTCAGAACATCCAAGTTCCTGGGATATTGGGTGAGACTTTTTGACTTGGCATCTGGCCCCTGTCCTCTGTGCCCTGCTGAAGCCTGGCCTCCCAGGACCATATCACCTCACCTGCTATACAAGGATTCTGACAAGCTGGTACTCAGAGCAGGCCTCTGTCATGGCCCCACATAGGAACATATGTTGACCCCACATGTCCCACTGCTGAGTGTTGGGTGTCTTCTTATGTAATCACCATGACAACACCATGGAGGGGTGACTGGTGCCTTCTTCTCATTCAAAAGGAAACTGAGGCACAGAGAACTTTAATAATCTCCCAAAGGGCAAAGGTTAAAGCAGGATTCAAACCCAGGCAGTGCCTCCATATATAGCCCTCCTTAGCCCCCACACCTTTCCATTCCATGCCCGACCCAGCCAACCTCTCCCCAAGCTACTATCACTTGATTTCCCTCTTCTAGGGGCCTCTCTCTATTGCCCAAATGCCACAGCAAATCTCTTTCTTCTGGGTTCATAGGCAAAGCATAAGTTCTATTTAAGGTGCAATAACTCTATAAATAAAAACCAAGAGGCTGCAAAGATGAGTTTTACATAAAGTGCTCCAGGAACTGTGATCTGAGTGCTCTTCATTCTGGCAGGGGAAAAAAAACAGTCACCCAGTGGAACCAAAGGCAGAAGTTCCCTGAGCCTTCCTCCTGCCTCTCTAGTCAGTATAGGGGCACAACAGAGAACTCACGTCTCTGAAAGCCCAGGGTCACTCACTTGTGGTCCCTGCCTAAAGCATGAGCTCCCAGGTCCCTTCGGCTGCCCCATCCCTCCCCAGTGTCACTCCCTCCCTGCTGCCACTCTTTAATCTGTGCACATAAGTTCAGTGGTTCCAACTCTGGGATCCATATTGAATCCTGCCAGGGACATAGCCAAGTAGCAGTGGTGGGAGAGCTGCACAGAACAGAGGGAAAGCACCCTGGGAGGCTTCTTAACCGGTACCAAGCCTGGGCCAGAAAGTCTCATCCTCCCTTCCCTGTATATACTGTCTGTAGCCAGGCTTTGTCTTCTGCTTGCTACCTGCAGGTCCTCAGGAACAGTTCCATGCAATGGTCATTTCTAGTGGGACAGGCTTCAGGTGTTTGTGTCCATGCTCATGAGTATGTCTGTATACCACGTTGAGTGTGACGGTATGTGTGAGTGGATGAACCCATGTTTCTGTGTGTCCATGTGCATATGTCTCTGTTTACAGCTGTATCTGTGTGTACATGTGTGTGTGAAATGTGAAAGAATGGGTGATTTCCATTGTCTTCTAAAAGAAGCTGAACCGAGTTCTAGGCCAGGGTGCCTGTAGGAGTCTCAGCCGCCACGGGAAACCTAGACTTGCAAGTCCATGAATAGGGCTGAGTCACTGCAGGAATGACTAACAGTGATGACTAACATGGAATAGGCTTTTTACAAAATACAGTGGAAAATCTTGACCCCAGGATCAAAGCCCTACCCTAGAACGGCAGAGTGATGCTGACTCTTTCATCATCCGACAGCCCAGTAACATCCATCTCGGGCCTGTGTTAAGGACAGCAGTACATCCGGCAGGGGTGTTTCCGGTTGAAAATTCTGGGTTAGAGTCTTCCATATCTAACTCCTGTTCTTCAAGCTACTCACACCACTTAGCTCATTATTAGCGCATCCTGGTTCTGCCTGAAGAATACATAGGTCTCAGCAAAGACCAAGTAATTGGGGATTCATCTTTCTTAAGGAGGAGCTATGCAATGCATGGGAGAGGGAGTTTCTTGTGTCACATCTATAGGTCCTGGACAGAGTAGCTGGCCCCTCTCCAGCTTGTCACAGGAGCCTGGTGAAGGGCTCTGAGCAGAAGACTCACCAACTGCTCTCGTGCTTGTTTCTCTGGCTACCTTGCTCTCAACACACTGTCAGGCAGCATGAGTCATAATTAGGTCACAAATGGACATCAAGCACTGATGAGAAGTCAGAAGTTTCTTCCCTGCAAGAGCATTGAAAGATCTGCTGAAGATGCTCAGGGGCACTTACCTAACTGGGTATAGATTTTTTTTTAAGGAAATGTGCAGGTAGGAATGGATGAACAGACAGGAAGAGAAAGGAAGAAGAAACAGTTTATTCATTTTTATTTATTGTTCATCCTGGTTGTTCCCCTGGGCCCCAGGGACCTAGGGATGTATGTATACTGTGCCCAGTGTACTAAAATGCTAGGTCACCAGGGCATGTATTTTTACAGAGATACTTCTAGTCCATTTTCTAACCGCATGTATTTGTTACTACTTGCTGTGTAACTAACCACCCCAAGAGGTAGTGGGATACTTCTAGTCCATTTTCTAACTGCATGTATTTGTTACTACTTGCTGTGTAACTAACCACCCCAAGAGGTAGTGGGTTAAAGGGCAGTCATTCTATTTGTTTACAATTCTCAATGTCAGCAGGCAAGGCTGGGTGGGGCTGTTCCACCCTTGGCTAGTCTCTCCTGGAGTCACTCTTGAGTCTGCTCACTGGGCTCTTCTAGAGCTGAAGAGCAAAGGATAGCCCACCAAGACGTGTCTGAGAGTTATCAATGGGTGCTGGCCAGATCAGGTGCTAGCCTGGTTTCTTCACAAGGGGACTGAGAGCCTGAGGAGTGAGTTCAATGCAAGAGGCTTCGGTAGTCAAGGCTTAGACTTAGCATGTCACCCTCCCTCATACTGCGTGGGTCAGTTAGTCATGCAGCCATACAGATTCCAGAGGGGAAACAGACTCTGCTCGGTGGGAGGTGTGGGATGTTCTGGTTACAAAGGGAGGTGTGTGTGATAAAAGAAGCCATTTAAGCCCCTGTTTGCAATTTCCCACACCTCATATTGAAGTGTTACAGAAGAAAGGACCCAGGACAGGGAGGTAAATGTACTTATTTATACATGCATATGTGTACATGCAGCATGTCATGCAGGTATGTATATAAGTAGATACTTATTCATTTATTTAGCACCACTGCATGGCCAATAGTGAGTTAGATCCTTTGCAAAACAGTAGCTCACATTCTCTGAGATAGCAGCACTCATTTCCAAGTACAAGTGAAGAAACCCGAGCATGGAGATCAGTGACACAGACAGTCATGGGAGGGTTCCTCAAAGTCTGCTTCTAATCATATCTCCTTGCCATAATCACACTAAACCTAGAGGCATAGCAGTCAACTCTAGCATTTTTGTTTTTTGTGTGTGTGCCTCTGAATGGCTAAGAGGAATATTAAGAATGTTTTTATTATCTATTATATAACTCAAACTTTAAGCATATTATATTTGCTGGCCCCAAATCCAGGTTATGCAAGATGACTTAAGGTGCGTGAAAAACAAATGTAAAAGTCGTCAGCAAGGCTGCACTGCTGGCAATGTCCACCAAACAGCTTCTATCCTTCCCTCTGCTTAGACCAGACACCATGGCTGCAGTCTTCCTCCTCTGTCCTCTACCCGCTGCCTGGCTGCACAGCATGTGCCCAGCAGCAGCACTGTCTCACCTGCACCTGCTAGAAAGGAAGGCTCTTGGGCTCTGCCTGGACCTGCTGAGCTGGAATCTGCATCTGCAAATCCCCAGGTGTTCAATGTGCATTAGAGTTTGAATGGTGTGGATCTGACAGATATTTCAGTAAGCAAAACTGACTCAGCTGCTCTTTTCCTATTATTGACCCAACTCAATTTATGCTCTTTACATTATTTGTGTATAAACCAATTTTTCAATAACCCAGATGAATCTACTGTGTAGCCAAGTGTGAGAAGCACCTGGGAATGTGCTACTCGAAGTGAGGTAGCAGCATTAGTGCGGTGCTGGGTGGAGGCAGGCAACCTGCTTCCCCACAGGCCTGTGTTTGCATTTCATCCAGCCTCCCCTCTGCCCACCATGCCTCTCACATGTATGATCACAACTGCAGAGTCACCAGCAAAGCATGACTCCTCTTCCGTGTTCACAGTACATGCTGTCTTCCCACCTCACATCTATCCCTAAACATGCCTTGGCACTCTTCTCACTAAAGAGGAGGACAGTCATTGCTGACTGCAAAATCCACCACAGGATGTCACCTATGTCTACCTTCTCCTGGATGCTGGCAAAGTTCAATCCTTAAACTGAAGCCTGGCTGTCTTATAACCCAGAGTGGCCACAGAAATAACTCTGGCCAAAGAGCTTTGAGCAAATGTCTTCTGGGTGGCTCAACTCACCTCTGCCACTTCCTTCCCTGATCTCAGATATGATGGCAGGGATGTCACAGCACTGGAAACCAGGAGGGCAGCAGTGATGTATTCCTGACACCAGTGAGGTACTGAGGCAGCACCTCCCACCTCCAGGCTTGGATCACACATGAGAAAGCAAAAGCTGTTCCGTGGCTTTCTGTCATTTTCTGCTGTTGTACCACTTCTACCCTTTATACTCTCGCAGTTAACAGATTTATTTTGCACATTAAAAAAAAGAAGAATAAAAGGGGAAAAAAACTAGATTCAAGTCAACTTTGTCATTGGTTTCTGTGGAAATCTGGAGAAGATATTGGACACACCAGGACATGAAACTTCTAATTTTTTTCTTCACCTTTCCCTTTTCTCTCTTTAGTGAAGAAAACACTGCAGAATGATGGAACTGAACAAAATTCTAGACTGAGAACTCAATTATTTAATAACTAAAGCACCTAAATATGATGCAAAATTGGTCCTTTTAATCTTTGCTCTAGTTTCTAACAATGAACTTAACATAGCATCACATGCTAGAATATGCTTTTGAGAAATACAACACACCAAGAATTTGCATTGATATTAGAAAATAATAAGGCGCTATGTAATAATCCATATGCTTTCAAGTATGAATCTAAATAATGTTCTAATGAGCTGTCTGCTGTTCATTTCTCTAACGACCTTCCATGAATCAAGTACATAATCTGAACACTTTCTTTTTCAGTATATATGGCAGATCATATTTTCCAAATGTGGACACAATAATATTTCCCACCCACAACTACTCCACAGTGTGGCCTAGGCATTCATAGTGAAAGGTGGGGTCTCTGTCCCCTCTCCTGAATGTAGGTGGATTTGTGATTCACATGTAATTAATGGAATGCGGCAGGAGTGGCTATATGGGAAAAGTCCAAGCGACTTGTGTCTTTTCTTAGAAAACTGGCATTAAACCCTTAACAGCCATTTAGCTTAATACCTCTGGGCTGCCATGTTGCATGAAGCTCAACGTTGCCAAGTGAAGTCCACATGGAGAGTTCCTGAGGTGTCAATGATGACTGACAAGGCTTGTCATGTGTAGTCTTTATTAAGTTGAGGTATATTCCTTGTATGCCCAATTTGCCCAGTCTTTATCATAAATGGATATCAAATTTTGTGAAATTCTTTTTCTGTATCTCTTAAGGTAATATGATTTTTATCCTTCCTTTTGACAATGTGGTAGATGTCTCTGATTAACTTGAAGATAATGAACCATCCTTATGTTCCTGGAATAAATCCCAACTGATCATGGTATACAATTCTTCTATATATTGTTGACTTGGATTGCCAATATTTTGTTGAAGACTTTTGCATCATCAGGGATATTGGCCTATAATTTTCTTTGCTTGTGGTAACTTGTCTCATTTGGGTATCCTTGTAAAATGATTTTTAAAGCATTTCCTTCTTTTAATTTTTGGAAGAATGTGAGAAGAACTGGTATTAATCTTCTTTAAATGTTTGTAGAATTCACCAGTCAAATTATCTAGTCCTGGACTTTTGTTTGTTAGGAGGTTCCAGGACTTTATCAGAACTTTGTATAAATAATGTTGTCTTGTTACTATGGAGTGTTTCTATTCAGGAGCATGGTAACTTGCTCCACTTATTTCAGCGATCTTTACTATGAGTAAATTTCTACAGTTCACTTTGTACAGATCCTACACTGTTATTTGCCAGTTATTTCGGAAAATCTCACACTTAGGTTGTTTGGCTAATGTCAAACTAGGACTGGGGGTGGGTTCAGGTACCAAAGAAAATCAGAAGTAACTTTGAGGGAAGGATGCCAGGAAAACTGATGATCAAGTTGAGCCTTAAAAGAGATTAGCAAAAGACAGTCAGTCAAAGACAGGAAGAAACCTGAGAGTATGTAGCAAGTATGCCTATATCTAGGGACAGGAGTGGCCAGATATTCTGGGAACTTAGAAAAATTGGATGAGGAGAACAGGACTGTTATGTAAGTTTTGTCCTGTATCATTGGGGATGAGAAACCAGTACATGGCTTCAAAGAAGAGGGCTGCTGAGGCAGATTTGCATTTTAGAAAGCTTGCTCTTCTGACAGTTCCAGAGGGTGGATGTGAAAAGCACATGGAAGTAGGTGATGAGTCTTATAGGAAGCTATTGAAATAATGTGGCAAGAGATGAGTGTCTAAATGAGACTAATGAGAGGTGAGAAATACCTAGAAAAAGAAAAAATCTGGTGATGACGAATAAGAGCCCAGGAAGTGATCAGTTATCTAGCACAGATATAAGGGTGACTGTGCATAATCACTAGAGGAAGGAACAGAGAAGGAGGGAGAGGGCCTGCGGAAGCAGGCAAAGAATGAATTGTCTGAGGCTCATGCCTCAGGAACATGCAAACTTGATGCTAAGGAGCATGTGGATAGACAAGGCCAAGCCTCAGGCAGGATTTAGAGACAGGAAAAAGAAATCCAGGAGTCCGCTGCATATAAATCACAATGAAAACTAAGACCGTAGAATAGTTCAGTTAATCAGAGGAAGAGGAATATGAAAAGCAGTGGATACCTGCCAAATCTACCCCTTTCTGGCAAAGAAGGCATGATTAATGGAAGGTCAAGGTGGGGAGAAATTTAGAGCAGGTGGAGGTACATGGTGAGGACTGCACTCTCAAGAGGCTGTCCAGGGCTAAGTCAGACTGGTGGATATTTGGGCCCACAATAAATAAGTGGGTTCATTTATGAAAGGCACCAACTTTGTCTTAAGGAGATATGCAACCAATGGGTAGAGACAAACTGACCAAAATATACTTTTGAAACACATAAAGCTCTAAATACAAATTCCAGGAAGACCAGCATTTCCAGGCAGCATCAAAGGAAAAAGAAGATTTCCATCTCTGGGTAAAACCTTATATTGAGAGCAAGAAGGGTGCAGGGCATACACTGGTTACCCTGTTTATTTATTTTATTTTGATGTTCTCTATAAATGACTGAAGCCTGTGGCATTTAGAGAAAACATATTTTCTTCTCTTCTGCTCTGTGATCTGCACATTTCTGTTCCAGACTTTCTAGGCACACTACCCCCTGGACTGGCTTACAACCTACATTCCCCCACCATACACATGTGGGTCACTGTTAGTTCACATTCTATGGGCATTCTTCTCCAAGAAAACTACAAAAAATCATATAGATTTTGTCCAACTTGAGCTAAATTACAAAACGGAATTGTCTGCATGCTTATCTGTACAACTACTGCACAGGATACATAACTGCACTTTGCAAGGTGTAAGCAATGCCAAGACAGTGGAGCAATGAAAGGTAAGAAAACATGAACTTCAGAGATAAACACAAAAGTAAACAAAATTTAGACTTAGCCTCACACACTGGGTTCTTCCTCTCACAATGTAAGGTCCCAGAGCAGGTTGAGTCACCCACCTGGGTTGTGGCCCACCAAGTGTAAACTCAAGAAGCTGCTGAGGGAATCAAAAGGAACAATGCATGCATGTTCAATCTTCACCCTCCCCTTTCCTTCCTCTTTCCTTTTCCTTTCTCCATGGCATTGCCATTCCAGCTTAGGAAAAAAACAATGATAATGCAATAAGGTGTAAACAGTCAAAGCTTCTGCTGGTTCCCTGAATAACACTTGCAACAAGTTATGAATGTTCCAATCTGGTCTTTCAGACTTGAGCTTGCACTACTTTCTCCAAATCCATTAACTCATTTCAGATTCACTCCCTCTCCATGCAACCAGGCCTGTTTTGTGAGGCACTAGGCTTCGGTTCACCCAAGGGAGAATGGAAAGTGGAGGTTCCCCACCCCTGAGGTGGTGACCATGTCCATTCAGGAGGACGAAATCCAGGGCTCAGGATAGAAGAGCCCTGGGATCTGGAATATATGCAGCCATGCAGAACAGAGGTCACAGCAGCTTCAGTTTCTCCACTAAGGAGCTCCTGCCTGGTGCATCCAGAATCCCTGAACCTCTTCTCTGGGTTTGGCCTTCCGTACTATGGGGCAACCCCAGCCCAAAAGCAGGATGTTGCATTTGAGGCTTGACTCACCCAACCAGCTCCACCTGCTGGCTTGGCTCCACCCACTAGTCCACAACCAGAACTCTGGGATACCTAGGACCTCTCTTCGGATTCTGATGGGATGACACAGTGCCTCCTCAAAGCCAAGTTCATGCCCAGGCTACATACGCAGTAGACACGCGCAAACTCAGCCCCTCTTCCCTCCTCCTCGCAGACCCTGCACAGAGTGCGTGGAGGCGCATCCAGGCCTCAGGCCGTGTCCAAATCCCTGGGGTTTCCATGACTGTGGCCTGGAAGTCAGCCCTGAGCTGGGTGGCCTCTCAGGAGTGGGAGCTGCTTGCAGGAGTGGAACCCAGACAGGGCAGGCACAAAGGCACTACAGGGATCAGATGGAGGCTGGGCCACTAGTCAGTACCAGTAGAGAGGCCTGATCTCTCTGGTGACACCTTGTGCTAGAGCCATGTGTGCACACAAAGCAGCTACTGGCTTCTAGTAGGGAAGTGATTTTAGTGACTCAGGAGCCTGAAGTACGTGTTTTTCCTGGAAAGGTACTTGGCAAGTCAGCTACTCAAAGTCTAGTAACAGGAAAGGAAACAATATTATTCTTCACATTTTGAGTCCACAAATACATTTTTCTTCCCTGGTCTAGAACAGACTGTGATTTCTCAAAATATATCCAGGCCTTCTATTCACAGCTAATACACCTACACCAAGAAACTTCAGATCAGCAGTCATGCCGATGAATACTGTACAAGAGAACCCTGAGGCCTGGGGTCAAAGGGGATGACAGGGAGCAGACTCAGTGGGTTAAGTCACTCTCTTTGTGGGTCGCTTGAGTGGAACACTGTGTTGTAGGCTGCATAGCCCTTCCTGAGTCCAGAGGCAGTTAGGACAGGATTCTTACAAGGAATCCTGGCCAATCTAATTCTGAACAAAGTGAGAACCATGGAACAGCTGGCCTTTACGTAAAGGGGTAACCCTTATGATCACAGCTTTGAAAAAAAAACTCAGGATAAGAGTGAATAGCAGAGAATGAATTTAGAATTGACCAGACATTATTTCTCTTTACTTGAAATTGGCTTTTGACAGAAAGCCATCTTTGTGATGGTTTTTATAGGACTGATACAAATGCATTGTGACTCTGGTTTAGCACACAAAAGAAAAACTGAAAGAGTATGGATGGCAATTAATCAACCTCATAGTTCTTTATTGCAAGAACTGATTGTCCCAAGGGCACTATGGGAAAAGAAAAGAATTGGAGAGAAAAGTGAAACTAGGATGCTATAGAAGCAAGATACCGACAACCATTCTGAGGCTCATCTCATGTGGTGGGATGGCCCAGTGCAAGCCCTCTCCATGGTGAGTCATCAGGGTGGAGTCGGGCCCTATGGGAGATCTGAAGCAGATGAGTGGTTCTTAACATAAACTGATGAATGTCTGTGTTATTAGCACAGACTAGTCTGTGTTCACATGGTGTCTCAGATCCATGAACACTGTTTACCTGTCACATCTCAACTTTCCCTATCATCTTGGAGGATGTAGTACCATTGTCCCAGTGGTAAGGGTATTGTCCCTGCCGAAGTAAACACATCATTGCATTATCTATTATTAAGGTTAGCTACAGAAATGCTTATGCTTTATTTCAAGGTCACTTTAGACACTGTAGGTAACAGGAGAATTGGCAATGAGCATCAAGGGGTCCCTTCTAATGCTAAATAGAACCTGAGCTCCCCTCAGCTTCTTGCTGGGTTTCCCAACTCTGTCCCAGGACTTTGTCCTATTAGAATTCTCAAAAACAGAGCCTCTTATTTCAAACACCTACACCAGCTGTGAGCCTGTGCCGTTAAGGTGTGTGGACCAAGATCATAAGAATAAATTTAAAATGGGATATTGCATACAGGTACACATAAGGTAAGTTAATGTAATATTTTTGCTTCCTTGCTTCCCTAAGCAGATGTGAAGCCCCAGTATATTTGAGGTAATATATTTTTCTCTTTCAGAAGTATCTTTAAAATTGGTTCAAGGGAATAAAACTTCATGATTCTGATGAACTGAAATGTGTCTTGCTCTTTGGTTTTGTTTTGGATGCTCCTCTGCTCCCCTCTGAAACCAAGTAAGTGTCCAGGTAGCTAAGGAAGCATGAGGACTCTGAATTACCACCCAGAAGAGAAGCATAGTGCCTCTTTAAAACACAGCTTCATAAGGCACACCTGGTGGAGTAACTGTTGGGTCAGCTGCCTCTGAAGAAGCACAATCCACATACTTCCCAAGGACTTGGGTTTATGTCCTGGGTCCAGGGTAAACAACCAGTGTGAACAGCTAAATAAAATATAATAAAATAAAATTGCTTCTTCCTCTTCTTTCTTCCTGCTTGCCTGCCTACTAACCTTCATCCCTGCCTGCACCTTTCCTTTAAAAAACACACACAGACACACACTCCGTGCATGTGCAGGAATAGACATGTCTAAGTATCTTGCACAGAGAATCACAGTGTTAAAACCACCTGTTACTACCCTCATTATTCCAGTTTGGGTGCTATGGAAAAAGAAACCAGTCAGCCTAGCTTTCATGTTTGCTGTACTGTGTTCTTTTGACATGCTGGCACAGTGCCTCCACTGTTAACACCCCAGCACCAATATCACCTACATCAGTGTGTTTTGGCAAAAGAGCCTGAAGTGATTCCACTGAAGTAACAGTTTATTCCTTAACTCCTTTAGACTTACTGCTTTCTGATGCTGACAAATAAACATCCCATACTTTAATCCTTATTATTGTCACTCACTCATTCAGAGCATTCTTAGTAGCATGAGGTCTGTTCAAACTACAGGTAACAACATTGCAATCTGTCCATGTGGGCCATGAGAATCTCTCCACTGTGCATAGGGGCCCTGCATGAGGGAATGGAGTCATGTGGTGTCATAGAAAGCCAAAGTTTCTTTCAGGGAAAGGACATGAAACTGTTCACGTACAGGATGAACTGTTCACCACAGTTATTCATATTATAAACGGTTAATTAAGGATGCCTTTAAATAGTTCACCTTATAAAGGTATTCAAAAGTCTGACTGAGTCTTCCAAGAATGTCATTAACAATTTTAAGAACTTTCATATTATATAAAGAAAGTTGGAGAGGTATGCTGTGTGGGAGGAAGCCATGTCAGTGTTGGGGGATTACCCTTCCACTGATTCTGGAAACCTTCCTCATGCTATTCTTTTCAGTTAACAGAACCCACACCTGGAATCCAATCTGAGCAAAAAGAGTGTCTCTCCAGAAGGTATATCAGATGTAATGGGTGTGATGACCGAACAATTTCTAATTGAGAGACAAAAGATTCAGTACTCTTCATGAACCTCAGAACAGCACCAACTAGTATCTCAGATAGAAAACTTACATAAGAAAATATCCTTTCTCTTATAATATTGATAGCTCCCCTGAAAATATGAGTTAAAGTTATTGAGAAAGATGAGTCAAGGCCAATATAGTACTTTTAATTTGTCAGGACTGAATGTGGGAGAAATCGACTGCTTATGATTTATGAATCGAGTTTTGAAGTTTTTACCTCCAAAAAGGTTCTTCAACTAGAATCTTGTTTATCCCTTGCATATCAAGTGGTAAAGTCAAATCTAATTGTTTAAAATATCTCTTTTTCCAGGCTCTGGATTTCTCTTTCCTTCTTCAGTTCACCCTTTATGTCTCAAGGAACATTAGTAGGTATTCTTTTTCTAGCCAAATGGAAAGGGGGTGTCCAATGGAGTCACTGAAAGCAGCTTCAGATGTTAGGTGAAAATGAAATGAGTCATCAGCTGGAGATACATGGGGGTGCAGTGCGAGAAGGGAGCTTGGAATGGATTTTTAAGTCCCTTCATCAAACATGGCCTCCAAAGCCAAGGAGAGTGCCAACAAGAAGGAAGGGCAAAAGTCTAATGAGTGTGCTGGCTGAGGGCTCCTTGGATTTTGGTACATAATCTTCTCTACCCACTGACTTTTTCCATTATCAAACTTTAGGCATAGATTTCCCTAGTTTCTCCTTTATTTAACAATGTCGGGGGTGGGTAGAAGAGGAACAGCTAGAAACCAAATTTGTTCTTACAAAGAGGTCAGGGAGGAAGGGAATCAGGAACTGGAGGTCTTCCTCATGCATCCCACAGGCCCCCAACCTGTGGTCTGGATCTCAAAAAGATACTTATTCCACACAACCACCAGACGGAGAGCATGCAATCATTCATTTCAAAATTCAGCCCCAGTGACTTCCTGTCTTAGCCAAAAGAGACCTTAGATCGCCACCAGTCACCCTGGGAGCAGGTTTCACTTTGGCTGCTGCAGCCTGAATTTGGGGAGTCTGACCCCTCTTGGAGGATCACATCCCTGGACAAATCCTACAGCCCAGGTCATAACACTTCAGCAAGGAACAGTTGGCTGGCTCTGAGATTTATTAGCAGGCTGCTCATCCCACAGGCTTCAGGGCTGCGCAGCACGTCTATGCCTTCTGTTTCTGACCAAACGTGCTGGCCAATAAGACAGAGACAGACAGATACACAGACTCATGCCCCACCACTTGATTCTAACTAGGAGCAATCCAGACCCCAGCTCCAATTCCGTCAAGCGCTCTGCCACTGTCTGCTGCACAGAACAGAGGGATGTGACCAGGGAATGAATAGACATTGAGTTCAGGCCAGTAGTCCGGTGGTGCCAGAGCATCTGACACCGCAGCAAAGGGACTCACGCACCTGGAGCCTGGGTGTCAGGCACCCAAGCTTTCAAGGGGACCTCTAAGGAAATGAAAACGACCTTAGGACCCTGCCTTTAGTCCCTCAGAAAAGCCAAACTACCCCAATGGCAGCCTCCCAAAACATGGCACTGAATACCCACTCTACTGGGGTCTTCCGGAAAATGTACAGCGACCAAAGCCCCTTTCCTGTAGAAAAGTGCTGCCTGTAATCCATTCCTAGCTCTCCGCCGCCGGGAGAGTGCACAGGAAGAGACAAGAACCAAACCTTGGAAAATGAAGACTACAACTTGCACCCCCAACGCATAATCTATTCTCTCCCCTCTGCACCGGGGCTGTGGGATGTCGTGGCTGCCAGGGACCAGAGAGTTCGCACATGTCCGTCTGCCTTAGCCGGCGTCGGCAACGAGGAGCCCCGGGAGTCCCTGCCTCTGACCCGGTCGCCTGTTGGGTGTCCCCATCCTCAGCGCGCTCGCACTCTTGCCTGTCTTTTCCCCTCCGCTCGAGGGAATCGAAGCCAGCTTCCTTGCCTGGCCCCGGACGGACCTGCGTCCCTAGGTCCGTGACAACTGATGCACCAGCCCCAGGTGTCTCCTTTGGGTCTCTCCAGGGGGTCGCCAGAACCCGCAGAGCCAATGCTCACCGCACGCCGTCACAGCTCTGGGTAGCCTGGCTCCGCCGCACTCCCAGCTCTCAATCTCACTAGCTCCTACCGACTTTGCACAGCAGCCCTTCTGCGGAACCAGGGGCGCCCGGAGTGGCGAGGCGCCAAGCTGCATCCTGAACGGACAGCTCCCAGCCCCTTCCTCCGCATCTTCTCTCCCGCACTGCTCGCCTCTTTGAGCCTGGCGACCCCATGCCTCCTAGGTCCCGCCGCCACAACACCCGGACCCACCGTGGGCGCCGCGCCGCCGCTGGGTCTGCGCGCTCCAAGGCGGAGCCAGGACGCCCTCTCGTGCGGGGGCCGCCTCCCCAGCCTGTCGCCCGCCCATGGGCCCCGTGAGTCCTCGCTAGCCCCTGCGCCCGAACGCACTGACAAGGCTTGGGGACTTACCTCCGGGAAAAGGTGACCCGGCTAGTGCGCCCAGGCGTCCATCCGCGCGTCTCCCGAGCGAGTGACTGTGCTGGACGAGGGGCGGCGTGGCGCCCGCCTCTGCTCCTCAGCTCCTGGCTCTCTACGCTTCTGCCCTCCCCTCCGCTCCTCCCGCGGCTCACAGCCCTGCGCTCATTGCTCGCGCCCCCGGCTGCCCCGCAGATACCCGAGCGCCAGGCGCCGGGCAGAGGAGGCAGTCGGGGTGGCGGACTCGCAAGCAGCGGCGCTGGGGCGGAGCCTGGCCTTTTGCTCCCCCGGAAAGCAAGGAATGTGGGGAGACTCCCAGCGCGCGCGCTAGGCCGGCTGGTTGAGCGAGGAGCGCCCCGGGGCGTGTCGCGTGTCTCTCCCAGTTCCGCCACACGCGTGTCGGAGGCGGTGACCACAGGCTCGCTGGAAGGATGGAGACCAGGAAGAAGAGGAAGGGGTGAGCCCGGTACAAAGACGGCCTCCAACTTTGCCCCCAGGCTGGCTAGTCCTCAGGGTGACTGTGTTTAGTGGATGGTCCAGGGTTTCTGTCTGGGAAAGAGAGGGCGACAGAGACCGGGGTGAGGGCAGACTCGGGCCTCAGAAGAAAGGGATTTGCCGCCTGGATTCCCGAGGAGATGGCTCCCCTCGGTCCTAAAGACCTCCCCAGACTTTAGTTGTTTTGAGGTTCTGAAGGACCCGGTTTCTAGGTCTGGCACCTGCCTGAGTTCTGACTAGCTAAGCATCCAGGAGAAAGCAGGAGCTGGGCTCAGGCCCAAGACCCCAGTCCTGTGGAGAATCCTCCTGTGCAAGGCTGGCCTGGTCTTTTGGAATTGAAAGGAAACTACAAGGGTGGAGGGCTGGGGGAGGGGTTAAGGCAAAACCCTTGGAGAGAGGAGCCAGAGTGGAGCAGGACCACCTGCTAAAATAACCTGTGGTTCAAAGGGTGGGGGAGGGGGGAAATGGTGTTTTCAGTTTGACTTTTCATAAAGAACTATGAAAGAAAGATGTATAAGAAAGGGAGTTAAAAGTGGTTTAGAAGGGGGGAAAAAGCTGAGCCTACTTTTCCCCAGAGACAGACCTACTCTGAGCCCAACCTGACCAGCGCATGTGCACACCCTGGAGGCCAAGGCTGATTAAACAAGGTGAAAATTTCCTTGGTTCCCCTACCACCTGGTAACCAGCCCTTCACCTGGGAGAATGTCCATGTCCAAGGGTAAGAGTTGGAGGTGGTGCCAGATGGATGGTTCCTTTGATTGTTGCCTTTGCAGGGACTTAACTTCTGTTGAACCAGACAGTGGTGAAGTAAAAAAGAGAATGGAAGGAGGCAGCTGGATGGGGGTGTAGCTCACTGGGGCCAGCACCCTATGGATTTTGTCATTATGCACCTGAGTTAAATTCAATTCTATCCTTGCAGTCAGGAAAAGCACAACTAGACTTTCTTCCTCTGGATCCCCAGAACCAAGGCTGCCGTCTCTCTAGAAGAACTTCTCAAATGGGAGGAAAATGGATGCCTGCTTATCTAAGCAAAGTTGCTATTCCTGGATCCTTTCCTGCACAGAACATTCTCTCCTTTGAACCGCTGGATTGAGCAGATATTGTTAGACTCACCTTAGGTGGAGTCATCATTCCATTTTCAGATGAAGTTGAACTTCTCAAGAAAATGTTAACTGAGATTTCCCTTGTCACCTATTATGCAGATACAGCCTGACACACTATGCACTTTCATGTCTAGGCACTGGCTTAGATCTGGAGGCATTTGTATTTTTCCAGGAGGACACCAGCCTGGGTCACAGCCGAGCTTTTCCTTTATCTCTAGAATACGATTTGAGTTTAAGTTGGACTTTTCCTATAATAGCCAGCAGGCGGGCCCCTTCTTGAGTGTAACAGAAAATGGGATGCCTGGCCACCTCTGGCCGACTGTGGAATACCCCCTCAAAAGTGAGCATCACAGAGGTTAACAGAACAAATAAACTTTGCAGTCACCTTCTGTGTTGAGTTGAGTTCTGTGGACACTCTTCCAGTCTTTGATTCTTTGAAATTTTCCAGGATGACACTTTGGAACTCTACCCTGGCTCTTGCAGGTGGAGAAGCATATATTTGGTGACAAGGAGGAAGACTTACATTTCCTTAAAGCTGCAAAGACTTTGTTTTCATAATAAACCTCACTCAGTTTATCATTTAAACATTTTCATTTTCTTCTACTATGGAATGAATGTGTAACTTTTCTCTCATAATTTGGGAAGACTCCCTTAGGTCACTTCTTTTTATACATGTCAGCTCTTTGCTTGGGTACATCCCAGGTACTGAACAAATACTCAGTGATTGATAATTGTCAAAAATGTAAAAAAAAAAGGCAAAAAAAACCCCACATGTGATTATGAGCCTCAACCTATCCCAATTAAAATTCCAATAATATTTTTAAGGTAATGGGACAAATAATACTAAAATTTGTATGGAACTATAAAAGGCCTTGAATAGCTAAAGCAATTCTAAGAAATAAGCAGAGAAATGGAGGTATTAAATTCCCTAATTTTAAAATATACTGTAGTATATAGTAGTATGGTAGTCAAAACTATGCAGTGTTGAAATAAAAACAGACACACTGATCAATGGACTGTAATTGGGAGCCCTGAAATAAACCTGTACATATTCTGTCAGTTAATTTATGATAAGGAGCCAGGAGCATACAGTGGGGAAGGGAAAGTCTCTTCAACAAATGGTGTTGAGAAAATTGAACGTCCACCTACAAAAATAAAAAAGAAAAGACTAAGCATATCTTTTTTAAATAGTATACACAAAAATTAATTGAAAATGGACTAAAGACTTGAGTGTAAGACCTGAAAATATAAAATACATAAAGAAAACAGGTGATATTCTCTATAATATCAACCTCAGAGAGGTCTTTGGGGGAAGTGACAACAACAAAGGAAACAACAGCAAAAATAAAGGACTACATCAAAGCAAAAATCTTCAGCATAGCAGAAGAAACAAACACAAAAATGAAAAGACCACCTACTGACTGGAGGAAGATATTTGACATCAGGCACTAGACAAGGGGTAGTCTGCAATATATGTAAATAACTCAAACTCCTCAGCAACAACATAAAACAACCCAATCCAAAAAAGTGCAGAAGATCTGAATAAACACTTCTTCAGAGATAAATACACATGGCTGACAAGCACATGAAATAATGCTCATAATCTCTGATAATTAGGGAAATGCAACTCAAAACCACAATGAGATGTTATCTCACACCTGTGAGAATGACCCACACAAAAAGACTAGAAGCAACTAGCATTAGCGAGGGTATAAAGCAAAGGGAACCCCTGGACATTGTTAGTGGGAATATAAATTAGATATTCATGTTTATTTTCTAGATTGTCACTGGACCTGTACATGATTTGGCCTCATAATCTCTAGGGCATTTCCAGTGATGGTAGCCTGTTCACACTAGAGCCTCCATCTCTGGCTCAAAGTGTAACTGGTGCAGCTGGTCCTCTGTGTCCCCAGATACCTATGTCACCCATGTTGCCTTGATGAGTGGCTTTTGCTTGAATTTTTTCAGTTACTCATTTCTGTAATCTAGTTCATGATCCATCAGACATATCTACTATTACAACAGTGTGCAGTATCAGAATAATTGATATTTTTCAGAAAATGCATTTGCCAAAAGTTGGAAAGTATGATTGTTTCCAGAAAAGTTGGGGTGGGGGGTTAGGAAAAGTTTAGCTTTACAAAACCTTGCTATCTAGATGGATAGTGAATCCAGAATTTGCAGTATGTACTAAGAAGGATAGCCTCAAAACTGGATGTAGTCATCCACTTTATCCCTGCGAAGTGGAAGGCAGCAATCTCCATCTCTGGGTGGAAGATGATTGTTTCTCTACAGAGCTGCGTGTTCCACTGTAGCTCTAACATGATGAAAAAAGAAAAGGCTGGTATTCTCGAAAACATGGACTGTGTTTAAACGTGTCTTTAATTATTACCATGATTTCTGTCATTTTCTAGAAGATCCAAGAACTTGTTTTTGGCTCAAGAAAATTATTATTTTTTTGCTGCATGGGCAGTTTTTCTGCAAAAAATAAAAGACCTATTGCAAAAATAACCACTTCTGCCATTTGGCAGGGTGTGGAACTGGAGGAAAAATATTACAAAGGTAAGCAATTTCATTTTTGTGATTCCCAGTTTATTGCCTATATTTCAAGACAAGAATGCCTCCCACACAACGAACATCACACAGGTGAGTGCCACCACCATGTCGAGACTTTTTCTGTACCTGACTCCTGTTGCCAGGGCAGTTGTCATGCATGTCATAGAGAATTGGGCATAGTGCCACAGCTGTTCTGACAGCTGGTCTTTCCTGGGTCCCTTAAATGTGGTTGGCTTGATGTCAGAACACCAAGGTGCCTTGAGGGTCTCTTATCATAGAAGAGGCTGAGTTTGGCAACACAGAATCTATACCTTTTGGGGGTGCAGCACAATATGGTTTGTCTGGGTGCACATGGGAGAGTATCCTCTGGTCCAAGGACCGCCTGGCAATCCAAATTTACCCGTGGAGATTTCACCAGGTAGGGTATAGTTTTGTCACATGTGCTTAGAGCTTGTCACTACAACCATGGAAGAAATAGCAAAATAAAAATATTTGACAAATATTGGAGGGTAGTAGTGTCTGCCACAGTAGATAGCATGGGAAGGCCTAGTGACTGGCTGCAACTGTCTTGGCAGTTTAGTTACCCTTTGGTTCAACTGCAGTGGCTGGTGTCCACTACTGGGCAGGGATTAACAGTGATGGGCAAAGAGGTGTGGCCTCCCATAAAGACAGTAGCTCTGATGGGAAATGCAGGGGGCCACATAGTGGAGTGGGATATTAGGAGAAATCCAAAGGCTAGAACCCGGGCATGGTCAGTCATGTGCTGGGTGGGCACTCTTGTGCCTAGGATGGGTAGGGGTTCTCCTGGTCTGTGTGACTCTTACAGGTTTTTAGGCGGAGATGCACACAGCACCAGGATAGTAAGTGAGGTTCACAGACCTGATTACTGAGGGCCTCATGGCATCTTTAAAGAGGTTGGACTTCATCTGGGGCCGCAAGCAACCTTTCACTAGAAGAAAGGCAGAATTGGATTTGTGGATGAATCCCTGAGCACATCTTCCATAAATGGCAAAGGAAGACTATCATCTCTGAAGACTCATTAGACAGCATTGCAATCATCATACCTTGTTAGCCACACTGGTACTCTCTTATTTTTGGCATTGTGTGTCTCTTCAGAAGTTCTGAAGGTAAGAGCCATGACTCTTGCTTAGGTCAACACCAGTGATCCATATTCTTTGCCTATGCTCATGGGCATATGCATGTCCATCTGTTCCCTCACCTGCTCGCTACTACCTGAAAGGCCATCTTACATACATCCCATATCTAGAACACAAAAGCAGCCTTGTTCTTTCAAAAAGTGAATCACTTTTCAGTGTTCCTGCAGGTGGGACCACTACTGTCTAGAGCCCTTTTCAAATTCCTTCCCTAACTCATCCCACTTCTGCCTGGAACCCTGCTCTTCCTACACTTGACTCATCCCCCTTATTGGAATGCCGATTTCCAGGGAAGGAGGTACCTGTGTGTGCATGTGGAAGTGTGTGCACATGTACGCTTGCATCTGTGAAGATGAGTACAGGGTGGGGACTTTGTTCTCTGAATGTCTATGAATCACAGTCCCAGCAGCTGCTGTTCTGAAAGTCATTTGTGGAAGATCTCAATGCATTACATATATGCTGCACACCATTGAATATGTGTACCATATGTGCTGCAGAATTATTTATTATGTCTATGTGTTTATTGCTTTTCCCTTCTTACACAAATGTTTGCTAATTTGTAACAGTAACTAACAGTACACACTGTTGGTGGCTGTTGCACCAGAGAAGTCAGAGGGGACTACTGGATCCAAGCCTAATGCGTCCTTACTCGACTGACCAGTCTTTCCCTATGGTGTTTGGTCTTGTCAAATCCTGTCTAGGCACATTTTTAGCAGGTAGAAAAATATGCTTTATTACTTTACCAAAGACACTGAAAACACACTTTTCATCTTGAAACCCCTTTGTCCTGCAAATCACCTAACTATCCAAAGGGTAATTTAGGGGAAATGAGCAAAATGCACAACTTCAGGGCATGAGCATGCATCATCTGGGTGCCCACACCCTTGGCCTGTCCTCCTGGCAGAGTGTGGGAATAGAGGGCACTATGTACTCAGGGCACATGGGGCAACCAGAGTTGGGTGGCATCCTGCAAGGGAGGAGAAGCTGGCTGACTCTCAGCATGGCAGCATCCCCATCTTGGCCGCCCTTTCCAAACCAACAGTGTTGTGTAGACAATGTGTTCCCCTTGCCCTGTCTGGCTTTCCCCTTGATTTGTTTCTGCTTTGATGCCCTCTTGTCCAGCATCTCAGATAGCCCACCTCAGCCCCTTCCTTCTGAAGGTTCAAGGGGATCAATAGGAAGAAGCCAGGATCCCAAGCTGACAAGTTGAGCCTTTAGTTGAGTGGAGGGGTTTGAAGTGATGCCAGTAGTGTGGTTAGTGCAGTCGAGATGAACACTTGAACATTCCTTTCCTGGAGAAAATTACCCTGAACATTTTCCTGTAGAAAATTGCCCATTTTTTGCAGATACAGAGTCTACGCTACTCTCCTCTGTAAAACAACAGACTGAGGGAGCTGTGCTTGGCACCCTCTTGGTAGGCTCTCCGGTAGGACTGTGACTCATCAGCAAGAAGGCTGGCAGCCTAGTGGCCAGAGCGGCCTGGCTGATCAACTACCCCCTGCCAATCCTACATGGTAGGGAAGAGTGAGAACACTGCAGCGGGCCCAGTCCCAGTGCCAGGTGTGTCGATCATGCAGAGTTTCAGGATGGGATCTGAGGACTCCTGCAGTCTAGGCAGCTGCACTTGGCTGAGGACCTTCCTCAGACGTTTGCTTCACCCATAGGCCCTCTTCTCAGGTATTATTAGCAGTTTTCAGAGCAGGCACCTGAGCTCCCTGAGTCTGCTGTGTACTCACATTCGTTCACACTTGTTCACACTCACAGAAGTGCCTTCTCTGAACCACACTCCTAAACCTGTTTTTATTCCGGGTTCCATTTGACTTTTTATTTTCCCAGCTACTGATCTAGCTACTTACTTCCATTTTCCTGTCCTTGAAGTGACATAGTTCATTTTCAGATTCCAGCTTCTACCAAGTGCAGTTCTGGTGCTTGACCCCGATTTTCCTGTCTGACAAGCTCCTTCTCCATACACAAGGACCCTCATTCCCAGTGAGCAGGGAATTGGGCTGCAATGAGATCATTGTGACTTTCAGGATCCAGAGTCTGGCGCCCAAGATCACATTAAACATGGTAGGAATGATATCTGCATCTGAATTTCCTGATTTGGGGTTTTCTCCAATCCATAGATGCCTATGTATGTCTGACTCACTGATCTTGGAGGCCAGTTCTGTCTGTGGACTGTGCATAACCTCAAAAAGGTGAAAGTTCCTCAGTTCCAATCAGTGCACTCAGGGAACTTATTTGATGGATGATGGCACAAGATTTTCTCTGCTCCATTCTTTTATATCAGTGGAAGTTCCAGGACCCTGTTCCTTCTTGGTTTCCACTCCTTTTTTCAGTGTTCTTTTGCAATCCATTCAATTTACTAAAGAAGGGAGGGAGGTAACTGAAGTTACCAGTAGGAAATGGGGCGGAGGATGGGGCAAGTGGTGGTGGGGTCCAATGGGTAATGATGACGAGCTCTCGGCAGTTTGGTGGCTGGCAGGATGTATTTGCATATATTTGAGGAACAGGGAACCTGCACACATGGGGTTATATTACTTTGTAAGACAAAGTTACCTCAAAAAAATTTTTTAAAGAGAGGGAGGGACAAAAGAAGGAGCTAAGGAAAGAAGGAAGGAAGGAAGATAAATATCCAAGCGAGGAGAGAAACAAGATTCTTTAAAGTCTTGCTTGTGGAGTAGAAACTCAAAATTATAAGGGAGGAAACATAAAACCTGCTTTTGTTACAGATTCAAGGAGTGGAGACTCCATCTGCTTCTCAGTTTTTGTATCTGAAAAATGGAGATGTTGATTTCAGGATTTAACCTCACACCTAAGTGCATGTGGAGGATGAATGAGTTTGTGTTTCCACACAGACTGATGCAGTGAAAGATGCTATATCAATAGCTGGAAGAAATATAAATAGTATAAGCAGGGTACTCAGGATCCTTGGGTTTCTCTTAAGTATACTGTGTTGACTCAAAATAAATTTTGCTCCAGTAGATGAGTGCTTTAAATGTCTCCAAGTAGCAGTGAACACTACCTTTCCATCAGGCATGGACATTGTGATATTGTGACATAAGAAATAGACATTTTATGAGTGACCAGAATATCTATTTCTTATATGCATTTGGTTTTCACCCACAGTTCGTGGCTTGCAACTTCTAAAATCCTTGGGATTTCCTGAGTGTGAAGCGTGTTAAAGGTATCTCTTACTATGCTAATGAGGTCATTTTTGGAAGCACCTAATATTGGGAGCTGACTCCCAGGAGAATCAACAATATGATTTAGAGGTTGGTAATTTCAATCCCAGGCCCAGACCTCAGGAGGAGGTTGAGTTCAATCACCAATGGCCAATTAGTTAATCTCTCATGTCTAAGCGATGAAGCTCCATAAAAACCCCAGAAAAAGGCTTTGAAGAGCTTCTGTATTCCTGAACATGTGGAACTTTGGGGATATGGGTGTACCTGGAGGACAGGGATGTTCTGTGCATTTTCCCCTTTCTTCACCCCATGCATGACTTCCATCTGACTGATCCTGAGATGTATTCATCCTAACAAATCCATTACCTAGTAAGTAAATTGCTTCTGTAGTTCTGTGTGCCATTCTATCAAATTACTCAAACCTGAGGAAATCTCAGGCCTGTAGTCAGTTGATCCAAAGCACAAACAACAGCCTGAACTGGAGGGTGGGTTTGTGGAATCTGACATCATCTCCAGGTTGAACTGAGTCGAATTCAACTGGTGACACAGAATTTCTTGGTGTGGGGAAGTCTCCTATACCAATGTTGAAATTGGGCTGCTCTGTTCCCTAGGCATGAATTTCACTTTGAAAGAACCAGTCTAGTTGTATTTCATTCTGTGCTCCTGTCTCTGTGTGTCTGTGCCCGCTGACTGCACAGGAGGATGGAAGAACAGGGTCCAGGGTTGCAACCTTTTTTACACAAAGTGAGCACTGAGGTTAAGTAATATCCTGAAGTCACACTGCCAGAAAGGGTGGTGAGCAGGAGCATCCAGACCCCCAGCTCACACAGGAAGATCCCAGCCTCTTTACAGATTTCTCCTGTCTCACACATAGCAGAGATGCTAAGGGGATGTCCTCTGTGTCTTTTTTTAATATGCTCAAGGCCAGTCACTCTGGGGGACTTGTGTAAGCTACACAGGCCTGGCTGGTACTCCTTTCCTACCTTTCCTCGTGCCTCCCAAGATTCCTCTCTCACCGGGCTCACCTTTCTACATCTACACCAGACCCACCACATGGAATTCTGTTCAGTTCTGTCACTCAATTGGCCATCCTTCTCTGTGTATTCAGTCTCTATTTACTTGCCTGAGATTACTATTTCATCTTCTCTTGAAACTAAATATTTTGATTCAATCATTATTTCTTTCAAAATCCACTTTCCAATCTTCTTTATAAGTTCACTGGATGTTTTTGGACAGCCTCCCACTTTCCCACACTTCTGTGGGTCATTGGGCTGTGTGGTACCGGGTCTGGCTCTATCTGGAACACTGATGATCAGGGCCCACAGCTGAAGGTCCTGGCAGACCCCTCCAACACCCTGTGACTCCTTGAGCTGACTCTACACCCACTGCAGTTTCTCTCAGCTTTTCTCCCAGCTGCAGCATGGGCATTTCTTTAGCGGATACGAGACCTTTGGAGTCTTGGAGCTGCTTTCCCTTCAAGCTTAGGGTGTTGGGCTGCCAGTGGGTGATGCTTGCCCTGGTGGCCAGGAGCCAGTTTTAGGCAGGTAGGCATGATGTTCAACTGGCTGTTTTATTTCATAGCAGGGAGCATCAGGCTAATGCACCTTCAGCAGGGCTTTCCTGAGATCCTGATGGCTTGAGCCCTGCTCCTATCTCCTCTCTTACCCTTCACTCCTCCCTGGGGACTTCAGGAGACTATCCCTACACAGGGACCCCATCTTAGGTCCTGATTCTGGGAAAACCTGCCTAAGACACTTGCATTCTAAGATCTGCTTAGGGTTCCAATGCCTCTGTGGATAACCTGGATAATCTTGGGTGACCTTGAGTACTTGTTCAATGGAACCCATGCTTAGATTTCTCCCTTGAACTCACATCTCTGCTAGTTCTGACTTTTCAAGACTGCCACTTAGATCCAGAGAAGAAGGCTGCGCTAAGGAGGTGTTATTGCATCCTGCTCAGAAGGTAGATTTCCGGTCAAAAGATGGCTAACCATTATTAACTCGGTGTGTGCACATGTGTGTCTGTGTCTGTGAAAGAGAGAAAGACCACTGGGCAAGATATTCAATCTCTCTAGGTCTCCATGCTGAACTTTAAAGTAGAGGCAGTAATAGCATCTCTTCATTGTGTTAGGAGGATAAAATGGCATCACTTAGGTACTTGGGACAGTTTCCTGCTTGAATTCTTATTATGTATCAAACACTTTCCTTTACATAGTTCCTGTCCAAGTCACAGCCCTGAAAGTGTGTGGGGATATTTCTATCTCGTTCATGCTTCTGAGAAGACATTCTCACTGCCTGAGGCTGAGAGCCAAATGAGAGAGTCATACATCAACAGGACACTGTCCTTGACATTCGACAAAGGGACATTGGCACCTGGAAGATACACAGTCCATTACCAAGGCAAAGAAGTGAACACCCCAACTCATGGGGTGTGGAATTAACACAGCATCTGGCGCCCACCTTTCCAAAGAGTCAGGAGGGTGGCTTCTGCTCTGTGGGGCATGAGACAGCATTCATCTCTGGAGAAAATAATAAAATCAAAAGTGAAGAAATTTACTTTTCGCTTTGGCTCATGCAGCAAATGGTGTTTTATAATTAGAGGGTTTTGCCAGGGAAGGAATGTCAAAAATTTATGGCACCATTGCCTGCTTATTGGATGCTGGCATGTAAAAGGAAAAAGGACAAAACACTTAGGGAAATTTGAATCATTTAGAAAATAAATCCCCAAAGAATCTGTTGAATTTCAGTCTGCCTAGAATAACTGCTCTTTTTCTACTATATTTTTCTCTCTCCTTTGTTTGTCTCCAGTTAGACCATAATTCTGAAGGGATGACTGTGAGATGAACTGTGGCTACCAGTCACAAAACTCTGCCTAGAAAGGTGGATTCTGAATCATAGAAAACCTTCACACCTTCAGATCAGTGGGTAGGCAAAAGATTCAGTTCCCTCAAACACTAAACAAGAGGAAGGTGTCTTCTATGATACTACGGAGGAAGTAAGGATGACCATATCATCACCTCTGCCTGACAGGGCTTCTCAACAGGAGTGGGGATGAGAGAAGCCAATAATAGTCAAAACAGAGAGAGAAAATGCTTTGAAGGAATTGCAAAGTGAAGATCCTGGTCAAAGAAAGGTATACCTCTGACACTAAGGGCTGAGGTCATGCCTAGCCTCTCCTACTAGGGCCAGAGACTGGCCCTGTTGGCTGGTTTCCAGACCATTGACAAGAACCCCTTCTTCCCACAAGAACTTATTCATTAAGCATTTGGTGCTAAGAACCTGAAAACTGTGTGTACTTGCAGGTAATGTGTTTTATATTCATGCAGCTTTATAATCAATTAAAATATTTTCATGATCTGAACATTCTTCTAGGATTTTTATTTTATTATATCATGAATACTAAAAGTAGGTCCAGCTCTGAACTGAGATGACATGTTTGGTGTTCACACTCGTTGAGGTGTTTGGTTAGCTATTCTTAAAGCTGTTTCTAGAAAACATTTACCAAAACCTTCCCAGTCAGCCTTTGAGTCATGACCTGGTCTTTCTGGGTCTTTCACAGTGGCTCTGGCAGTGCTCCTTCTTCAAGTTCATCTCCACTAACACTCTTTTGGGTGAAGTATTATTCCAGATAGATTACTGAGCATTCTCCAAGCCCCATCACCTTCTACATATTTAACAAAATCAATATATTTCTGTGATTGTCTCTAATAAGTTTTCTAATTTAAATTTCTAATTGGGTACAGCATTACTATGTTGCATTATTTAGAATAAATTTTTGGTTCACTAATACATCGTATTCTTAATATACTTCACCTTTTGCAAAAACTATTAGATTGATTCATTAAATTATGCTTAATAGATTGAGTTATATTATTAATCATGCACTGGTTTAATATTAAAATACAAATTAGTAGCTAACTCAGTGGGGCAAAAAGTCTTTCAGACTGTGCTCCCCTTATGAAGGCTGCATTTTCTCTCTCCTGATAGTTTGTTTCCCCACTAACATGGATTTTCAGTAGCCCTTTTCTGAACAGTTTTTCTATGGATTCAGTTTTCTGAGTTTTCCTTCTATTTAATACTGATGTGAACATGATTTCCTTTAGCTGTGCTAAAGAGTACTAGGGAAAAAACCCCAAACCAACACACATACACAGACACACACACAAATGCACAGACACACACACGCACACAAACACCGACACATACAGCAAGCAAACACAGGAAAACTTAACTACTTGTTCCACAAGTCCCTACTCCTGGAGCATAGGACCCAACAAAAATTTGTTCAAGACTCATTTGTAAGCACCCCTCTGCTCTGCCCGCCAATCCAAGGCTGCTTTATCATTAACTTTGTCCAAGTCCAGCCTTCTCCTCATTTTTCAAGCCATCACTCAGTTCAGCTCAAGATCAGTAAGTGCTGTCCCTTAACAAGGTCCTTCCAAGCACTGCTGACACTGTGCAGAAGGGTCATCCTACTTTGGTTCATACTTCCCTGAGGTCCTTTTGAGTTGCTGGGAGTGGATGCTGTTGAAGCTACTATAGCTTTCCTCCATGGCTGACACATGTATTGAAGGTGATCTTGGCATGGGCATGCATTCAACTCACATTAGTAGGTTTAACAAATCCTGTTGCCTGGGCCTTTCTCTAGAACAGTTAACTCACAACTTCTTGGCATGGGTTTCTGGCATTCCCAATTTTTAAAGATTTTGCTTGATTCTTTTGTGCCTATAGGCCTGAGAACCACCATATAGAAAGTTGGTGTTTGGCACTCAATTATTTAATCATTCATTTTACAAATATGTATTGACTACTTTATGTTATATAAGCCAGGTCACTTTTTGGGTACTAGAAATGAAATGTAAACAGAACTGACTTGGTCTCCATGCTTAAAAAAACTTATAACTTATATTCCGAGGAAGGGAAGAGAAAGAAATCCCACAATTAAGGCAAGAGCTTGTGAGGACAAAAAAGACAAGGATTTAGGGACAATGTGTAGAAAAGAGTCCCACTTCACATTGAGTGAACAGAGGTGACCTCCATGAGGAGGTGGCTGAGAGCTGAGATGTCTCAACAGGAGCAGCCACCTGGGCATCTAGGGGAGAGTTCGGTGGCAGGAGGATTGGCATGCAGACTTCACCTCAGTCCTAAACTAAGATTATGGGAAAAACAGTGAGCTGACTATTTCAGGGGCAATCTTGGCCCAAGAGGAGCAGGCTGCAGGATGTCACTAAGATTGAGCCAGGTTCAGTCACCAGCATCTTGTGCCATGAGAGGAGTGCATCCCCATCCAGTGGGCCAGACAGTGTCCTCATGCATTCCTCAGTCTGGTTTCTCTCCCCCAACCACAGGAACTGCTCAGAACAGAGAATGTTGGGACCCAGGAGGAAGCTGGGGAGAGTCACAGAACTCTGCACTGTCCAAGAGGGTGATTGCGATGCTGAACAGGCTGCAGTGGAAGTGATTAGCGGGTAGGATAGGAGGGACTAGAGGAAGGGCCATGTAGTGTGAGGAGGATGAAGTGAGTGGGCATTGGGATGGTCAACACCTAGGAAGCAGAAGAAAGGTGGAGAGTGAGAGTGGGCTCCATGTCCTGGGGTATCTGGAGGCAAGCTGGAATTGGGAGGTGTGGAGAGCCTTCACATTTAGTGTGTTCATATCACACTTCTTGATGACATAATCTCTGTAAGAACTGAAGAGAAAAAGGCTCTGGAGTATGTACTGGGGCACACCCAGATAGACCACAGGAGACCCATCCTGGGTGTAAATGAGTGGGCACAGTAGAGGGTCAAGTGTGCTGTCTCATCACCATGATAGAGAGTGCAGAATGACCCTGTATTGCCTGCCTTCATCCTCAGACACTATCATGCCTTGGGGTGCACTCAGGGAGGGGGTGGGGGGGGCCCAGTATTCACTGCAGTGTGAGTGAGCAGGTGTTTGGGGTAAGGACCAGGGAGTGATTGCAAGGGTAGCCTCTCTCCCAACCAGGGCATCTCTAGTGCAGGCTGCGCCATGCCCCAGATAAGACAATTACTGCACCTAGGCTTGCCCTGGATCCTTTCAAGATTAAATCTGGAGTATGACTGCTGGAGGATATGGAGAAACACATGGAGCAGGGGCGGGCAGGGTAGTGATTACATTAGTGAGGATGGAGGGTGTACAGGAATTAGTGCCCAGGGTGCAGCACCAAGAGGGGTACGTCCAAGATTGTGTATGTGTGAGTGTGATATATGTGTGAAACTCTACATACATGTGGGAGTGTGTATGTATGAGTGGGCATGTGTGCAAATGTATTATGAGTGTGAGAGTGCATGCGTATGTGTATTCTGAAAGTGTGTGTATGTATGTGTATGCATACGTGATAGTGTATATGTATGTGTAATGATCTCGTGTATGTATGTGCATACATGTGTGAATGCATGTACTGTGTGTATATGTAAGTATACAAGTTTGTGTGTGTGTTTATGAGTATGTATGTGTGTATGTGTGAGTATGTATGACTGAGTACACAGGATATTGATTTAGACCTAACTGCTGTCCAAGTGTGGGGAAAGCCAGTATTTAGTGGATGCACATGCATGCCCTGCTCTGGAGGCAGTCTGTGTGACTAGTGACTAGTGACTCGACTTCTCTGCACTTCAGTTTTCTAATTTGTAGAATGTGCCAACAATCATTTCCAAGAGCTAGGAAGCAACTTCAGGGAAAGGGGAGCAGGGGACGCCTTAGTGATTCCACAGGAGACCCAGTCTGGGAAGAGAGACAGGACTCATCCTCATCCAGGGTCTCTTGCTCCATGTCTTCCAGCCTGTCTGCTGAGGGAGACCCAGTCTTTTGCATTCTGTAAGACTCCACAAATACTACCAAAAGACCAGGTGGATACAGCATTTTTTTTCTAGGCAAAAGCTGACTCAGAGGCTTGTAGAAGCATGGCTTCCTGCATCTTTCCCATAGAAGAGAACTTATATGCCCACTTAGAAAACCAGCCCTGGTCTTTGACATTTTTTTTAAGAAGTAACTAACACTCCTCTTTTCCTCCAAAAGCCAACCTTAATGCAACTTGTATGCATATACTATTTCAAATAATTTCAAGTTCCAAGTCAATGTAATGTCCTGAGTATGATACAAAGGAGAGAAAAGAATAACTTGTGATCATCTCCTGTTTACTTGAATGAACACATTCTTGGGAATGAACACTCATGGCAGGAAAGGGGAAAATAAACAATGTGGTGAAAACTGGAATGAGAACCAGTCATTGGGAAAAGAAGTTACAGAGAGGAATTGTTTGTATTTGTGAGGAGGGTGAGGGCCTACCCTCCTTATGGAGAAAGTAATAGGCTGGTGGGGTAGAGGCTGTCAGCATGAAGGATATGAAGCCCTGGGCTCCTGTGTGTGTGGGACCAGCTCATACATGTGGGTGTGAGTCTGTGATACCACCTATGACAGGTATAAAAGGAACACAGCACCAAGAAATCATGCCTCTTGCCATAGGAATACACACCCACACATTTCATCTCCAGTAGTTGAAGAGATCTTGGATCCCATATCCTTTGATAGGCAAAGGGAAAGTCAAGTAAGTTTTCTAATAGACCTCCAAGAAAGCAACAGTGATCCCGAAGCAAAAACCCAAAAGCAAATAAGCCATTTCCAGGTTGAAATTCTCACAACCTAGATATTCTTTCCGTGGTGTACACACAAATACATTTAATGGAAATTACACAAAATGTGGTTTAGAACAACTTTTTGGCAAAATCAGGTGAGGTTCCCACATTTCATGTGTCTCTGCCTACACGTTGATACCTGCGTCTAGGACTGCATGGCAGGTATTCAGTCTCCTCCTAATGTAGTGGTCACCAAGACCCCCAAAGTTCCTACAGGAATGTCCCAACCTGTAGGGAGGTAGGGAGGGCCAGGGGGTGGGAAGAAGGACTGTGCTAACAACAAGCATTTATTAGCCCTGTTTCTGATATAAAAAGCAATACATTTGATTTATCTTTTTATGTAGAAATATGGAAAACAACAAGAAAATAATTTCCCTCCAAATTCCCTTGTGATAGAACTGCATTTAATGACAGGTCTTTCTATATTTTCACTAAGTTGGTTTCCTGTTCAATAGTTCTTTGTTTCACACAGCATTATACTGTCAAAATGTGGCCCTGATCCCTTCCTTACATTCTTACACACAGGCTGCCAGATTGTGTTATCTGTCAATTGTGCCCCTTCTTTGTGAACACATGGTGTTTACAGTGCTCATTACTGACAAACTGCCCTTTTCAGGACCCTCCAAGTATGTTCTGTGAAGGTTGCATCACATTTACCACAGCAGGAGTATCACAGCCTTGGTGTCTTCCTTTGGAACTCAAGGTACATGTTTCAGCATCTGACTACTTGGACTGCCCCCATTTCACTGTAAGAAATAGAAACATCACAAAAATTCAACTAATATTTTCATTTATTTTATTCCTATTAAAAGCGTTAATAACCAAAATGAAAATAAATAAAAGTTCACTTTATTTTTTTCCATCAATTTGGAAGCACTGAGGTCTGGACTCTCACTCAGAAAATATCACAGAGATATCTGAGAACCTGCTACTTCTAATTAGAGATGCCACATTGTGGAGGGAAGGGTAAATAAGACAGATGTTATGAAAAAATTAGATGACTAAAAAACTAAAATCCATGACTAAACTTGTTAGTTAAGAAGTTCTGTGAAGGAATGCAGGGATAGTTCAACATATATAAGTCTGTTAATGCCACCTCAACAAGAGCCTAAGGAGAAAAGTCATATGCTCATATCAATAGATACAGAGAAAGCTTTTGACAAGATTTACCACCAATTTATGATAAGACTCCAAATAGAATAGATGGCATATACCTCAACATAGCAAAAGTTATGTATGATAAACCTACAGCCAACATTATACTCAATGATGAAAAAGTGAAAACATTTTCTCTAAGATCAGGAGCAAGACAAGGTTTTCCACTCTCACCACTGCTACTTAACATCACACTTGAGGTCTTAGCTGAGCAATTAGGCAGAAAGAAGAAAGAAAAGGAATACAAATTGGAAAAGAGGAAATAAAATTATCACTAATTACAAATGACATGATTACATATGCAGAAAACCCTAAAAACTCCTTAAGATACTACTAGAATTAATCAGTGAGTGCAATAAAGTGGCAGGCTAAAAAATGCACAAAAGTCAATTGCATTTTTATATATAACAACACAACAGAAGAGAATAGATCAAGAAAACTAACCCATTTACAAGAAAAGCAAAAATAATCACATACCTTAAAGTATACATAACAAAGGAGGTGAAAGACCTGTGAAATGAAAACTATAAGTATTTCTTTAAAGAAATAGAGGAAGATACAAAGAGATGGGACGATATTCCCTGCTCCTTGCTCAGAAGAATTAGTATTGTTAAATGGCCATCCTGTCTAAAACAATATACAGGTGTAATTCAATCCCCATCAAAATCCCATGGGCATATTTATAAAAAATAGAACATAAGATTTAAAAAATGTGTATGGAACAATAAAAGACCCTGAATAGTCAAAAAAAATCATGAGAAAAATAGAAATAAAACTAGGGGGATCACACTCTCAGATTCTGAGTTATACTACAAAGTGATAGTGATCAAAACTCTATGGTATTGAAATAATAACAGAGACACAGATCAGTGCAATAGAACTGAATCACCAGAAATAGACTCACTCATGTATGGTCAGTTCATTAATGGAAAAGGAGGTAAGAGCATCTGATGGAGAAAGGAAAGTCTTTTCAATAAATAGTTTTGGGAAAACTGAACAGTCGCATGAAATGGATTAGAGAGAGACTTCTATGTAAGAGAGATATAGAGAGAAGTCCCTGGGGGAGTCAACTCCAGAAGCAAGGGAAACAAAAACAAAAGTAAACAAATGGGACTACATAAAACTAAAAAGCTTCTTCACAGTGAAAAAAATAACCTAAACCAACTGTCTACTGACTGGGAGAAAATATTTGCATTCATATGTGTGACAAGTGTTTTGTATTAATGTGCCGACAGGCACACGAAAAGAAGTTCCTCCTAGCTATTGTTAGGGAAATGTAATCAAAACAACGAGATACCACCTCATGCTTATGAGAATTGCTGTTATTCAAGTCTGAAAGCAACACATTTTGGCAAGGAAATACAGAAAAGGGAACACTTTTACACTGTTGATGGGAATGTAAAGCAGCATGGAGATTCCTCAAAATAATGAATACGGAAATCCCATATGGTCCTCTCATCTCTTCTGAGTATTTACCAAAAAGACATACAGACAGTAATTGACAGAGATTGACACACCCCATGTTTATTGCAGCATTATTTATAATGGCCAAGAATTGGAAATTACATAAGAGCCCATTGTTAGATAAGTGGATAAAGAAGATGTAGTATATACACACAATGGAATACTACTCAATCATTAGAAAACCTGAAATTGTGTCATTTGAGATAACATGAATGAAACTAGAGAGGATTATGGTAAAATAAGTCGGAAGAAGAAACAAGCACCAGATAATCTCACTCATATTCAGAATATAAAGGAACAGACTAAAAAAGCCAACTCTTGAACATTAGCAACAGAACCGAGGTTACCAGTAAGGAATGGGACAGGGAGTGGGAGCAAATCGTGATGGGGTTCAGTGGACAATTGTGAAATGCTTTTGGTATTTTGGTGGTGGACATTGTGTACTGTCATGTATGTGAGGAATGGGGAACCTACACATATGCGTTCATATTATTTTGTAAAGTTCCCTTGATAAATATTAAAATTAATTAAAAAAAAAGAAGTTGCAAAGTCTAAATACATGTTGCAGAAGTAGAATTGGGAAGGACTTCACCAACCCCTTTAATAATTGTAGAAAGTAATAAATCCCAAAATTCTAAAATGCACAGGAGATAGAATTGGACAGCTGGTGGTAAACTTAGTGTAATATATAAAGATGTTGATTTATGGTAATACATACCTTATTCGATTACAAGCTGTCATTGATTCTAAGCTGCACCCAATTTCTTGAGAGATTTTCATGAAAAAATCAAAAATAACAAAATTCATTTACAAACTCACCTTCAAATGTAAGCTGCCCTGATTTTCGGGGACATTAAAATAGCAACAACAACTAAAAAGCAAAATGATTTATAACAGGATAAATTTCGTAATGTTATGAAACAATGTTCCTTCAAAACCAAAAATAGACACTTCTATTAACAATGATAAAATAGTTAAAATGTAAAATGCAAAAGGGATATGATGCTACAAGCATGGGCAATAAAAATCGATACATTTGAGTTCAAAAAAATTAAGTATTTTTATATGTTAAAGTGTCAGCAGAGTATAAAGACAACCAACCTGCTGAATTAAAGATTTACCAATCATATGTCTGATTGACAGTTAATAACCAGACTATATAAAGAGCTCCAGCAACTAAACAAGAAAACAAATACCTTGATTTTAAAATGGGCAAAGAAAGATAATTCTCCAAAGAAGATAGAAAAATCACCAATAAGAATATACACTTAATATCACTAATACTATTAAGAAAATGCAAACCAAAACCACAGTGAGATTCCACTTCACACCCATCAGAATGACTGTAACAACCAGAAAATAATACATGTGGAATAGGATGCAGAAAAATTAAAATTAGAGACCTGTTATGCTATTGTTGGGAATATAAAATGTACAACTGGTATGGAAAACAGTACGGTAATTCTTCAAATATTAAAAATAGAATTACTACGTAATCCAGCAATTCAATCTCTGTGAAAGCTGGGCCTCAAATAGATATTTTCATAATCATAGTCATGGTATCATTGTTCACAATGGTATATGCAACCCAACTAAAAAGCTTAAATGAGTAAACAAAATTATGTGTATATATATTTATATAATATTATTCAGCCTTTATAAGGAAGGAAATTTTGATGCATAGTACAGCATGGATACATCTTGAAGACATTATGCCACATGATATAAACCAGTCACCAATAGATAGATTTTATAAAATTCCTCTTATATGAGAAACCCAAGGTAGTCAGATTTATACAGACAGAACGTAATATGGTGGTGGGCAGGGACTGGAGGAAAAGGGGCATCAAGTGATATTGTCTAGTGGCAGAGAGTTTCAATTTGAGATGGTGAAAATTTTCTAGAGAGGAGTGGTGTTGATAGTTGCACAACAATGTGAATATACTTAATGCTCTTGAACTGTATACTTACAAATGTTTAAAATGGTAAATTACATGTTGTGCATATTTTATCAATATAAAAAACTTCTTGTGTTTAGTGGGGTGGTGTAATGTTTGCTGTGTCACAACCAGCATAGCACCACTAGAGACACAGATTATCAGGCAGTGGAGGAAAGAGTGTGTTAATACAGTTCCAAGTACAGTCTCCAAGCTAGACCTTGCAGGGAAACAAAAGTATCTAGGGGAAAGACAAATGTTAATAAGTTAACATTTATGGATGATGGAAAGATCTGAAATAGCAGTTTGGGGTTTAGAAATAATCAAGAGAGTTGGTGCTAAAGCCAAGAATTTGACCAAGAGACATAGGAAGCAGATGTGGGAGCTGCTGGGGCAAGGAGAAGGGTATCACAGCAAGGTAGAAGCCAGACAAAGGGCAAGCCCCCTCTACTTCCAGCCTGGCTGAGGTTACCTTGCCCTGTGGGAATCCTGCTGGAAACCTTGGGTTGCCTGGCTATGTGGAGAACCATCTTTCTCAAAGTACGTGTGGACCTTCTTCAAGGTCTAGCACAGGAGTAACGTTCTATTGGAAAAAAAGACTAATTGTGTGATCTAATATGTTTTAAAAAAAATTCTTCCAGCTAGAGTGCAATTAAAAAAACAAAAACAATAATCATTATTTATAGCAGATTTGACTTTTGACATTTACATTCTATGGAAAACCACATGAAAAATTCATGAGCAAACAGCAATCATCATTCTCTAGGATTTAGTCATTTTAAGACAATTTTGTCAAATTCCCCAATAGAATCTTTTTCTTTTTTATTGTAACTGAAAACGTTAACCTGATAGTCTGGTGTGACTCCAAGGGCACTTCATATTTACTTTCAACAAGTATTGATTTCTTCTTTACAATCTGAAGCTTGCTGGTGTCTATTTTTCCTTGCCAGGTATAGTATAGAACTACTTGAGGGTGCACGGCAAGTGGGGATCTCTAAACCCCAACCCTGTTTAAAAGACTTGATGTGAGAACAGAATTAGGGATGGGACTTGATTAGTTGTTGGGAGATACCAAATATGTGAGAGTAGGTGTACATTTCAAACCTCAGAGTTGGTCTGTTGTGAGGCAAGAATACCCGCTAAGGGGACTCTCCAATATTCAATATATCACCTTCTTGATGCCGTAGTTTTTAGCATATTTGTCTAAATAAGCAGTCAGTTTGATGGTAGACACATTAGGTGTGGAGTCATGGAAGGATGTACACTTGAGCATTTCATTCAGCTAGTGGGGACCCATGCCCACTTCAGCATGCCAGTGGATGCTGGGGTAGTATTTTAATGGCTTTATGTTCAACCTGAGAGCTCAAAGTCTTCTGAGAGTAAGTCATTGTAGATCATATCATGAGCTTCTCCATTATGCTTAAGTTGCCCTAAGGAAGGAGGGTGAGTGGCTCATGGTATAGGGGACATTGCTGGGTCTGGCAGGAATTGTACTCTCAGTGGTTGAATCCCCCTCACAAACATGGGACATCAGCAGAGGGGACCAAGATGATGATCCTTTGGCTTCACCATTCAAGTGGGTCCTGTCATCTCTAAGGTGTTGAAGAAATTGGTGAACTCTATAGTCACCTTCAATGAGTAACATTGTGTTGACAGGATAGTGATCATGGATAATGGAGATGGATTTCTTGTTGAGCATAGATTTCTCATCCTCAGCTTTGAAGATTTTCTTGGACATGCATGTACAGGATTGTGCTAGAGCATGCAGACTACTTAGTTATAGTCAAGTAGGAATAATGGGGAGCAGCACTATCTATTCTAGAGGCTATAGAAGGAATCCTGGCTACAGGGTGCCCAGTCTGAGCCCCACAGACCATAGTAATCCTTTCAGACACAAATATCCCTCTTGTCTGGTCTTTTCTATACTCCACTGACCTAAAAGAATGGAATGATTTTCTTAAAACAGAAAATGCTGCTGCATCTCAGTAACAGACACCCCTCCCTCTTTGGTGCCACCCCCACACTAGATACAGAATCTAACCACCTTCTTTGGAGGGTATTGAGAGAGCAGCGGTCACTAGTAATCAGAATGAAACACAGGTTAGTATTTTAGTAGCATTCCTGGTCATACTTAGTGTTTACCAAGTCTTGAATGGTTGCAGAATCATCATTAGTAATGACATCATTTCATGCAACCACAGGAAGCCCTGCTTCTGACCCTGTTAGACAGCTAAGTATAGTCTATCCCCAGAGAATTTCCCAGATATGGGCCATAGGTCCATGTTGGTTGGTGAAATGTTTACTGCTCAGGGAGGATGTGGCCTGCCATGCCATGATAGGGTTAGAGAAATGGGGAAGTTGGTTTTGCACATAACCTCACCTTATACTTTCCCAAGTTCCCTTTGATGTACAGTGACCATGCATAACTCTGTCTACCCTATTAGCTCTTGCTGACTCTAAAAGTCCTTTGTTCCCTGCTGATTCTACTGAGAGGCAAATGTTGAGAGCATGGCTCATCTCAGCTCCTGACTCAGTGCTGTTCAAGAATAAAGCAGTAACAGATGATGACTCTATGAACCCTGTTAAGTGGTCACCAATTGTCATGAGATGGGTGTAGCACACTGCCATTTTCATAAATAGCTGCCATACTTATTAACAAGATACAAGAATCAGCTACTGCTACTTTCCTTTCTGAATGAGGTACTGATTTCTATACTTCTCTTGGACCCAAGGATTTTTCCTGCTCCCTTGGGTGGCATCCTTGATCTGTGGTAAGCCATAGATCCCGGATGTCTGGTCCAGCTCCTGGATTCCTCTGGGAGTTCAGGGGAACCCTGTTGCAAATGCTTCTCTTAGTGTCGTAGGATAGCGTGAGAACATGATGAAGGCTCAAACATGAAAGTGGGTCCAGTGATTGACCAGCACTGAGCATGGACTTAAAAGCAACAGATGGACTTTTGGGGATGATAATTGCCTGTATGTACACCCAAGATGTCCTGCCCTGGAATTTTTTTGTCCTTGCCTACTTGACTGTTCTTTGTACTTGCCCACTTCGCTGTTCCTGCATGCTCACTACCTTCCCTCTGCAGATGCTCCCAATAAAAGAATCCTTCTCCCTGTCAGAAGGATGGTAGCTTTCTGGAAATATGCCCAAACCACTGCCATTGGAGAGGTGGAGATATGTCCAACCTGCCACCATCGGAACCTTCTGTCATGAGTACAATAACGGCCTTGTCATTGCCATATGTGTCTCCTCATGATTTCCTTAGACTATCCACTAGGCAGGTAAGTACACTGCCTGAATGTGAACACCTGCATAGAAATTGGTGTAGTCAACAGGATAGTCTAGAGATTTCTGATAAGTAGGGTGAAGTGGATATACCTTTGGGGAGAGGCTGTGAGGAATCCCAGGGTGGGCCATTAGAGATCTGGGTACATGTAGCCATGCTACTGAATAGCTAGGGGCCACAGCATGATTGGAGGAGTCTGCCTGCTTCAAGGTACGGAAAAAGGCATGAGAAAACCCAGGGTGGATCACTGGAGATATGTGGGTCCATGTGGCCATGTTAGTGAATAGATAGGCGCCACTGCATGATAGGGGGATTCCCCCTTCATGACACGGGGCTTACTTATGATGTGTGACCTATGAAAAGAGTGTGAGGAGGGAAAAAAAGGTCAAAGGACAAAAAGCACCAGGGTAACTACTTCTCCTGCGTTTGGCCGCTGCTGCAGGTGGCTAATGATGTCACTAGGGTGCAGCTGGCATGAAAGTTTGGGTCCACAAACTGGACTGGAACAAAACACGCGTCCCCAGCTGGATGAGCACTGGAAGAGCCTAGAGAAGCACTTAGAACAGGGAAGAGCAACATTGAAATGGTTAGGCAGGTAATGGTTTCCCTGAACTGGCCCTTGTTGCATGTCCTCTCTGATCAGCTAGGAACCAACAATTTCAAGTGCTGGGACACATACTAAAATAGACCTAAATGACTCGTCGAATTGTATTCTATTAAGACACAGGAATAAAACATCTGGTACAAGTTCTAGCTTTTCTGGCTAAAAATGGCTACACGTTTTCTTAGGGGAAGGCTCAGGTACTTAAACAACAGACAGAACACTTGGGAGTCATCTTACTACCAACACGGATATGTCTGTGTTACATTGGAAAAAATACTGGCACGGGGAGTCGATGAATCAAGCTGAAAGCTAACTAACTCTGATGTCCTTTGGAGCCTGACCTTAAATTTTTGGTGCTGATGATATTCCTAAAAAACATCATTAATCCTACAGTTTCTACAAAGAAAGAACTGAACAAAACTTTGACTGTGTGAAATTAGAAGGAAAGGTAAAGTGGCCTTGATGTGGTTTTCACCAAGATAACAGTAGCATAAGCTGGCCTGAGTACAGACAATGGCCCTAGGAAACAAACAAACAAAAAAATTTTGACTTTCTTTTTGCAACTGCTTTTGAAATATAACTAATTGAGTTTATAGGGAATAAAAAAGGATGGACACTTTGAAACTGCAAATTATTGCTTTAACTCTGTTTTTGTTTTAAGCAGGATGATAAGGAATAAAACTATATGTGACTTTTAGAAAATAAAAATAAAACTCCAAAACTACCTCAATTGCAGTAATAAAATTAAGAAATCTCTGTTTCTGTATCTATTTATGTATACGTTATAAATCATGAATGGCACTGACAAATTTAATTTGTAACTGATTCATGAAATGTAACTTCATAAATTATTGCTGAAATCAAAATATAGCAACTACTAAAGAACTAGGTTAAATTCATTTGTCTGTTTTTTGTAGACATGTCTTATGTCATCAGAGGAAATTATACTGTGAAAAAGCATATATTGTTTGTGAGTACTCTGAGCTGAAAACTTTGCCTTATCTCTTCATTTTCTTTTAAGAATCTCATATACTAAAGGATAATAGGAAAATAAATGCGGATAGTAATTAGACAGGAAGGAAAAAGATAAAAAGAGAATGGATGTATTTCCAAGTAAGTATGAAGGACATGGGTATTTTAGTAAGAAAATGCTAAAGGAAGTAATTTTTTCTTTGATGGAAATAATTGTTCAGGAATGAATTAAGGGCAGAATATGAATGAATTTTGGTACAGAGTAGAAAGGTTTATGCAAGTGAAAAATGTGGAAGAGTTATTTTGAAAGAAATTTTAGTGTGGTCACACTGAGTGCAAATAGAATAAATGTTTATAGGGTTATTTTATTTTGTTTTGTTTTACATGAGATGATTGTTCAATTAGCATGTATTTTAATACAAAGATTTAGTATATTTAATTATACATATATATGATATGCGTATATATGACTCATGACACACACAGATATATGTATATATGCATATATGTATATATGTGCATATATGTATGTATATGCATGTATATGTGCCATATAAATAGAATAAAAACTTTTTATAACATGTGGCAAGTCTTCTGCAGCCTTCCTAAAATGAAAAAAACAATAGCAATGATATATACATACAGACATACATATATACATAATGCATATATGTATATATATATATATATATATATATATATATATATATATATATATATGAAATTGTGGAGGCTTCCTAAGAGATCCTAAATGAAAAAAAAGATTTTTCCTCTATAAAAGGAGAAATAGGAATAAACAATAAACTTAAACATAACTGGTATAATAAGTTATATGGAACATTGTCAAATACAGGTTAATACTTAGCCTTTTCAGCATATGTTTACATGGAAATGTAATAATACGTATATTCTAAAGTTATAGAGAATTCATAGAAGTCTTATATGTTCTGATGTCCTTGTTATTCTGGTTATTGTTCTAAGGTGTTGTATGTAGCAAAATTAAACAGGGATCCATGCTAAATTTTTAATTGGGTTGCAATTAAATTGCAATTAAATTGACCATAGCATTTTAAAAGTCTTTGCCAACTGCAGGTGGCAAAGGCAATCAAATTAGAAATAAAAAGGCTAACTTCTGTGGCTATATTTTATTATATATTTTGTTGTTAACCTCTGTTTCACTTACAGGTTTGGAAGAATGTGCTCCCCACCCCACCACCCTTAAACAACAGCTACAGAAGAAGAAAGAGACAACAGATCAGAACAAACTACAAGGATCTGGAATGTCATATTTTTCTGAGGGTTATATAGTTGAATGAGACGAAGGTGTTACCAGCCACCATAATAAATAATATACAGGCTTATTCTGTCCCTATATCCCTACATGTTTGCAGGAATTGTAAGGTCTGGTGGGGTATTGAGTAGCATTCATTCTACACCTGGCTTAGATCATTCAGCCACTATATAAGTTAGTATGAAAAGGTGCCACCTGAATTTGGAGGAAGAAGAAGAACATGGCCTTCAAGGCCACTAAACATGCGCAAATATGAAAGCACTGGCACTTATACTTTAGATTCAACCCTGTGAATTAAATATTTGTGTGACTGAGATTGGGTATGTCTGGGGGCTCTGGCAGCAACAGACACAAGGGCTCCCATTAGGTTTTGATCTCAACTGTGGAAAGAAGCTGAGGCCCATTGTGGTCTCACTGAAAAACAAGTTAATGCAGCATAACAGCCTTGTGTGCTAGAAGCTTTAGAAAATCCCCCGAGGAGGAGCCCTTCAAGGCCAGATTCCATCTTTTCCACCCAGCAGTTAAATCAGAACCTGCAGAGTCTCTGAATCTGTGCTGAGAGGGGCAGATGGTATGATAGGTTGGGCTTGAGCTGGTGGTGTATATAACCCTGGTCCATAGCAACATGTTCCATGTGGAGAATAATGTGACTCAACCCCTTTCAGTCACCTTGAAGCATTTGCTGAACTAGCTCTGTGTGAGGTGGACGGCCCCAGGGCCCCGCTCCCAAGTGGCATCTTCTACCAGTCATTCAACCAAACCAGGTTCTGGGAGTATGGCCAAGGATGGGCAGGCTACCCAGCAGGCACTTTGTCAGTGACCTTGAACTCAGAGACAGAAGAAAGGGCAGCATGTGTAGGCTCCTGCATGGCCTTAGCGACTGAACCTGGCCCCTGAAACCAGCTAGAAAATGGGCCCTTGGATGATGGCCTCGGGAACCTGTATCAGCTTGGAAGAAGGGCCCTCTTCTCACTGGTCCAGGAGAGAGTTCTGTGGGCCTGGGTGGACCTGTGCTTCAGTTCTGAGCAGAGGCCATCTGTGCCTAGAATTGGGAGGTGTGTGCCTGCCCCAAGGTCTCAAAGAGGAATGAACATCCAGTCTGCCTGAAAGCTGACATCTTGGGGGAAAAGAACAGAAAGAAAAATTTGTGGAGGTCACTGACAGAGGCAGGGCCTTGCACATAAGGTGCTGGTTACCTGCTTTGAAAAACAAAGAGGAGCCGAACATCTGCGTGAGTTAACAATGCTGAATGAAGGAATGTTCACAAAAACTCAGTGTCAGACTAGAGAACTGACCTGGGAAGGTTGAGACAGGGTATCTCCTGGTGCCCAGGTCCTGACTAGTGAAAGTTGGACCCAGCTGTCACTGTCTAGTGAGGGAGTAGTCTCATAGGTGCTTTAATCACCTACAACACAAGCTCTCTTGAAGCAGGTGTCTGACACTCTGCCGTCTTCAGGAGATGGTAAGAGGGGGTGTGCATGAGCTCTACATTTAGGTGCTGCTGTCTGCTGGGGTCAGTGCATTCTGTGCCTGAGTAGTGCAAGGACTGACTTTTATCTTAAAAGGGAGACTTTGCTTCTGGATAGTTGGGTCTTCTGCTTGTTGTTATTCTTTTGAATGTTGTTACACTGTGTGTGTATAAGGGTGGGTCTCCTTGCTGGGTTTGGGTGGTTTCTTCACTACTGTTGGGCCTTTTCATAGCCTGTTGTCAGCTAACTTCTTTGTGCTCAAGACTGGTGATTTCTTCTGGCTTCTTTCCATGTGCCCAAAGAACCATGGTCATCAGTGAGCTTTTGGTAGACAACTCAGCACCGGGGCCCACCCAGCACTCCTGAACGTGCAGGTTCCTGAGCTTTTAGTCTTACTCTGTGATAACCCTCAATGTGTAGTTAAGGAAACAGATTGGGTTTCTAGGAAGTTCTGCCACACTCAGGACTGCCTCAGGAAAGCTGTTCACCATGAGCAAGTTCAGCTTTGCTCTTTGAAGTGACAAAAACAGTTCACCTGCCATGCAACAATTAAGATGACTCAGACAGCACACTTGGATGGTCGCACTGAGATGCAAATTATTCACTACGCTGATATTATAGAATCCAACCAGTTTCCCCAAGTATCCCTCACACATGTGACCCCAATCACGCTGACACATCCTGAGAGGCAGTTACAATGGAAGGACACATTGGTAGTTAAGGAGCCAAGACTCAGAGAGGTGAAATCACACACCCAAGGCTTCATAATCTGCAACAGAGAAATGACTCAGTTCTGGGATCCTGCATCGCAGCTGATGAGCTTGCTCCAGTCAGTACCTCCCTAGTGGAATTTCGCTAGCTGTGCAGGATCAGCACCTCTCTAGAGCTTCCTGTGCTGATGTCCACGTCCATGGCCCTCTGCCCATCAGCTCTGTGGACTGCTTCTCCACTAAGGTGACGTGATGTGTGGGCAGATGGCACAGGGACACTGCCAGTGTGCTCATGGCTTTAACTGTTAATGTCACCTGATCCTTGGCCATTTCCCCAAAAATGGTTCAGCTAAAGCTAACATATTGCTCATTTGTGCTTATTTTTAGGAAACTGCTGAATCATAAGAGCTACATAACCAGTGAGGTTACAAAGGACAATGGAATTTACAACTGTAGGTTAGAAAATCATGGCAGCTGAAATTTTTCAACTCTGGAATGTGAGTCGGAGGAATCCAAGGACATAGGAACTAGCTAGAACCAGAAATTAGGAGGATGGCGGTAAATGAGATACATTAAATCCCTATTTCTCCATCCATGACAACTCTGGTCCAAAAAAATTAGGACCAATAGAAAGTAGATGTGATCCTGTGGTCCAGGAATACTCCATCTCTTTTCTGGATGTCTGCAAATGTTAGAGACCTAAAACTCCTTCTCTTCCCTCCTCTTTCTCTGCAGCTCCATAGAACCATGACAAGGAAGACTTTAGAAGCAGGCTTTCCCTTCCCATTCCTTGGCCAAATAATGTATTTCTTCATGTTTTTTCCTACTTATGGTCCTTGATATTTACTTACTGGTGGGAAAAATAATTAGAGGATGTTGGGATCACTAACAGATGGAAAGTCCTCCCACACACACATACAGATGGAACTGGATGCCCTCTGGATGTAACCCTGAGAGACCCTGAGTGCGGGACCAGTTCCCTTTGTGGCAGATTCTGATGGCAGCCTTCCCTGTAAGTGAGTTTTCTGTAGGCAACTTCCCAGTGTGCTCACAAAGGCTGCCTGGGACTTCCCAAGACTGGCCTTAAGGGAAGATTAGGGAGTCACAGTTCTATTTCATAGATGTGACTCATTGAGCAATACTGAATGGGCAGGTGACAGGGAACAGGTGACAATGAGAGGGCATTTGTTCTCTTTAAAAACAGTCCTCCTCTGAAGATTGTGATAAGCCTTCAGATTATTCACAGTCGGTACTTTGCTAACTACATGGGATTGTTAGCTAATTTGTCCTTGCCTTAAAAATGACATATTTAATACATTAAAAATATTTAGCATGTCTCTAAATTTCATAGAAAACAGCTTTCAATGACTTCATTATTATACTGTAAACTTGCAGGCAACACCTTGACCCAGTTTTTGCTGTGAAGAGGAGAAGGGTAGATTGAGAGTGCTTCCTTTTTGAGTGAAGAGACCTATGTGCTCAGATAAGTGCCTCTGCCCTCCTGGGAACAGAGCTCCCATGAGCAGAATCACAGGGATACAATGTAGGTTCAGGAAGTCCACACAGCAAAATGAAGTCAAATATCCTTGAGTCTCTCCCCACAGAAGTGTGGGGACACAGAGCTGTTTAAGCAATCCACCACACTGACCAGATGGTCTACCCATGCCAACAGTCAGGTGCCTTTCCTGATGGGAAACATGGAATTTTCTTTTTTGTACTATGCTCTCTGTTCTTCAACCCAGCTCACTGGAAAGACCACAAGTTCAACTGACAGACCGAGGTTGGTCCTGGTGCATGACTTTTGCATACACCTCATCCTGTCTCACTTCCTACCCATACACTACAGATAGCACTTCAGGTTGTTTTAGAATAATCAGGGAGACCATCAAGTCAGGAGCTACCTGCAAATGCACAACAGATAATAAAGAATAACATTGGTTTCCAGATTTTATAGCCATGGGTAGGAGAGTAGAAAAACAAAAATACCCATTAATTGGACTTAATTACAAAGACACTGCATTCGAGTGCTCTGTGGAGAGAGGCTTAGTCTCTGCAAGGAGGCGTGACCTTCCTCTGGAGTCGGGGGTCCCAGGCCTCCCTCGTACAAATGGCTACAGAAAAGGGAGTGTGGAACCTCATGCTCCCTGACACCCGTGCACACCCAGCAAGCGGGACAGTTGACCTGCTGTTAAGACAACAGCATTCCTCATCTCCACAGTGAACTCCACATGTGGGCCTGCTCCCTGGTGAGCTTGTACACCCTGTAGCACAGTAGCTGAACAGCCACACTCTGCAGAGGGTGCTCCAAAAAGACACTTTCTGAGCTGCTGTGGCAAGCTGTATTCCAAAGGCGCTGCACCAGAATCCATGGCACCGCCACTTCTATGACAACGTGGAGCTCACCATCCTCCCCTCAAGACTATAAGGACAGGTGGGCAAGGGTCACTGCAGAAGAGCCAGGATAAGCATGTCAGAGGTGATGGAGCCTCTGCTTAGACACATGGATACAATCCTTAGAACAGCATGGTGACATGAGGGAGACACGCAGTCCATAGAAGGCCACATACTCTGGTCACAGCTACTCATGCTACCCTCACAGGAGAGGGGAGAGCTGACAGGTACCCAGCTCTCAGCCTCTGAGCTGACCCCCGATGCAAAGTGGAAGCAGATGTACTCCATATCCTGCTCCAGTTGCAGATTCATGAACTACTGGAATGGGGTCATTTTGATAAGTGATTGAGTTTTGAGGAGGTATGTTCTTCAGCAACAGACGGCATGAGATAGAGCAAAATCTCAGCTGCAAAAGCATTAACCTTTTCAGTCTTTGGACAACAATGCCAGGCAGGGACATGTTCACTTACTAGTTGTTGAATGAATGCATGAGTACATGCTTTATAACTTCTGTCCATCACCATCACACTGAATGGGTGTGACTCAAGTGACTGTTACACTCTGTCTCCCAGCTTCCCCATAATGTAACAAGGCCTGCAACATAGAAAGCAGTAGTACCAACTCCAAGGTGGCTTATAAAGAAAAGAACAATCACTGACTATTCCCAAGTGCATTGCTATTTAACAGCAACAACAACAACAAATGTGGCACCTTAAAAGATATTACTTTTGCATTTCTAAGACCTACTTTGTGGGTTGGGGAGAAATGTGGGATTAGAAGTAACTGGGGATGGCATGGAACCTGAATGGAATCACCTACAAGATGTTGACCTGTAACTTTAGCTCTGAGCCCACATCACCCACTTCATAAAACACAGAGGAATGTGGATAAAGTGTTAAGAACCATCCTGGCTTCTCAGCAAATGATTTTTTGAACTGTAGGTGGTTTCAGTAAACACTGACCATGCTCCACTTCTTGACAAGGATGTGGAGAGAGACGCCTTTGGCTTCTGAATCCCTGTTATGCCATTGCCTGAGAAAACCAGGGACCTTTGCTCTCAGGCAGAAGTATTTTCTTTGGACACAGGATAATGTAAGGTGCTAGTTTTTATCTTAATTTCATGCCCGTTGTGGTGTGGCTCAGAATTTTTCTTCCTGCTTATTGGCTCCTGAGAAATGTTTTTTTGTTTTCCTCTATGTGGGAAATCCTTATTTGTAAGTTCTGTCCTACCTGCTTCCTGTCCAACACAGTGTTGCTAAAGAGCACCTAGTTCTAATGCATCCATCAACAAGTCATCAAATATTCATTGCTCAAAATAAGGAAGAATTTTGAAGATAAAAAATAAACAGGAAATAATGGCCAATGCAGTCATATCAGATAGCTATTTTCAAGGTGTGGTTTATCGGTCCTATCTCAGAATAATGACAGACTGGATGACATGTATTCACTGTGATTGCTCCAAATCAGCCCCCTGAGCAGCAGTAGAGAGAGCTCTGAGGTTTGGAACCTGACTGTGGGCAAAAACAAGTGAAGGTAGTGTGAGTCGGACTTTTTATTATACACCAAGGAAAAATGCTTTGGTTTAAATGAGAAATAAAAAAAAAAGTAGGAGTACAAAATACAGATGCAATATGTTTTTTAATGAAAATTAAAAAACAAAAAAACTTTAAAAAATGAGACTGGAGAAATAAGGAAAATATGTTTGATGCCTCTTGTGGCACAGGTGGAAACACTGGAGTGTGGACTGTTTTAAGCCCTAGGATGAAGGTTCGAGTTGAGACCTGGGCTTGGGGGAAAAACCAGAAATAAACAATTAACTAAATAAAAATACGTCTTCCTCCTCGACCCTTCCTCTGTACCTCCCTCCTCCCTTTCTTCCATCTGTTTTTTTTTGTTTTTTTTTTTAAAGGAAAAAGACAAGGTGGAGCAACACTTAGTGATTGTTTGGGGAAGAGTATTCTGGTGGCTCTTTTAAATTCTGTTTTCTAAATTGTTTATTTGTTGTTGTTTTCCTATTCAGGGCAGGACTCAGATTTCTTTCATTTTTACATGAGGCACCTCACACTTTCATTCTTGTTTTGGGTGCACCCACAGTCACCCTTTCCGGGTTCTGGTGTGTCCAGGGCTCTGCATATGTCCAGTAAGGGCTCAAACCTCAGGGAGGGATGAGTGTGAATGGTCACTCTGGGCTGCTTCTGTATGCTTGTCACAAGGTGTGTTTTATTGTTTTTATGAAATCACTTCCCTCTGCAAAGAGGGCATTTCAAGGTTGACACTCCCTAACCATGAGGCTCTAGCAGAACTAGTGGCCCCATTAATCTTGTACCAGACTTTGGCCCACTGTAATGAAGTCTCATCCTAGAGGAAACCAGTAATGGAGGGAAGAGGTCCTGTGCTCTACACTCCATGGGGAACTGATTCCAAAGAAAAATTCAGACATTGGTAGGGAGAACTCTGTGACCTGCACACCTCCACAAGGGGCGCAAGGGTTTTTAGATTAGGACCCCACCTTTTGGTGGTCATGTCTGTCATTCCAGGGCAGGGAGAGAGGGGAGGTGCTGGAGGGCAACCAGCATGCCAGCAGGCAACCTAACTGGCTTCCAGCCTCCTGGGCAGAACTTTCTATGAGAGTGACACAGTAGGCAGACAAGTGTGGACCACCTGGAAGTAGGACCAGCAGACACACACAACCAGGCTGTTTTCACCATATTCCAGCCACTGAGAGGTCAGGAGAAGTTTCACTGGAACTTTTTGGAACAATGATTCCGCCATAATACAAGAAAATATGCAAGAAGGGAGGAACATTATCTGGCTGCCCTTCCCTGAATGGTTCCGCTCTCTGCCCTTCTCTTGATGGTTGTCTGGACTTACCCAGAAGCTCACCCAGGAGAAAAAACCCAGAACTCTGAGGATGACTGAGAAGAGAATGGAAAGGACTGGGTCACAGAGGAGACCATGGGGCCCCTGGACAACTGGGCAGCCACTCACCTCTAGGCATCCTGTGAGCTGAGATGAACTCATTTTGTATCATTTAAACCATGGGGAGTGGGGCACTCTTTTCCTTGTAGCCATATGCATACTCTGTGATGAGATATGCCTTAACTAAAACTGCTTTTGAAAATATGTATGTGCAATTTTAATGAAAGAGGCATAATTTTAAAACACATGGAAATTCAGCTTATCGTCTTACATAACAAGTTCTTATTAAAAGATTTAAATGAAGTTAAATTATTATCAATAGAAGCATAAAGAAGACTTATTTATAAATGTTCACTTGTAATTAGTGAGGATGTTTCCTTGCCTGTGCAACCAGTTCACGACACTCATGGAAAGGAGAAAGTAAGAGTGGCACCTGGCCCAGGGTGCAGAGTGCGTGATAACTACTGATAAGTCTGTGAACTGGCTGGCTCAGTCCATGCTCAGTGGAGTTACAGGGCACGGCACTCATTGTACATAGCCAGCCCTCGCCTCTTCCAGTGTAAGCTATATACAAAGCCATTCTATTTTTTAAAACTATGTATTTTGTGTATTTGCATACCAGGAAAGAAAAAAAAATCTTAATGTAATGTCCAATCACTGACGATTGTTATTAATATTTAAAAGGTTTGCTAGTCTAATGGCTGAAGCATTATTAATTTCATTGCTATTTCCCACCTAACATTTTTTCCTCGTATATTTAGAGGTCATTTGAATTACTTATTCTGAGACTTTTCTGTTTGATTCTGTATACTTTTCCCCATCCAGTTGCTGCAATTTTTCTTGACTATTGTAATGCCTACTTTGTAGGATAAAGATACTATCACTTTGCCAGTTATGTGTATTAGAAATCACTTTGCCAATGCCAGATATTTTTGTTTTGAATTTTATTATTTTGTTCTTTAAAATATTTTTTGAAGTCAAATTTAACCATCATTTTTTTTCTTGCTTCTGGATTTGAAGTGTTACTTGGAGTACTTCGTTCCTCACTCTCTGCTTACACGCATTCTACTAAAGCTTCTTTTAGCCACCCCTTCTCCTCAACAAATACAGTTCACAAACACTATCTGTTGCATTTGGCTCATTAACAAGTATTTTTGTTTGTAGGATGACAAAGGAATCTCACTTTTTCTATTTCATAGTGTAGTCATTTTCTGTTGCTGCTGTTCTGTAGCAAATTACCCAAACCTTCAAGCTTAAATCAGCACCAAGTTGTATTAACAGTAGTCCAAATGGGTCTGAGCTGCTGGCAAGTGGCTTCTGTGCACAGTCTCCTGGGAGGATCTGTTTTCCTGACCTTGAGCAACCTCTATAGGTGACTGCATTCCTTGCCCCATGGCCCCTTACTCAAATTTCAGAGCCACAACCTTTCTTCAGTCTCTCATCACTATGACTGAGAATGTGCAGTTCCCCAAGATTTCTGTAGTTGTTTGAGCCCCTTGGTCTAATAAGATAATGTCTGTATCAAAGCAGAAAACTTTAGTTACATCTGTGAAGTTCCTTCTGTCATGTAGTGATGCAGCCTAGACAGTGGGATGGGGGCATTCAGGAGGCTATTTTACAGCTTATCACAAAGTGGAGTGGAAATTTCTAAGTTATAATGTATTGGATTCCATCTTTTTCTTGCTGTTCACATTCATGCATATATCACATGCAGATCTCTTCCTGAGCTAGCTGTTCTCTCCCATACATCTATTTGTTTAGCCCCGTATCATTATCACACAGATTAATGATGGCTTTAGGATCTCTCATAGCTGGATGGCATTATCTCATTATTATTAATATTTAAAAAGTTATACTATCACTTTGCTTCCTTTTCCATTTTAACTTTGTGGAAATCAGCCAGGATTCATCAAAAGTTATCACAGAATTAGGATATGGATTGTTTGCAATTGCTGTTTATACTTTATAGTGCTCCCTTATAGGAGCACTGCCCTTCTTGCATCAACTCTTGACATTTTATAAAAGTGCACATTACAGGTGTCGTATGGGTGGTCTCAGCCTGAGGTCTCTGTGTTTCTTAATGTGTTTATTCCTGGGAATGCATCACCTTGTTCCTTTTTAAATGCCATCTATCTTTCACTGTAGGGGAACCCACAGAACAGTGGGATTGTTTTTGTCTTTTACTTCCTTTCTTTCTTTCGCTGAGTTGTTGCCAAGCCCCCAGTTCAATTTCCTTATTAGTTCCAACATTTGGTCAGTTGATTTTACTGGAATTTTTAAGTAGACAACTATTTGAAGTTATAATTTCAGAAATACAAATAAGGTTATTAATCATTTTCATTTCATTAAACAGTTTTGCTTTAAGACTTCACAGTCAGGAAAAAATAGAGTTCTAGAGTATCTTTTAATGAATGTGTACTCACCCCATTTCCAATTTATTCAGAAAAAATAATGAAAATTAAAGAAGGAAGTCTGCTTTGGCTAGAAGCGCCCCCAACCCCAACTCCATCCTGTGGTGAGTTTGGTGAACTCCCGTTCCTGCTGCTCGGGGAAGCCTATGGCCCCAAGAACACTGCCTGTGTGTGGGGTGCTCAGGTCACTCAATCTTTGTGACTCTCTTCTTAGGACCCTAGAATAGCCATATCTTCATAGGACATTACCAGGAGAGGACTCTGAACTCCTCACTGGCTGGGCTACCCTTGTTCTTTCTCTCTGTATACCTTTGTAGTCTCGTCACAAGACCTGGACATTTCTAATGAAAGACTGGACATCTTTTAGCAGTTATTCTAGGCATTTCAGTATGCTTATTTTATTTGCCACAGCCTACATACAACTAACATTGGAGTGCTTCATAGATAATACTCAAATAGTACAACAGAAAAATTCCATTTATTCCATATAACTCATACTTTTTAATTATGGACTTTATTGTAAGTATGTCAACTCTCTAGTGTTATAGTTTTATTTCTAATGCTTTCACTACTTAGATTCATTTATCTATTTGGTACATTTTCCCTTTAACCGGAAATTTCTTTCACCATGTATTATTGTGAAGGCCTGTTAGTGACAACTTTTCTCAGATTTTATTTATTAGCATATTTTTTTTAGATTTAAGGACATTTTTGCTGTATATAGACTATGAATTGGGATGTATTTGTTCAACACCTTAAAGCTGTCATTTTTATTGTCTTTTTGACATGAGGTGTAGATGGGACTCTGTTCCAGAAGTGCTGGAGGCTGAGAGAGGAATGGGAAGGAGGGGAGCAATGCTGAGTGTGGGGCCTCAGGTTTAAAGGGTTACCCAGCCTGGCCTTGGTTTCAGCTGACTTCCACGGCAGCTCATCCCAGGAGGGGCAAGCCATCTCTCAGTCTCACTCTTTTCCTTCTCTCACCCTCCAGATACTTCTTGAGGACCCTCCTCACCCCCACCCAATTAGGTTCCTGAGTTCCAGTCTCCAAAAGGAATTTCAGGACCACTCAAAGCATTAATAAGAAGAGTTTTATTGAACAAAAGGAAAAAAGAAGGAGTACTGCAAGAATGAGAGTAGGACTTGGTCTTTCAAAGGAGGAAAGGGAAGGAGAGGTATAGAAGACTCCAAATTTATAGATGTCAGTTATTGGGGGAACTATTTTGTTGATTAACTTGATTTTTCCTGTCTGGTGTTATTCAGGTATTTTCATTTGGTGTTAGTCATATTTGTAAGCTTCAGCCCCCTATTCTATCCTTTTAATTTTGATCTGTTGCTTGTGTTAAAAAGTTATTATTATTTGTATCACTGGTCCTCCATAAATAGTTGTGAAATTTTGACTTATAAGAAATATATATTTGCTCATTCAAATATGATCAAATGACCAAAATGTATTTCTCATTTCATACCTGATTATCCTCAGATCTTAGCTCACAGCTTCCAAAAGCCTTGGAATTTCCTAAGTGTTGAGAATGTTAAATATGTATTTTGTTATGTATATGAGGTGATATTTAGGGGAGCACCTAGGGTGGGAGCTGGTTGCCAGAGGAACCAACTTTGTGAATAAAGGGTTGGAACTTGAATCTCACTCCCAGACCTCCAGGGAAGAGAGAAGAGCTGGAGGTTGAGTCAGTTGCCTAAGTTTTAATCAATGATGCCAACGTCATGAAGCCTCCATAAAAACCCAAGAGATGGGCTTCAAAGAATTTCTGAGAAAGATATGACCAGAGAGTGCTGGGAAGCTCTGTGCTCTTTTCCTTAGACTTTGCTCTATACAACTCTTCCATCTGGCTGTTCATGAGCTATATTCTTTCCAGTAAATCAGTGGTCTCATTTCTGTGAGTCATTCTATCAAATTAATTCAATGAGAAGAGGGATCTCGAGAACCTCTGATTATAGATAGTTGAGCAGAAAAACCTGGGTTTGCAGCTGGCACCTGAAGTCTAAGGAGCAGACTCTGTGAACTTCTAGTCTATAACTGATTGTACAGAAATGTAGGTAACATGTTGGGCTTGCAACTGGAGTCTGAAGTAGAGGGCAGTCTTGGGAGACTGAGGATCTTACTCTGTGGGATCTGATGTTCTCTCTGGGTAGACAGTGACAGAATTGATTTGAATTCTTGGGCACCTTGCTGGTGTCAGAACTTGCTGGTTGGAATACTCTCTGTACACATCTGATGCTGGATTTGGGGTAAGGCAATGAAACAGCCAAGAAAGAATTTCTTAGATGTTTTAAATTAGTCCAATTCAGTAAGTTTATTAAAAGAAGAGAGAAAGGGAGAGCACAGGACACAGAGGCCCACGGGTAAGCAGAGAGCTGCTGCTGCTGCACTGGGCTAAGAGATGGTCAGATATATAATCTACCTGGGCCTGGCAAGGGGCTTTTCAGGCAAATTGATTTGCTACTGATACATAATAGAATAAGAAAGGAGAACTTTAGTCATCAAAGACTAAAAGACTAGTGACTGTTGGGAGGATCTCAGGTAAGACAACAAACACGTAGGGTGAAGACATTCTGTGAATTTTTTTGAGGAGTTTGTGGAATGGTCCCTGAAATCTTGAAGGTATTTTGATGTCTTTTGTTTCCTGGGAGGCTTGTCTTGTCTTCTTACATGCTGGTTTGAAATGCTTAGACAATTATGGAATTGCAACATCCTGTTCTAAACTTTCCCTCAACACACCTATTAGAATTTTGTGCAGGGTTGTAACATAATAATTATCTATATCTTTTGGATACTTTTGAGATGCACCTAAGTCTGATGGTTTTCTTTGTATTCATTCGAACTGGGGTCTGCTAAAGATTCCTTCATCTCTGAATTGATGCTTTCTCCATTTTTGAGACATTTCCAGTCAGTATTTATAAAAATATTTTTCAATCTCATTCTCATTATTCCCTGATTCTGGAGTTCCACTTATCCAACTGACATGATTATTTATGCTCTGCTTATGTTTTTCAACTTTTTTCTTTCTCTTCTTCAGATCACATGATTTCTACTTATCTGTGATTGAGGTCATTGATACTTCTTCAATCTTCAATCTACTTATATAACACAAGGGAATTTATCATTCATATTTTATAATCAGTTCTAGAAGTCTACTTGGGTTTTTTTTACAAGTTCTATTTCTGTTGAGGTTATCTCTCTGTTTAATCATTGCTGTTCAACTTTTCCTTTAAATCTTTGAATAAATTTTATAAGAGTACTTAAATACTTTTATTGTTAATTCTTATATCTGGATTAGGTTTGTTTCCATTGACTAATTTTTTATATATTATAGATAATCACTTTCTAATTTTTTCTTGTCATTTCTAATTACTTTTTAATTGTATGGTAGGAATTTTATTTAATAGGTAATGTGGATCATATGAGCTTTCTTTGAAAGACATAGAGCTTTGTTGCGACAAACAGTTAAATTACTGACAGGTACTCTGGTCAATTGTGCTGTCAGGTTTATTTTATTCTTTTTTAGAGTTGTTATATTGCAGTATTTTCCTCAGTCTTAGATCATAGACTGCCTTTTAGAAAATGGTCATTTTAACAAGGAATGCATTCAGGTTTCCACTTGAATTAATTTTCATCAGAGGCAAAACTTTGTACTGACTTGAGGTGGTGCTGGGAGGTTTCACTAAATTTATTACTTTTACACATATTTTAACCTTGTGAATATATATTTTAAAATTTAAAAACTTAAAAGCCTTCATAGTTAAAACCTATGTAGAGAGTGAACCATTTAATGTGCCATTTTTTTACTTGTATGTTGTATTCATTGTGTGAATTCTTAATGGATTCCCAGAGAAGAGGTTTTCTTTAAAATGCCAAGAAATAGCTGTTTTAGGTTGTTTAGCAAATTTTCAAAGAGCTAGTACCCGATAAGTCTTAGAAATTCATAAATATTTTCAAATGAAAGGTCAGTGTACTACCTTGAAGTAAAGTGCCCCATATTGCCATCTTCATTTTACATTCTGTTTATAAAGATGGGTGATCTGAATTTCAGATGAGACAGATATATTAACACTTACATTAACCAAATATTTATTCTAGGCAAAATTTTTCTTGAATCAATCCATCTAGATGACGATTTTTGTGGGATCCTGAAGCACTCCAGCTGAACACCTGGTGCGGTTGGGTAGCACTAGAAATCAGAGGTCTGGCTCCCGGGTGAGTCTGCTATAATAGATGGACAGACTGCCCCATGACTCAGCATCATATGCACTTGTGTGTGTATACATGTGTGGTCAAATAGAACTGAGATCGAAGATGATGGCATTTATAAGAAAATGTTTAAAGTTTCAAAAGTGATCAAATGTAATTTCATAGTTTATTCCCTAAGATTACCCCTTAACAAAAATCATTCAGATAAAACAATTTGCAGATTGAAGCAAGCAACTAACCTTAGTTGACTTCCACATGCTTATGCTCAGGACAACTTATGCCCTGGTTGCCTGTCACAGCTGAGTCTATGTCTGACATTGGCATAATCATTGACAGCATGCCCTTCACTTGCAGTGATGTCCTGGCTGGGCTATGATGAAATCGCCATGCTTATTGCTAAAGTGAGCAACCATAGGGCCCAGTGTAGAGGACAAAATTAGTTTGGGTTTTGAAATGTAAAAAATTTTGAATCATTTTCATGAATGAAAATTCATTTTCCACTTTTACACAGAATTTGCAGAAAGCTTCGAAGATCTGGTTATTTTGCATGCTTATTAATTAAACTGAGGACATAAAATGAACAAATCAGAGCACAGCATAAATTTTGTTATATTCACCATACAGGGAAAACATTACAGTAGCTTGTTTCAATGGCACTGGTCTCTGTTCTTGGGAGTCCATTAAATTATTTTATACTGTAGAGGAAGACAGCGAAATGTTTTCCTAAGGGAATAAAGGACAGGGGTGATTTGGAGCTTTCACTATAAAATACAGGACAGAGAAGTCCTACAAGTGAAAAGGTTATTCCTCCTCATCATGTCTGGGATAGCAATGACAATAACAAAATAGAAACAGCATACAAGTAGAGAACCATACCTGCAAATGCAACAATGTGAGAGAAAGAGTACCCTCTTTTTTATGTTGAAGGGGAATCTTGGTGGCTAGAAATATAATGGACTGAGAATGAAACACTTCATGAAAGTAACTATATTCTGTAGAATACAAATACTCACTGGCATAGAGTTTGTTGTATATGTTAAAACCACATCATGAATGAAAAAATTAGAGTAATACTTTTCATCATCTGATTCTAGAGAGCCCAGTGATGCATTTAGTTATTCCTTTGCTGCCTTATATAGATTTGGCATATAAGCAAAGACAGCTATTTATCATGAATATTTTCATTTTAGGATTAGAAACTGTTAAATCAGAATAATTTTGCAAAAAACTACCTGTGCCAAGATCAAGTAAAACTGAAATAGGACTGCACATTGAGAAATATAATTTGAGATCCAAGTCTCCAAACTAGTCACAGTGCATCTTTGAGGAAATCATGTAAACTTTTTGAGACTTCTTTTTAAAAAAAACAAAACTGAAAGGAATAATACCTGCAAGACCAAGCACATTGGCTAGAATATATGAAATACTCAATAAAATTATGATGAAGTGAATATTGACTGAAGTGTAGTCAGTGCTACATAACCTCACCCATATCATTTTTCCTAGTACAGAGGAAGTGCTACTGCCCCACTCTCCTCACTTGAGTTGTGCTAATTGACTGATTGCTGGCTAATGTAATAGAAGCAGAAGTAATGTGAGCCCTTCATGAACTGGACTATAACAAATACACAGTGTCATCTGCTGGCTCTCTTTTGAGGTGCCCTTGAAGGCCATTTTTTGGGTCATAGTGCTGCAGGATGGAGGACAGTTTCTCAACCTGAACCAGACTGTGACATGGTTAAAACATCGAAATAGTGGGGTTTCTTTGTTACTGCAATAAAGCCAAGCCTATCCTGCCTAAGATAACTATCTGAGAATTAAAAGAGACAGTACATTTGGAAACTGTTTAGCATTATTAAAAGATAGAGTAGTAACAGAATTAATAAATATGCTAATTTATACTTCTTAGAGTGTATTCCCTCTCTGATTTGGAGATGTCTAACTGATCACAACATACAAAGTTTTTCTATGGGAAATTTTCATTGAAGTCAGATAATTTTGAATGTGGTTTACATTCCCACCCTCCTGTGGAGGATCTTGTGGACTAGACCCTCCCCTCAGGCCAATCTTGGCCAAGGAGAGCAGGCTCAGGGGAAGGTGGCTCTTTCTACAAGCCCAGGATAAACACAGCCTACACTTGGCTCAGGCCAGCTGTTTTGACCTCTGGGGATCCTGAATGAGATATTCATGTCAGTCATTCATATTATTTCAAATGTTCCCATAAAATGAGTGATTTCATTAATATTTATCATATAATTCCAGGTTTGAACAATCATAACTTGTATGATTGCTAATCCCATAGTACTGTAAAGGCATGAAAATCAGGAGTGGGAAACAGCGATCTAATGAGAAAAGGAAGAAAGAGAATGCTGACACATCCATTGTGTCAGGTCTGAACACCCATGTCCTGAGGGTTGATGTGAAACCCTCATGCATGACAGGTAGTGGTGAGGTTCAGCTTATTGCATGTATTTCTTGGAAAGCGATTCAGTTAATGACTCAAGGATCAACCAGAAGCCCCAAGAGGAGGAGGTAGTTGACCTTACCGCTACTCTACTAGGGCACACCTGATGTTACAATCTTAATGTTGGAAGACACCTGTGGTGATGAGCAGTTATCAGACCTCCAGCCAGCATGGAGCCTTCTGTCCCCTCACTCACCTACCAGCTCAGATTCAAACAAGAATGGCGTGAAGGATTTGAGATTCTGCAGTTCATTTATGTTGTTAGCATGAAAAGTGGCACCACTGATTTGATTCTGATTTTGTCAGAAAATTCCACCTTTTCCAAATCTGAACGTGTTTAAGACAGTGTACCAGTTAAGGGTCTAAAGGTCCTTCTTTCCCTTTCTCATTCCTGCAGCGCCTCTCCGACTCCTCACCCATCCCTTGTGGGGAACAGCCTGGTTCCAGATGTGTTTACTAAAAATAACAATAAAATAAGTTCTAATAAAGTGTCTCCCCAGAGGGATCACCAAGGACAATCAAATGTCAAGCCCTTTTCTCTTCTGCCTCTGTGATCTCTTAAGGACCTGCCAGCAGAGGCTTGTGGGTTTTGTTTATTTGACATAACTCAGCATCAAAACCAGGAGAATGCAGACAGCTGCAGGGTGAATGGAAGCATTTTCCCTCTGGGTGAGGACTCATTCTTTTCATTTTGCAAGAAGAAAAAAATGAAGGGAAGGAGGGAGATGAGGAAAAAGGAAGGAAGAAAAATATCAATTTTCAAGGAGAACAACATGTTTTCAATTTATACCATAACTCCCATCAGACACTTTTATTGATACTTAGAGACCCATCTATTTAAAAATATGATGTCAGAGATAGAATTTTATTATTTTATTCACACTTGAGGTAGAAAAATAAAGGCCCAGAGTCAATGCATCACAGTGCATTGGACTGGAAGAGGGTCTCCAACACTTGGCCAAAAGGACAGAAGCAGAAGGATTGGAAGTGTCTTTAGGACTAAGATTCTTACTGCCAACCAGTCTCACCAACATCGCAAGAATGACAGAAGAGTAGGCAGAGGCCAGCGTGTGGGATTTCAGTCTCTTTCCCAACTGAAGGGGTTGCTCATCGGCCTCCTGAGCTGGCTGGGCCCTGGCACTCACTTCAAAGGATGCACTCATTACAACTGTTGCCAAACAGTCTGAAGGGGGCCCAAGGGATGGGGTCATAACTTGGTCAGAGAGATGCTTGGCAGGAGCTGACAAGATTGCCAATGAGTATATGGACAACAGAAGTGGGGTACAGACTGTCCACTTGACTGCGATTTGAATAGATAAAAGTCAGTGGTCACTAGCGTAAGTGGAAGTCAGGATGTTGCTAATCCTTCACTGACCCAGCCCAGCTGCTCTCCCAGTGGTTGGACTCCACTCCCCACAGTCTTTCCTGCTGGGTTCTGTCCTGCTTGGAGGCTTCTCCAAGGACCCCATGTCTGTGGCCCTGGATCAGTCTAGACCCAGTTTCTGTCGTGCATCTCTCTGACCCAAGTTCTGATCCCATCCCAGTGCCTGGGGATCCTTTTGGAGTATTTGGGGACAATTATAATGAGTCAAGTATGGAGAACTCGGGGTAAAGTTTACAGTCTTGACCTGAGCATTCAGTAAAAAGGGAGAAAGCTTCATATGAATTCTGGAATGAGTGCCAGGTTTGGAGTCCAAGAAAAGCAAATTGAAGCTCATCAAAATTTGTTTAACTAGAAATGTCAGCATTGTCATTCCTGACAGTCACACATACATTTTCTCCTTTACAAAGCCTGAAATACTGGGGCTTCAGATACCTGAAAGGTGTTATCTGGCTCAATTCTCCTTGACGGTATTTGGTTCAAGCAATGAATGGACAGGTGAATGCACAGGTGCCTCAGCAGTAAATCCTACACCACACGGTCAAGAGTTGCTCCTTGAAGCAAGGCCATCTCTCTGCACATTTACTGTTCTCTGTTGGACAAGCTCCAGTGAGCTGCACATTAGGGGGAGGTGGCTGGATATTTTTTCAGTCTAAAACTCAACATCTTTTCTTTAGGTATCTTTCCAATAGTATTTCAATATTAGGATTATTCTCAGCAGTGATAGTTCTACTGGAACATACAAGTATCACCAGGAGGTGCCCCCTGGAGGAGTAGTGGTTTGGCCACCCATTTCCCACCAGTGCAGTCCACATGCATCCCAAGGTTGTGGGTTTGCTTCCTGAGGTGAGGGGGTGGGGGTGGCAGGCAACCAAGATGAGCAGCTAAGTAAAATAAAGTGCTTCTTCCTCCTCGTGCTTCCTGCCTGCCTACCTACTCACCTTCATTACTGCCTGTGCCTTTCCTTTAAAAAAAGTATCACCAGAGAGCGTGTGGGACATGCAATATCCCAGGGACTTCCCCATACTAGCTGGGTTGGGGGACCACCCAGTCAGATGAGATATTTGTGACAAATAGACACTCTGAGAACGCTGCTCCACTGTTATCACTGGTGCATCAATCAGCACCAAGCACAGCTCCAGAAATACAATGAAGATAAAATGTCAGGACTCCAATGCCCAAGAAGAAAAGGTAAGACTGAAGCTGTCAGAACACTGTTTTCTGAATATCCTCAGAACACACCCAAGACCTCAACATCTTATAGGTGCAAAAACCCTGCAGTCTGCACTAGTCATCCAAGTCTGCATTTGCAATCCTGTCACTGGATGATTACTTTTTTGTAAGCCTGACCTAACTTGTCTCTCTGTGCCCTGGCCCACTGGGATTATTTCAGTGAGGGCTCAACTGTTCTCGTATTTAATCTGCAGCAGCATCATTTGCATTTTCCTCTTCATGTAAGAAGGGTTACAAGTAATGGGTACTTTAAAGTAGGACCATTTCCATGGTCCTACTTTGAAGACGAGTGGTGGAGCCAGGAGGTATGGCTGAGCCAAGTCCAGCCCACTTGTTAACTGTGGGCATTGGAAAAAATGACTTTGTCCTTGTGTGCTGTGTGCCCAAATATTTCACAGAAATGAGAAAATGGGGTCTGTCAGGTGAAATGTTTAAGACTGTCTGAGGTCAACTGTCCTCAGAGCACATCATTTGTTGAGGGAAGGCATCAGAAGAAACCTGCAGGGGAGCAAGAGAGGGCTTTCTTTCTGTGTTGATGTCCAAACTCAGCTGATATTCTAAAATACTCTCACTGCTCCTCAAGTTTGTAGGGTCACCCCAGGAATTCTCTTTCAAAGGGTATCTAGTTATGTCCTTACTCATAATCGGGTCTCACCAATGTTGAGCTCTGGATCCCTAGCTATTTTGAGTGTAGTTCCAGATCAGTACTTGGGAGTGTGTCAGAAGAAACGACTCTCAGTTCCCCCCAGATATGCATCTCAATGTGCATTTGAGCAAGAACTTGCACTTCACAGGGTCCTTGGGTGGCTCATGTGCACATCAAGGTTTAGAAGAACTGCTCATGTGAACTATTAGTGAACACATTGGTCAGGTAGCACTTGAAAACAGTGGCCCTGGTAGAAGCTAATCCCTTCTTACTTTCCGTGAAAGTCCCTATATAACTCCAGTAGGAACCTCTGGGTACCAGGAGGACTTGGTTTTATTTTTTTTTTAATTCCCAGAATAGCTGACAGCTGCCTTCCAATCTCAATGGCAACAGTGGCGATAGCAGGTTGGACTCCGTGCTAGAAATCTTGGGAATCATCTTGAGAATTGGCCATTACCATATAAAAGAACAATAGTGGACTTAGTTTCATCTTCCTAAGGTCTGCCTTGCCCAAGAACAGGTGGATCCAGCTTGTCTGTGTTCGAGGTCCTAGCAGGAGTCCCTTACTATAAAGACAGTATAGCTGGTCCCCAGTCTGGAGTGTGCTCTGTGGCTCATGACATCACATTACAGATATGCCTGGAATGCTGCCGCCCCATTACAGGTCCTCTTCCATTGTGTCCTCACAGCAACTTGACAGGGTAAACCTATTCTCTCATTAATTAATGAGGACACTGTGGTGTGGAGAGGAGTGGGGTCACTGCCCAGGTTTCCAGCTAGAATAGGAAGGGCTAGTTCCAGATTCCAGACTCAGCCACCTTCCACATGAATAATTTTAGATTTTACTACAGCCAAAGACCTCTGTTTTTAAATAGGGAATTATGGGGTGACAAGGGTCCTTCATTTTTGTACTACAAATGCACAAATGACTGGAGAAATTCCAAATATTTGCACTGGCTGGAAACAGACAGGGAAAGAGCCTCAGAATCATCCTCCAACAGACTGGCTGGAAGCAAGATGCATTAGTCAAAGTATGGGGGTTCCTGTGAGCTGGGAGGTGGCTTTCTTTGATAGGCAATGACACAGGGGTGGGCTTGCCATCCTAGCTGAGTTGCTCTATGCAGAAGCCCCTCAAACTTGCAAGGAACTTAAGGATTAGAGTGGAAGTCAGACATCTGGGGAACTGCTTACTACAAGCAGCAATCCTGATGGGGAGGTCAGCTCAGTGTTTTGGGATCACCTGGGAGATCCCATTCTAGTCACAGAGGTGTCCAGACTCACTTATCTCCAGCACTGCACATGAGGCTCCTTCCCTAATGATGGCCCAATAGTAGAGGCAGAAAGTTCTTTCATTTTAAAGAAATGGTGAGAGGGAACAGAGGTTAGAACATGGCTGGGACTCCATGCTGCCCCTACAGAGCTGGATATGAACTTAAGTCCTCTGACTCCTAACCCCACAGGGCTCTTAAAACAGCAGAGAGCCTCTCAAGAGAGTTGAGAAAAGAGACTACTCCAAGGCTCAGACTTTATCTGTGTGGCTCTTCTGATGTTAGTACTAAGGGCCCACAAAAGTAACATGAGATTATACTAGAATATGAGCTTAATGTGCTGTCTCCATCGGTTCGGAGGGAAGGGACCCAAAGTCTTGATGCTATGTATGTCTTCCTCTGTGGTTCTCAGCCTCAATTCCACATTATAATCTCTTACGGGCTTTTAAAACCCCAAAGCTGGAGCACTCCTCTACCAGAAAAGCAGAGTATTTGTGGTGAGGTCAGGGGCCAGGTGGTTAGAAAACCACCAGGTGATTCCTGCAGGGTTGAAATAACCAACCATATAGAGTTTATCTCATACTACATCTAGATGCAGTGATGCCAATGAGGTGCTGGGTGGTGGGACCCTCCTTGGTACCACTGTGTGACCTTTTTGTTCCTATTCAAAGCCAGGAAATGGCAGGGCTGTCATCAGTTAGACCAGCTAGTGAATGCAATTTGAGCAGGAGCACCGGAAGATGACAAGTAGCACAGTGTGCAGAGGTGAGACTGAAGGCTAAGGTCAAGCCAGATCAGTACATTCAGGGCTGGACCTGAGCTTGGGGAGAGCTAGACTCAAGGCACCCTCAGGGCAGTTCCGGATAGGAGCAGGGCATTGGGAAGTGGTCAATATGGCTCAAATCTGTTCACCTCCCAGGTCACTCCCAGGTGGACAACATTCCTCACCCAGACCTGACATCAGTTCCATCTTAGGAATCTTGGTGTAGGGCTGCTGCATGGGGACTGTTCTGTCTCTGACTGTGGTTTATTTCTCTATAGAGGAATACACTTTTGTTTTGTCATGATTTCTGATTTAATGGTTACTTTTTTTCCAATCATGTCTGAAGATTTAATGGAAAATAGTTGGGTTCCTTGTACATACATTTGTCATCCCTGATAGGTAAGGTTTTGATTTTTGAAATTAGAAAAAAGCAAGTAAAACTGCTAAAAATCATGAATAATATGGTTCTAAGACTAGTGGGAAGATTCCATATGTATAGCAAAGGTACTCGAGTTAATTTTTTGGCAGTAAACACTATTTTTCAATGCAGGAGAACACTTCATGGGGCAGAATTCTCTTCTGTCCCCATCCCATATTAATGTGAGGCGTTCATATGTTCCTGGGTGTGATGATGACTGTTGGCGCTGAGATACACTAGACTTGGGCGCTTTGGGGTCCAGATGCTTCCTGACAAACACATCCATCGGGAAAGACTTAGAAGGTGGCATGCGGCATTTTTTATTTGACTCACTCAGTGGGGCGTGTTAGCATGGACACGTTTTCATCACTGTATGACTTCCACTGTCTCAAAGGCAGTTTTTGCTCCAAATCGTGTAAGTGAGACAGATGTGAGTAAGTGTGGATGCTAATTTGGCAGTGTTCTGGTGAGAAGCTGTGGCACATGCCTTGATGCTCAGCTGTCTCCTGTGGGCTCAGGTCTCTGTTTGCCTGCAGCTACATTGGTCTCATCTGTGTACTGACAGTGTTTTACCTCCCGACTGAATGGACTGCTCCCTGACTGAGGCTGTCTGAACAGATGGCATCTGGATCACCTATGTACAGAGCATCCCAGATGTATCCCCAGGGATAACCTTCCACCAAGAATTAGAGTCATTTACCGCAGGTACTAACCCAAGGTGCCCTGTCTCCAGAAGGAGAATGCTAAGTGTTTCATTGAGGGTCCAGCAAGACAGAGCTCCAGGGGCCTCACATAACTGACTCCCTTGGTCGACTTTCAAACTTTCCTTCCCCCTCCCTCCTTGTCTGTGTTAGGGATCTCCTTCAAATAAACTACCTCGCCAAAAGTGTTCAGCTTTTGAGTAACTCAAATTAAGACCATGCTTGGTCAAATGAGAAGAGAATGGAAGGCCCATGGGCCTGTTGTATTAGGAACGTTGGAGAACTCAAGGCCCACACCCCAACCTGAGTGTATAATCCATTGATTTATGTTGATGATGGAGAAAATGGGTAAGCTTTACTTGTCTAGCAAAAAAAATCATGAAAAAAGGAAGTCAGAGCTTCTCTCCTTGAGGTTAAAGGGTAGAGAGGGGAGTTCAGTTTTCATAAAAGAATCAAGGTACAGGCAAAAGGCAGGAAGTTATTATGGTTTAGAAAAAGTGAGTTTAGCTATATCCTTCTTCTGTTTCATTCATTCTCCCACATGAAATATTAGAAATAGACCTGAAAGATGCCTATTGGTAGCTAAAAACTAGAACCTTGTCTATCGTGATAATAGTTATTAGAGATTTTCCCCAAAATCTGTCAGTGTGTTCTGGGACACATTCGATGCCATGGCTTCTCCGAGAATCTCCCATTCTGGAGTTCGCTGATGGTCTCATGCAGCCACTGGATGCAGGGCCTGGACATTGCCACAAAAAGTGTTGTGGGGCTTCGCAATTCACCAGAATGCGGTCTTTTTGATGACTTTTCCCACATCATGAAATAAACCAAGGAAAGAAAGAATAATGTTTCCAAGGCTAAACAAAATTAAAATCAATAAAATTCATGCAGAGGATAACACAAATGTTGAGAAACAAAAATAAAAGCAGGTGTACCCTGGTGACTGAGGCTCCAGCAGCTGGAGCATAGAACATGTAAAGTCCAAGGATCCTGTACACAACCTAGGACTGGGGGAAAAATAACAGAATGAACTAATAAATAAATAAATAAGTAAATAAAATGCTTCTTTTCATTTCCTCCTTACCTGCCTTCCTTCCTTCATCCCTGTTTTCCTCCTAAAATAAAATAAATGAAGACAGAAGTTGAGAGTGGGAGATAATGTTTTATTTAAAATCACCATAATACACAATGTTCAAAATAATGAACTGCACCTCTGTCTTTGCCCATGTGCACTTATATGAAGGGCAGTCCTTGGTTAATGTTTGGGCAAGAAGAAGAGGTGAAGGCCTCAGGAAATTTCCTCATGCCAAATGAGAGACTGTCCGATGGTGAACAGAATCACACTTTGCATTTTCTAGGACTTCCAGGTGATTTCTGTTTTATAAGAAAATGGATTATTACCCTCCCTACCAGGGGTTCACAGAGCACAGAGGCCAACTTTGAATCTGCTCCTTGGATAGGTAGCTGTAGAGAGAGAGAGAGAGAGCCCAGCCCCCATGATCAAAGGACACTTCAATCTCTGTGCTTAGTAGCGTACAGGGGACCTGCCTAGAATCATCCTGGCAATGAAGAACAGTGGGAAAGGAGACCCATCTCTCCAGTAACAAAAGGAGCACACAGGGGTAAACTGCAATCTTGCTTCCTAGATGAGGAACTGCAAGGAGGGAGAATCTGGTCCCTATACTCTAAAGGAGCTATAGTTTCTGCTCACAGGATAGTAGAGAATCTACCTGGGAAACCTCCACTTGGTGCTGGAGAGCTACAGTGAATATCATCCCCCTAGTGATCCACAGACTGCACAGGGGTTGACTTTGAACTTGCTCCCTGGCTGGAGAACTGCAGACAAGTCAAGCACTGCTCCCTTAATCATAAGAGGCTTCCATTTCTGTACTCAGAAGAGCACATGGAAGCTGTCTGTGAACCTCCCTTTACTAGAGAGCAGTGGGGAGTGAGTCTTTTCTTTCCAGATCCAACAACCAGAAACTGCCTGCTGCCTCAAGGGTTGACAGAATTGAAAAGAGTGGCCTATAAACTTGGTCACTGGATTGGATAGTTTTATGAGTAATCCACAAGAATTGTCACTCCCAACCTTACAGAAGCCAGTAGACACCATTGAATCAGCATTTGTGACCCACCACAAGAGAGCATTCCAGATAGAGGAACAAGCCTTGCACCCACTGAAGACAATGGCTGGTGCTGGCAACACCAGAACCAAACATCCTCATTCATTCCAGATAGAGGAACAAGCCTTGCACCCACTGAAGACAATGGCTGGTGCTGGCAACACCAGAACCAAACATCCTCATTCAGGAAGGAATCTAAAGTAAAGAAAAAAGAAATACAAGGTACTAAATTTAAGGAAGAGAAGAAAGCCATGCCAAAATCAAAGTCACCAAAAAAATAAACAATCATGAATGGCCCAAAGAAAGGACTTTCTCAGAAAAGAACTACATTGACATTGAATGGAACAATCTAACAGAGAGAGTTCTGAACAACAGCTATAAAAAAAAGCTGAATAATATTCATGAGGCACAACCAACTACCCAAAGGCAGTTGGAAGTCCTCCAAAAAGAAATGATAAATCAAAGTGAATATTTCACGAAGGAGAATGAGGTCATGAAGAAAGTCCTAACAGAATGCTAGAGATAAATGACACAAATAATTGAAAAGCAATATGGAAAGTTTCATGAACAGACTCAATCTTGCAGAGGAATAAATCTTGGAAATTTAAGACAAGGTCACAGAGGAAACCCTCACAAAAGAGGAGAGAAAAACAAGATGGAGGAAAAATGAAGAAACCCTACATGAAATATCAAATACCATGAGGACAACAAATAAAGGATGATAGGTAATCCAGAAGGAGAGAAAACTTAAAAGAAAACTTAAAAACTTAAAGAAGTAATAGCAGAAAATTTCCCATATCTGTTGCAGAAAGTAATCATGGAGGTCCAAGAAGCAGGTAAAACATCAAATTTTCTAAATATAAAAGGACTCACTTACAGACATATCATGGTAAAACTAACAAAAGCCAACAGCAATGAAAACTACTCAAAAGAAGAGAAGAGAAACATAGCTTTCAAAGTTACACCCATCAAATTAATGTCAGACTTCTCAGCACAAACCCTACAGACCTGAGAAAGTGGAACAATGTATTCCAAATACTAAGAGACAAAACCTGTCAGCCAAGAATACTCTGTTTTGAAAAACTATCATTTAAATTTGATGGAGCAATAAAGGCCTTCAACGATAAACACAAGTTAATGGAATTTTCCATCACCAAGTCTGCCATTCAAGAAATCCTTACAATAGGGAAAATGAAAACAAAGATCCAACGATGACCAAAAATGATGATAAACAGGAAAGCAAAAACAGAAACAAAGACAAGACCAATATGAGAAAACAACATAACACTAAAAGGGGAAAGAAAATAATGGAATTTATGTGGAATATAAATAAGATATGGAATCAGATATAAAAGCCTATTATAGAGCTGTAAAGACAGAGATAATTTATATGATAATTATAGAACCTAATCTTAAAGAGATACATAGCTGAGAAATAAATGAAACTGAGAGGACACTGAAAACCAGAGAAGGAAAAATCAAATAAAAGCAAATAGGAAATGAAGCAACAAACACAGAAAACAAAGACTCAAACAACAACAAATATCAGTCAACGTCCTAAATGTGAATGGACTAAATGCACCAATCAAAAGACACAAAGTGGCAGGATAGATTAAAAAACTCAGGATCTCTTCAATATTACATTTAGAAGAAACTCATATCAAATCCAAAGACAAACAGGTTGAAAGTCAAAGGTTATGGAAAAATATATCAAAACAACTTTTATGAAAGGAATGCAGGAATTGAAATGCTAATTTTAGATAAGATTAAACTGCCATCTAAAATGATATCAAGAGGCAAGGATGGGAAATACACTATTGTCAAGTGGATAATTCATCAAGAAGTAACTATAATTAACATATATGTACTCAATCTTGGACCATTTAAATGTATAAAACAAATCCTAACAGAGCTAAAGGTAGAAATTGACAGTAATACAATAATATTAGGAAACATAAACATTCCACCCATATCAATATGTAGATCATTCAGGCAGAAAATCAACAAAGAAATTAGAACTCTAAGTGAAACAATAGATCATATGGAACTAACGGACAGACAGGGTGTTCTACCCACCAAAAAAGAATACACATCCTCTCAAGTGTACATGGAGCATTCTCAAAGATAGATCATATCTTAGGATACAAAACAAGTCTCAGCAAAGTTAGCAAGATTAAAATTATAGAAAGCATCTTCTCTGAATCTAAGGGGGTGAAACTAGAAATGAACCAGATGTACAAAGCTGCAAGGACCATAAAGATATGGATATTGAACAGCATTCTTATGAACAACTCATGGATCATCAATAAAATTAAAGATGAAATTAAGACTTATCTGTAAACAAACAAAAATAAAGAGATGAGCAACCAGAACACATGTGATGTGAAAAAAAGAATCTTAGGAAAATTGATAGTTATACAGGCACACATCAAAAACTAAGAGTCCAAATTAAATACCTAACCACACACCTGAGGTAACTAGTAAGTGAATAACAGTCAAAAGAAATCCATGCTTATGGACTGGAAGAATCAAATTAACTAAAATGGTCATCCTACCCAAAGCAATACACAGATTTAATACTATTCCCAAATTTCAGGGATTTTTTTCAAGGAAATTGAGCAAACCTGAAGTTTCATTGGAATCATGAAAGACCTCAAATAGACAATGTTATCCTGAGGGGGTGGGGAAGAAGAGTGAAGGAATCACACTTTCTGTCTTTAAACTATAGTGCAAAGCAATCATTATCAAAACAGTATGGTACTGGAACAAAAACAGACATGCAGCTCAGTGGAGTAAAATTAAGAGCTCAGAAATAAAACTACACTTATATTAACAGTTAATCTTTGACAAAGGATCCAAGAACATACAAAGGAAGAAGGAAAGCCTATTAAAACAGATTTTGGGAAAACTGGACAGATACCTGTGAAAAAAAATGAAATTAGATTACTCATTAGCATTATACAGAAAGGTTTACTCAAAATGAATCAAAGACCTGGACATAAAACAGTGAACTATATAATACTTAGAAGAAAATGTGGGGGAGATGCTCCATGACCTTAATCTCAAAGACATCCTTGAGAGGGAACAGCTAGAGCAAAAGAAACCAAAGTGAAACTAAATAACTGGGACTATATAAAATTAAAAAGCTTCTGTACAGTGAAAGAAACCAGCACTAAAACAAAAGGTAACCCACTAATTCAAGAAGATATTTACACATCATACATAAAATAAGAGCTTAATCTCCAAAATATATGAAGAGCTTATGCATCTCAACAACAAAAAATAATCAACCCACTCAAAAAAATGGGCAGAAGAACTCAACATACTGTTATCCAAAGAAGACACACAGATGCCCTAAAGACACATTAAAAAATGTTCTGCATCACTAATCATTAGAGAAATGCAAATAAAAATCATAATTAGATACCACCTCACACCAGTAAGCATGGCCTATATAAAAAAGATGAGACACTACAAGGGCTGACAGGGATGTGGAGAGAAAAGAACCCTTCTGCACTTTAAGTGGGAATGTAAATTAGTGCAATCCTCTGGAAAACAGTATGGAGATCCCTCAAAAAATAAAAATAAAGATAGAACTACTGCTTGATCCAGCAATCCAACTCCTAGGCACAACCCGGAGAATATAAAATCTCTAATCAGAAAAAATATCTGTACCCCTGTGTTTCTCACATCACAATTCACAGTAGCCAAGGCATGGAGACAACCTAAATTCCCATCAACAGATGACTGTTGATATATATACTCAATAGAATTCTATGAAGTTACTCAAAAAGACAAAATTGTGCCCTTTGCAACAATCTGGGTAGAACTGGAGGGTATCATGTTAAGTGAAGTAAGTCAGAAAGAAAAAGAGAGATGCAGGATCGTTTTACTCTTAAGTGTAATATAGTTAATCCCAGCAAAATTCATAGGACACAAGATGATGGCAGCTGGGGTTGGAATGTGGAGGGAAGGAGAGAGGGATCAAGGAGATGGTAAAGGACACTAGAACTCTGGTGGCAAATGCAGTGTGCAATCCCCATAGACTGAGAAGAGAGTTTAATATCTTAAAATGATCATGGCTTTGTAAACAAACAAACAAACAAAATATTATTAAAAAAGAAATTTCCAAAGTATTTTACTAACACATGTATTTAATGCATTATTAATATTAATATGCAAATATACTTACTAATTTAAAATGATCACGCACATTTTTTCAACTTCTTTTGATAAGTAACATATCTACAGAAAGTGCAGAGATCATACCTGCGTAGCTTAATGACTCTTTACAGGCAGAACAGCTGGGTAATCACACCAAATTAAGAAACAAAGTTATTGATCTATCTGCCATCTCCCTTCACTTCCCTGCCTCCCAAAGACGGCCCATGTTCTGACCCGGATGACACAAGTTAGTTCTTATATAAATGCAACCCTAAAGTGTATACTTTGCAATCTTCCAATGCGTACTCCTTTTTATTTAATTTTTTTTGCTCAACACTTAATATTTTTAGTTCAGAAAATGTGTTTATTGCCTTTAAATCATACTGATTCTCATCAAGTGTTGTCTGATGTAATCCTTTTGTAACTCGGAACTACAAGGGTATGGAAAGTTAAGTCCAGGCCTCCTTCTGAGAACAGCAGCAAGATCAAGAGCTCCGGCTAAAAAACGTATGAAGGCAGTGCCTGTCAAGTAAAGGTTCAGCCCTGTTTCCATTAAAGGCAAACGAGGAGCATACTGTTGCTAAGACGAGAGGTTCCAGAAAGAAAGACCACTGAGTTTGTGTAGAGGACACATGATGGATTGCTATCTTTCTTGGAGTGTCTCTGTATCTGCTGTCTATGAACAGGGAGAGCATATTGTATTGTGAAATCCTTTTGGTGTTCTATTTTTATAGCCTGTGAATGTTGTACAAGTTTAGATAACAGAAATGTCAGGGAAATAAGCTTCAGAGAAGACTTCCTGATCGAGTGGGCAGGAGGTGTTGTAAAAGAGTCAGGTCAGATGGTTAGAGAGGTCCAGTTGGATACAGCAGTAGGATGATTCCAGAGAGGAGTGAGGAAGATGGGGGCAGATCCCACAGGCCAGAAGGTGTGCAATGGGAGTTCCCATCATGCACGTCATAAATCCTGGTGAGTAGAGGGATGCGCCTTGGTCCATCATAGATTGTGACAAGCTCCTGTCCCATCACAGATATTTTGGATTCAGCATAGAATCCCAGATTGTCTCTCTTCCCTCTACCTCTCTGCCCCCACACTCAAACTCTGGGCCTCTACTAAACCGAAGAAAGAAGTAAATAGGGAGACTGACACTCTCACTTCTACATTTTACTCTCACTGTGAAAACCAACTCAATAAAAAGCAACTCAGTTCGACAACTAGACAGAGATGATATAGAAAATAAGCAACTCAGACTTACAAATGTGAGGAATTAATAATCAATGTATTTAATAAACCTCCAGTTACCTCATGCATGAAACTTCAATTGTCCCATAAAAATGAATAAATGGCTCTTACCATGGAAGCTTGGAAGAAAGCAAACTCACTACAAATAGAAGTACTAGAAAAAAAACAAAAGTTATTAATCAAAGAAACGTTGCAATAATCTGGAGAATTCTCACACATACCCTATGTTCAGCTCATCTAAATCCACAAGAACACTAGGAAAGAGTGATCTGTTTGATAAAAGATTGAAAGAAACAAATTCTCATTTTCCCCATGAACCATCACTTATTAATCTCATGGTGTCCCTGAAAGTTTACTCTTTCAAAAGTCAATTGACAATCGGATATTTAATTATTTTGTGACACCCCTCTTTGGAAATTTAATTGAGGTTTACTGAATTTAATTAACAGAGACTCTGAGTGTCTTGTCCAGTTGTCCATTCTTATGACATAGGATTTTGAAATATTTTACCATACTACCACATTGTAGTAAATCAAAATAAAGTATCTGGTTGAAGATCCAGGAGGAGAGGAGACAGAGCACGTGTAAAATTAAAATAAACGTCTTCAGAGAGAGGCAAGATGTCCCTCAGATCAAGATGGCCCACTGAGCATTGCGTGTGTGACAGAAATGTGGTCACATGCAGAGGATTCTAGGAAACTAAGACTGGAAAGAGATCCTTAAATTCTGAGGTGATGTTGGTAGTAAGAAGTAAAGACACATGAAAAATCTATGGACTTCAGAATACTTACATTAACAAGAAAGCAGTGAAAACATGTGCAAAAATTATCTATGAGGAGGGAAAAAAGAACAGGAAACTGAAATCAATAGCTAGATAAAGTGTTATTCTAACCGAAGGACTAAATGAAGAACTTTTTAAAATAAAAATTCAGAAAGTTTACCAGCTCTTTAGGAGAATCCTCTTTAAAAAGCATCTTTAAAAAATAATTTTCCTTATCATTACTACAGGATATATTCTGGAAAGACAAAAATTAAACTCAGCCTTAAAAAGGAACATTAGTCATACCCTGATGGAGTAGTGATTAGACTAGCCACATCTAGAGAAACACAGTCCATGTACATTCAGAAGTTTCCATCTTGGGTCCAGAGGAACGATCGATGTGAACAGCTAGATAAAATAAATAAAATAAAATTCTTCTTCCTTCTCTCTTCCTGACTGCTTTCCTACTTGCCTTCATTCGTGCCTATACCTCTACTTAAAAAAAAAAAAGACAAGCGATAATAAGAAACATAGAACTCATCTTTTTGGAAATTTGAAGCTAAGGAAATTAAATAATTAATCTGTGATTAAAATCAACAAGTAAAATGCAAGAAGTGATTTTCTCATTTTGACAGAAACCCACATGTTAGTATCATATTTATGGTGAAAGATTCAGTGCATTCCCCACTTGGCTGTTTTTAACTCAGACATCAAATGTGTGAGATGTTTTCCTATACAGACCAGTTCTCCAACTCTTGACACCAGCTCTGTTCCCATAGTTCGGTTATGTTCTGACACTAAATACCGAACATTAGCGCAGACCCTACAAGTTAAGGTTCAGCCCCACAAAACTGCCCTCCTCCCACCTTCAGAGAACAGTTCCAAATTAGGTTCTATAATTTGCTAGAAGACCTCACAGAACTCAAGAGACTTAGTGTCATTTGTTTATTATAAAGGTAACAGTACAAGATGAAGTCCCTTAAAGCCCAGTCTTCTGTCCCTATGGTACTGGGAACCCCACTCTCTTGACTCATGACTTCATTCACCAACTGGAAGAGCTCCCATACCTGATGTGTAAGGATTTTTGGGATTTCATTATGCAGGTCTAATTGATGAAATCATTGGTAACTGACCTCAATCTCCAGGTTCTCTCCCCTCCCAAAAGTCGGTGGAACTGAAAGTTCCAGCCCTCCAAGCATGCTTTGTTCTTTCTGGTGATCAACCCATCGTAATTCTTTAGGGGTTTGCCAAGAGTTATGTCATCAGAGTAAGAGATGATACTATTACTCTTATAACTCAGGATATTCAAAGAGATTTTTGAACTTTGTGTCAGGGTACAGAGACCAAATATCTACTCTTATTGTATTATGTCACACCACCTAAATTTAGGAAAAGACAAAGACGTTCATTCTCACTACTTTTGTCAGCATTGTTCCAGAGGTTCTAGACAGTCTGATAAGGGAAGAAAAAGAAATACAAGACATGCAAATGGAAAAGAAGTCAAATCACTTTTACTCACTGATAGGATCATTACTTGATCCTCTATATAGCAAATCCTAAGAACTTCATATGCATATAACAGTCTGCTAGAACTGATGAATGAGTTTAGCAAATTCGTAGGATATAAGATCAATATAAATGTATGTGTAACTTCTTCAGAAAATGCCAAATTGTTTTCCAAAATAGCTATACTATTTTACACTCAATTATATTTCCATATACAAGATATGAATAATTCAAAATGAAGTAAAGAATCTCATACACAATAGCACCAAAAAAATATTTAGGGATACATTTAACAAAAAAGACAGGACTTGTGCATTGGAAACCATAAAATTTTGTTTAAAAGGATCAATTATATGGTGAAGAATAGAACTGAACTTTTTGGTGGTGAACATAGTATGTTACATATAGATGCTGATATAAAATGAGTCATATCTGAAACCTGTATTGTTATGATGCAACATTTCTCCAACAAAATTGAAAAGAAGAAAAATTTAAAGTTCTCAAAATAAACGGAGATATAGTCCATGATCATAGAAAAACTCAAAATAGTTTAGATAGCAAATCTTATAAATTAATCTATAGACTAAATGCAATTGTTAATAAAATCCAAGTCAGCTATTACATAAATGGATAGCTGGTCATACATTTATATGAAAATGCAAATGATCCAAAATAGATAATTTTTATAAAGATGAATAAAATCGGAGGGCTACATTTTCTCAATTTCAATTTTTCCTGTAAAACTGAAGTCATCAAGATTGTGTGAAGCTGGAATATAGACACAGAATAAAAGATTAATGGAATCCAGAAATGAATTCTTACATTCAGGATCAGTTGATTTTGATTAATATGCCAAAACAATTAAATGGGGGGAAATAATAGTCTTTTCAACAAATTATGTTGGAAATATGACAAATCTACATAAAAAAATTAATTTAGATCCTTTCATCTCATTATACATAATCTTGAATGGATATAAGACATTATAAGAGCTAAAACTACACAATTAAAAATATATGACAGTTTTCATGCCATTTTGTATGGCAATACATTTTTGGTCATGAAGCAAAAAAGCTGATCTGTGAAGAAATGTTTGGAGGCTTGGACTTCTGCAAAATTAAAAACTATTTCTCTTCAAAAGACACCATTAAAAAATTAAATACCAAGACAAAACTGTATTTCTGACAAATTACATATTTTATATTTGATATATATCAAGAACACTTATATCTCATTTGTTAGAGGGCAAGCAAGCTAGTGAAAATGGAAAAAATATTTAAACAGTCACTTTGAGAAGTGCGTAGATGGCCAAGAAGCACATGACAAGATGCTCAGCATCATATAGTAAAAACAATCAGCAATAACAAATATTGACAAAGGTGTGGAGCAACTAGAACCCTCATATGTTTCTGAGGGAATGTAAAATAGGATAGCTATTTTGGAAAACAATTTGGCATTTTCTGAAGAAGTTACACATACATTTTTCATAGGATTCAGCAATTCTTCTGCCAAGTATCTACTCAAGAGAGATGTAAAGATATGTCTGCACAAAATTATGTAAATGTTTATAGGAGAATTATTCAGAATAGAAAAAAGTTGGAAATAAATACAGGTGTTATTAACCAGTGAATAGATAAATATGAGTTTTGGTTATTCAACAATGGGGTAGTATCTGACAATAAAAATGAGTGACACATGGACACATGCTGCAGCGTGGGTGAACCTCAGAACATTGTGCTAAGAGAAGGAAGTAAGACTTAATACATATTTTATGATTTGATTTATATGAAAGTTTCAAATAAAGCATATTATTGATGATCTGGGACTTCAGATGGGAAAGGGATTGACTGAAAATAGTCACAAGAGTTCCTTTCATGCTGATTGAAATGTTCTACAACTGTACTGTGAGGATGGGCACAAATGTGCTTCCTTATTAATGGAGTCATGCTTTTAGTAAGGGTGAATTTTATAGTATACAAATATGTATCCCAATAAATCTGCCAATAATGAAACCAGAGTGCTACCTGAAAATAATTATTTGCAGAGTATACAATAAACAATATTTCTAAAATATAAATATCTAAAAATTAGTAAGAGGACAGTCTACACAATTAAAACATGTGCAAATGGTATCAACAGGCAAACACAGAAGAATAAAGAATAAACACCAAATGGTTGAGAAGCATATGGAAATATCCTTAACCTTGCAATAATCAAAAAATTAAAGCAGTAATGAAGTGTCCATGAAATTGATAAAGATGTTAATGACAATTTATTTTGGCAATTAATTCTGAGGACTAGGTGTCCTTTCCATTGCCAATGGCACTGCACTTATCTTTATAGACACACACATACACACAATATAAAGAGGAGTTATTACAGAGAGAAACAGACACCAGATCACCAGATGATGGATAGATGGAACAACTCTTTTCCTGGGGTGTCCCTTCCCTGTCACTGTGTTCCAACAGAAGTTCAAGTGCTGAGCATCTACCACCCTCTATGACTTGGTTCTGGGCCCAAAGTAAACCTGCTGGGATCCTGTGCCAGAGCCCAAGTGTGCAGATTTTTGGCACAGTTGTGTTTATACTTTTATAACAGATGTTCAAACAGGAGTCTTCCTGCACCAGAATTGAGGGGGAAAGTAGTAGATAAGAATATAAAATTACTGGTTAATTGGTGTGCTGAAATCCAATGATTAAAACAACTCATATATGAGTAGAGCTATTCATGCAGGAAGTACACTTCCCAAACTGCCTACTGCAGGTGTTTGTCTACAAGTTCCTCACACAAATATTTTTGTTGCATTGTTTTACTTGTTGCAGAATCACACATATGTTTTCTTCACCATTGTGAATTACTTTATTGTTAAAAACCATCTAATAGCAAAACTAAAAGAAAATATAATAAAAAGATGGTCCTTGTAAGAATAAAAAATTATACAATGTTAGTAGTAATGCTAGAAACAATATGTAAGCATTAGATATATGCATATCTACATTATCAATTTATAATTACTAGTATTTTCTGGAAATATTCAAGAAGACCAGAATTAATATACTTGGATTAAAAAGACTCAGTATTTCAACAAAACCATTTCTTCCAAAATTAGGTTATAGATTAATTTCAATCCCAACCAAAGTCTCAAAAGAAATTTCATGAACTTGACAAGCTCATTCTAGAATTCATATAGAAAAGAAAATGCACAAATATATTTATAATACCATAATTTTAAAATCATGTAGTCTTGACCTACTGAAAGTGGATTTGACTTGCTACACTACATACTGAACATGGACTTGGCCTATTAAACTATATAAGGGTCTTAACTTGATCTACTAATCTTCATGACAAATGTGAACTTGATCTACTATCCTATATAATGAGTGTGAACGTGACCTAGTAACTTCATAATGAGTATGGATGTGACCTACTAACCTTTCCATAAATAATGATGGGGCAATTGGATTCAGTTTTTCTGGAATCCTACTTATCAACACTCATAAAAAAATTCAAGGTGTTCATTTTTACATGTATAAATGAATAAAATACATCTAATCAAAAGTAAAACAAGTAAAAACAAAGTAAAAAAATGTTTATATTATTGCAGTTAAAAAGAAAAAGTTTTCTTTAAGAGTAAACAACACAATTATTGTAAAAGAAGAGTTAATAAATTTAACTACATAAAATGAATGTTTTTTATGAACATAAATCAACATAAAATCCTAAAAGATGAAAGACAAAGAGGAAATTCTTGTTACATAAATCTTAAATTATTAATGTTCAGAAAGTAGAAAGAAATCCTACAAACGTATATGTAGAAGGCAATTTAATAGAGATGTGTACTAACAGACAATTTAGAAAAAAATAAAGTGAGAAACAAAGGAATCTGTCAACTGAGGGTTCCACATAGACTGAAAGAAGAGGAGATTGTAGATTTTTAAAAAATGTGGTAGATCTTTATACTCAAATGTGCACAGTACCCTAAGATAAACAGTTAAATGGAAAAGACACAATGGAAAACGGCAAGTTGGCTATGATACAAATAACTAAAACCAAAAACGCACATATAAATTCTCTAAAAGAATGTGCAACAGAGAAAAAACATCTAGAACACTCCACACACTGGTTCGGGTACTATATTCCTTTCCTTTTGTCATCTCACAAACTTAAAGACATACTGTTTCAAGCTCCTATGACACACTGCTGTCAGCTGCCTGCCTGTTTTCCCACCTGTGCCGGCTCCACCACACATGGAAGCATTGTGAGAAGCAATTCCACGGAAATGCTTCTCAGGAGGCAATTCCCACCATAATACACCAGTCTTTCAGAGTGGGTGAGTGTTTTCTCACAGAGAGAAAAATAAAGGCTTAGTCTTGCCAGGCTGGAACAGCCTGCTGCAATGCTCACCTCATCACCAACCATTGGCAGGTTCTTGGCTCTTGGTTCTCACTTTCAGTCCCTCTTGTTTGTCGGCAGGACAAGGAGGTTCACAGGGTTTTCTCCTTAGAGGCACTAGATTCCCAGCAGGACAGACATTCCCTGGAGATAGCCACATTCGCCTGAACAGGAGTCTTTTTTTCCATCACTCCCAAAGCCTGGAGAATATAAATAACAACTCACTGCCACCCAGGGACTTACAGCAAATGAAAGACCCCTCAGACAGCAGGAATAAAGCCATTCCCAGACCATAACTACATTCATAAAGAAAAGATAATAAAAGATCATTGTGCTTGGCAGCTGAAATTTAGTGAAGTAATTCTTCAGAATTTCAAGGCAGCACTTAAGTTCTAAATGTGAACAACTTGCCTCTTCTTTCCAGCCATCATCTGTCAGCTGGAGCAAAGCAGCAGAATGTGTCCAGCTCTAGGTATTAACCTAGTCCCCTTAGAGCCCCGTAGGCTTTCAAGGACTTCCCTACACCCTGGTCTTTGAGCCTTAAAATGCCCTTGAGAAATGGAAGTTTTAGAGGGGGGAATGACTGCATGGATATTTTCCCAAAGGCAAAAACCTTGGCAGCCCCAAACAAGAACCTGAGCCCTGGCCATGCCTCCATTCCCTCAGACCTTTATGCTGCACTAATCTGTGGTTTGCTGGCTCCTCTTGGTCAGTGGGAGGAAGTTACTGTAACATAAGGAAGAGGAGCAGGTGTGTGTGTGTGTGTGTGTGTGTGTGTGTGTGTGTGTGTTCATGTGCATGTGTGTGTTGTTTCTCTGATGACTTCCCCGTGCTCTGGAATGTGATGTCAAGACCCTGTCTGCAGCTGGCTACAATGCCCATGCTCACCCTTTGTGCCGGCTCACTGCCCCTGAAATGACTTGGGCATCTCTGGCATCCAACAGATGCCAAAAAGTTTTGCTCAGAGAGGGATTCCTGCTTAAATGCCAAATGAGAAGGCCATAAGTCAGTGAAAAAAGACCTGGGGTTCCAAACAGTCTCCTGGCAGGACAATCCTGAATATGTTCTGCAGGATCCCCACAGAGTACCCATGGACAGGAGTCCCACATCCTTCCTAGCGATTGCTCTTAAAACCATCCTTGGTTTGGCTGGAATCCTTTCTCCACCTCATTCCTGCTTCACTTTTCAAATAAATTACCTGCCCCAGAGTCCTGGCTCAAGCTCTGCTTTTCAGGAACTGAAACAATATTGTGTGCTTTTGTCTTGTTCTTTTACCTCACGTGTCTGGAGTAGGGTGGACAGTAGCTGACTGTAACTGACAGCATCTTCATTTCCTTAAGTCTGTAAATTCTACATAGTAGACAAAGTCAAGGTGAACAATAGTAACAACAAAATGAATGATAATGACCCGTTACCCCACTCTGGGCCAGCTTTACAAGACTAGGAGAGACAGCCAGATCATAAAACTTTTGTTTCTTATTTTATGGTTAAGTATAAACCCACATCCATATTTATGCACAAATGAAGCACATTGAAATCAGTGTCTATAGTCAGCCTTAGAAGAAAAACTAAGGAATTTATATAAAGTCAATGTAATCCCACTTATAAGCAGCAAAACGCCAAACATATAAAATGGGGAGGAGAAGAAATAGTGGATTGTTAGAATGAATTTGAGACTAATTTGTTTTCAGTTTAATTTAATTAGGTGACAAGCAAAACAGCAATGAGATATCACTTCACACCTATGAGAATGGCTACTCTCCAACAGATAAACCAAGTGTTATCAAGGATGTGGAGAAAAGGGAAACTTGTATACTGTTGGTGGGAGTATACACATGCAAAAATTTTGCAAACAACTCTACCAAAATGATAAGAAGATGCCTCAAAAAACTGAAAGTACAAATTTCATATAATTGCATTATCCTACTTATTGTTATTTACCTCCAAAACTCAAAAGCACTAATTTGAAGAAATATATCTGTTTATTGCAACACTATTTGCAATAGCCAAGATTTGGAAGCAACCTAAGTGCCCACTGACAGGTGAGTGGATAATGAAGACATGGAGTACTACACAGTTATTAAAAGGATGAAATCATGTCATTTGGAGCAAAATGGGTGGACCAACAGGAAACTAAGGCAGAAGGAGAAAGACAATGAATGAATTTACTCATGTGCAATATATAGAACAACCAAGTAAAAAACAAATACCCAGGAAACATTCAATGAACCAAATCAAATAAGAATAGACTTTCAGTCTAGTCTACAGTAGTATCAGAAAGGAAGGGAGAGAGATAGCAAGTTGGGTATAATGAGTCAACTACATGGTGGAGGGTAGAATTGAACTGGTGGTGAACTTAATGTAGTCTATACAGTTGTTGACTTACGACGATACACACCTTAAACATGTAAAATGTAATAATTCAGTGTTATTTAAATAAAATTTTTAATTACACAAAGTCACTATTTAAATTATTTGTCACAGATGGGTTTGGCATCAGGGGTGTGGGCAGTCAGACTAGAAAGGGATATTTGTTTTCATGTGTGTTCGCCATGCACAGCCATCCTCCTCCCAACTCAGTGTGGTAGGGCCTTGTGCAGTTCTCAGGACAGAATCAGGTACTCAAGGGTATCTTGGCCATTTGCTACCATGTCCAGGATGACTGAAGTTCAGGGATGGTGGAGGACAGTGAGAAAGGAATAGGATTCTGATGCTGGTCCTGGAGGTGAGCTTGTCTCCTCTCCTGACAGCTCCATGGTCCCTCTTGACACAAGTGCTGAGCTGGGAATTTGCCCCTAAATGTCTGGATGACCAGGTTTGATGCTTCTGGAAGGATAGCCAGTGCCTCTCCACCCAAGGCTGCCTCTGCATCTAGGCTCCCATGATTGACCCCTGGCTCTGTCCTTTCCGTGACCTCTGTACAGACTGGTTCCCACCGCTCATATTCAATTGACAGTTTGGCAGGCCAAGGCTATGCTACATGCAGGCAAACAGGGGAGTTGAGTGCCTCAGTTTCCCCTTTATTCCATGCCATAGGCTGGCATGCCCAAGGCCATCTATTGAGGATGAGTAAAAAAGATGTGTCCCAGCCAGTATTGAGGACCTGATCACCAGGCACTGCAGCCTAATCAAGCACCCTCGGCAGACTTATGAAGAGCCAGGACTGTGGGTCATTAAAAGCAGAGCAAAATAAAGGGTTCATCAGCAGGACTGTGCTGTTGGCTCAACTCACTCCTTCCTATGCACCTAAAGTCCTTTAGAAGAGTCGACGATCCTGTGTGGACTCACGCTGGTCAGAAACAGACCCACTCTGCACTGGGACTTGTATTGTCCCCAGTCATTCTGGCTACCACTCCGATGAGGCACAGTGTTGATGTTTGGTTCCTAACAAAGAGGTATAGTGAGCTGTGCCCTGGTGGTCTAACAGTTAGATGCACTGCCTCTGGCTGAGTGCAGTCCATATAAATTTCAAGGACCCAGGTTCACGTCTCAGGGCTGGGGAACAAACAAGATGAGCAACTAAATAAAATAAAAATAAAATTCTCCTTCTTCCTCTCTCTTCCTGCCTGTCTGCCTGCCTGCCTTCAATATTTCTGTACCATATGCTACAGTATCAGTAAAGATTGCAGATCAAGGTGATCAAGATTAGTAGACAGTAGACTGCCCAGGAATGTGCATCTCTACCAGGACAAGAGGAGGGTCACCAAGTAGAGAACAAGTTACCCCCACAAGACAGAAATCATGAGAATCTCCATATGCACAATCTGTAGGGCAGCAGAGACATTGTAGGAGATATTAAAAATATAGGTACAGCGTTCAGGGCCAGTTGGTTCACAAATGCCTTTTTGATCCAGTCCAAACATGTTTAGTACCATTTTATTCTGTAACATAACGTCTACCTTTTGGTCATCTGGTTTAGGGGCACAAGCAGTATGGTTAGCTAAGGATGTTATTGTGAGTCAATTATATATGGTACCCATTTGAGGGGAGATTTTCAAGGATAATACCACCAGTGCTATGTTTCCAATAGGGCAGTTAGCATTCACCTGGGGATGTATGGTCACCCCTGGGTGGCCTTCCTCCATTCAATGCAATGGGCAGTAGGCTTGTACAACTCTATCTGTAGAGCAGTGTGCGACTCCAGAATGTCCCACACAGAGCAGCTCACTCAAGAAGCCATCAGGGAAAATTATCTAGATCCATCCTGAACTCTCTAAAGCAGGTGAGGGTACATTGCCCAAAAAGCATGTCTGCAGGGGCTGGAAAGAACATGCTATTTGTGGATCTGATACCTGGTTGCAGGCTTGGTTGTTCCCATGTACCTGCAGTGACACAGGGGTTTCCCAGTGTTGGTTCAGAGGTTCACTGGTGGAGTGACCTCAGGCCATGGGTGCTCATTTAAGTTTCTCAGAGTCTCATGCAGTAGGGCAGTCCACCCCATGTTTGACCGGGTTCATCTTTCAGCAAGTTGTATTTTTCAATTATGCCAGTCCCTGTTGGGTTTAAGTCTGGTAGATCCACCGACTGATGTGATGATTGTCAGCCCATGGCTGCACTCGTTGTTTGGCAAGTCTCGTTTTTCAGTGAAACCACAAGACCATGTTTTTTTTTAATGGGAGTTTTTTCCATTCATTGGATTCAGCTCGAGGTGTCTACTCCATCAATGCTGCATTTCTGCAATTAAGTACTCCACTTGGTCACTGTTGGTGTTTGTGTCACTGAGCTCCAGGGTTGCACAGTCATGTTTTTTTAAAATATATTTTTTATTGTAGTGATCTATTCTACACGTTAAAATAACCTCATATGTATAGGTTCCACATTCCTCAGACATATGTCAACACACCTTCCACCAAATCATCAACTGTTCTCCAATATTGTTCACTGAGCTCCGCTACCACTCCCCATCCCATCCTATTCCCTACTGGTAACTTCAGTTCTATTGCAAATATTCAAGGGTTGGTTTTGTAACATTTGTTTCATTGTTTTTTCTCCTCACATTCCACCTATGAGTGAGGTTATCTGCTATCTGTCTTTCTTCTTTTCACTTGTTTCACTTAGCATAATCCCCTCTAGATTCGTCCATGTTGATTCAAATGACAGGATTTCATCTCTTTTAAGGGATGTGTAGTATTCCATTGCATATGTGTACCACATCTTCATTATTCATTTACCTGATGTTGGGCACTTACGTAATTTCCAGTTCTTAACTATTGCAATAGTTGCAATAGAGCTGCAATAAATATAGGGGTGCGTAAATCTCTGCCAGTTAGTGTTTTTGTAACTTTGGGGTAAATACCTAGAAGTGGGATGGCAAAATCGAAGGATTTTCATCTTTGACTTTTTGAGGAAACTCCATACTATTTTCCACAGAGGTTGTACCAATGTTGTAAAAGTGGTCCCTTTTCTCCAAATCCTCACCAACATTTGCTGGTTTCAGACTTTTCTCTCAGGTGTAATGTGATATCTCATTGTTGTAAGCAAAAAGTACCTCTTCCACATTTTTTCGCTTGCATAAACTTTCCTTCTGTGTGTCAAAATCCTTTTAAATTCTGACTTTAATTCTTCAATAGTCATTTTAGTTATAGACAAAATTACTTCCTTCAGTACAATTGAAAAATTTCTATTTAGAAACACATCAATTCTCCTTTTACTTTTCTCTTTCCTGCTTGCTTACTATATGCATCTATTTTTCTGCTATTGTTTAGTGTATCAGATTCTTAAAAGAAAACTAGGACAAGGAAAATTTTCCTGGTCAGAGCATTCACAAATAATATATGCCTTTTCACGCCATAATTTCCTCAGGTGGAAATAGACAAGTCTATGTAGGCAAAACAATTAATTTAATCTAGTTCTTATATAGTTCATGACTATATTTTGATTTCTGCAATAATTTATGAAGGTAACTTCCATGAACCAATCAAATCAAATTAAATTTGGAAATGCCATTCATGATTTATACACAAGCAGAGATGCACATAGACATGGATCGAAATTTCTTAATTTTACTCCTGGAGTCTTGTTGTTACTTTTTGTGTAAAAGTCATATACATATACATGCATGTATATAAATATGTATGTATATTTGTATAAATATGTATATATGTGTATATATGTATATGTGTATGCATATATGTATATGTATTTCCTATTATCCTGTTTAAAGGAAAACAAGAGCTAAAGAAGTGATTTGTAATTTCAAAGTGTCAGTTCCCTTCCCCCCACTCTAAACTCAGTGCTTATATTTCAAAGTACTTGCAAAATGAGAGTTGCAAGTTTTTTCCCTAGGCACATTGTCTGTACTCAGGCCAACTTGTATTTATTGTTATCTTGGTGAAAAACACATCAAGGCCATTTCTCTTCCCTTTTGAATTCACATAGTTAAGGTTTTATTTCAGTTATTTATTTGTTCAAACCGTCAGGATAATTATATTTTTAGGAATATTATTAGTGCCAAAAATTGAAGGCCAGGCTCAAAAATGTATTAGAGGCATTTAGCTTTGAGTTTAACCCATTGCCTTCCCATGCCAAGAGTTTTTTCCAATGTAACACAGAGGGATCTGTGTCCTGGAGTTAAGATGACTCCTAGGTATTCTATCTGTTGTTTAAGTACTTGCATCCTGCCTCCCTCTTTGGCTCACACCTGAAGGAGGATACTAAGAGAGAAGCTCTCTCACTGGGTGGATCTCCAAGGAGATGGAGTCAGGGTTCCCCCTAGGAAAGGGTACAGGCCTCCCGGGTATCCAACAGGCACTGTGAATAACCCTCAGCTTTGGGGAACCTGAGCAGCCCTGAGTTCAGGCTGCCCTTGAGGAAGTTTGGTGCATTCCCCTTTCCATCCTTGATTGGAAACGCTGAGTGCACTCACCACCTGGTGTTAATGCTATGTGGGGGTGAGCTTAGTGGCCATCAAGGTCCAGCCCTCATCTGCAAACCCAGCAGAGGGGCTGGAGATAGATGTATTTTGCAAACGGTCCTTCTTCCTTGTATATTCTCCACACTCATCAGGGAAGATGGACAGCAATCAGAAGAGGGATGCAGGTAATCTGTTCTGATGGTGACAAGCACAATAGGAGGGGACAGTGGACTGTGAAGGAGCTGGTAGGGGAAGGAACCCTAGGCTGGTAAGGGAGGAGAATTAGTAGGAGACCAAACTGCAGCCCTTTCTGTGTGTTTGGCAGGACACACGCACAGGTCAAAAATCAGGACCAATCCTGTGACCAGTTCTGACCACTTTGATGTTGGACTCAACTTCTCATTTTCCAGGAGTTTTTTTGCTATTATTGGTTCTGACACTTGTTGATGTTCTGTGTGCTGGAGTGGCACTAGGTAATGGAACTGCCTAATTGACCTTGGGTGAATAATATTGAGTAAATTTTGCATTAATACTTGTTTGTTAAACTTTAGTTTTTTCTTTCTGTTCTATGATGCTCTCTTTTCAATTCGCAAAGTGATTCACAATCTGTTCTTGAAGAGGAGCGTTCTGACTTGGGAGCTATGATGGGGGCTGGGGAGACCCATGTCCAATCTAGTGACAACATCATCCCATTGGTGAGAAGAGCATCTATTGACTTGTCACATGAGCTTGCCATTGTTTCAAATGTTTTACAAATGTTCATCTAATTATCCTCCACCCCATGAGGTAAGTAGCAGCATAATCCCTATCTTGTAGGTAAAAAAGTCAAGGCACAGAAAGGTGAATTCATTTTTGCCAGTTCTCGACTTGGATTTGGGACAACTTGTCCCAAGTACAAGCTGCCTCTCAGTTTGCAGAAGCAGCCACAATAGCGCAAACCAGAGGAGCAGGACCATGGATGCCCAGAAGGGTTCTGTTGGAGAGGTGACTATCCCCATGACTTTCTTGTGAAATAGAGGTGATGCTCACATTTCCCCCCTTAAAATGACTGCTATTGGTTATAACATAGCAGTGTAATCCTGTAAAGAAGCTAAACCAGGAAATCTAAAGTCTTGCTGGATCACCACACCTGGCCCTAGTCTTTCCCTGCAGACAAGCATGCTGTCTTCTTTGGGATGACCATCCTGACTTCTCTGCACTTAGGTACAGATCACTGGCAGCTGGCTGTATCAATTTCTTTCTTCAGTGATGCTCTCAATTGACATTGCAATGGCAATCCCTCTCTGATTTCTACTCTAAAGTAGACTGTCTTTCACAGAAAGGGATCCATATGAGTTTCTGAGATGATGAAAGTAAAAAGCATTTCTTCATAGCACTTAAAGTTAGGAAAGGTGATTCAAGTGTCTTGCTTGAGTGGTGTCATTCTATCTATGTGATTCAGTTTATTGAGAAACTGGAAAACATTGCATTAGGAATGAATTACACAGAATTTTAGTACAAAGATTTCTTAAGAAGAATATATGACTTAACCACCCAGATTTTAATTCTTTCTCAACATCAGAAAGCTTCAGCATTTACTGGAGAGGTAAATTAGTGTATGAAAACATTCAAGAGAATATGAGAAAATACTTCCCCAAGATAAATATCAAGAAGCTAACTATAACCCATTCATTTCTCTTTTCTGAAGTGAAATCCCCAGGTGTTCAGTTTTAAAGATGAAGAACTTTTTATCTTTGTGTTTGGATACTCAAAGTAAACTTAGTACAGAATCTCTTAAATATTTCTTGGTGTCTTTGCTGAAAGATCAGTACCTGTAATAGAATCAGAAATTTCATGCTAACATGAAATGTCTTCTAATTTAATGAAAGTAAAGAGTAACAACTTGACTTAGGGTTTGATCTTTGATTCAGATTATATATTATTAAACTAGCTATTTATGGCTTGGTTAAATAATATGAATAATATACTGCTCAGGTATAATAATTATTTTTACTAATTATGAAAATTATTTTCTTTTATTTTTAAAAATGGTGATAAATCTTGAAAGTGTATTTGTTTATGATGCAGGTTGAGAAACTTTCAAGCAAATGAAACTTTTATTTCACTCAAGGAACATGGCTGAGAGGAACAAAGAGACTGGGAAATCAGAGAGAACTAGAATCCCAGTCTTTCCCAAGGAACTGGATCTTTGGTTGGTTGATGCCAGAAGTTAATATGTAGACATGAGATGGTAGACATGACTCTGGTATAAAAGTTCTACTTAAAGAGGAAAGAGGTAGAATCAAAGAGAAGTTGGGAGATCAATCAATGTTCCAGTAGGAAAGGTCAATCTGAAACAGAGAGCAAAAATGATAAAGTTAACTTCCGGGACATGAGTGGAGAAGTAAGACAGAAATCTGGTCTTGGGCAAGACACAGATCTGGTCTTAACAAGAGCTGAAGAGGGCTTTGACCATGACAGCAGCAGTAAAATGAAATGTTTGTGATTGAATAGCCACAGAGTAAAACAAGGGAAGGTGGGGAGGTGGAGAGTAAGTCCCAAGTTTCTATCAGGCTCCATGGATGGATGGTGACACAATTTCAGTGTCAGAAATCAGAGATCAGAAACTTTACTAATACAAAACTTCCTAAATATGTTGTACATCTTTCCTAAGGGAAAAATTAAATATATATTATTTTCTTCATTTTACATATGGGAAACTGAAGTTTAGATATACTTACATCCCAGGGCCAGACAGCTAAAAAGTGGCAGAATTAACATTAAAACTCAGTTATTGTAAACCCTCAAAGTAATTTTTTAATTACCCTGATATTCAGTCTCCCTGTCCTTTTTAGTGGAGAAAAGGTTTTAGTTAGGAAAATATAAGGCTTCATGAAAGCACCAAGTTGAAGGATCCATTTGAGTCTTCAGAAGACATGCCTAAGAGTGAGTGCTGCCCCAAGAGCAAGTCCAGAGCATGTGACTCTGATGCAGAGACTGGTAGTCTTGCTGAGTGTGTAAGTCACTCCACGTAGCGTACCTTGCAGAGTTGGACTGCTGGAACCACCTTGGGAGAGTGTGAAATTACATACTGAGAGGGCAGGCATCAAGGACCCTTGTCATGTCATGAGCCAGGGCCTTTCAGAGCGCATCTCTGTAGTTAACTTTGTTAAAGAACCCCTATGACCTCAATTTCTCAGAGAATAAAGGCTGACTGAAATGATTGGACTTTATGCCCCTTTGGGGTCTGCTACAAAATGGCCTTCCCACAGGGATTTCCATCCTGCTCTTATCCATGACACCATCATGCCAACCATGCCTCCCTGCACTCTGGGCATCTCCCACTCCAGTCTCTGAACACTCAGCTGCTGCCCTCTGGAACGCCTCTCTTCCCATACCCATGTTTAAATCCTGTTGACAAAGCTACCTGTTAGCTGTTGGTTGAATACTTTTTCTTTCATCAAAAGCACTAATGTGTGGGACTATTGATGTGTTGGCAAATGTCTGACAACCAGCTCTCCAGAAGGGAGGCAGGTAGAATACTTGATTGGTAGCATCTGGTGATTTTTGTGGTGTAAATACTCTCATCAGAGCCGATTTTAAGTTACCATTAGTTAGACATGAGATCTCAGGATTCCTGAAAATATAACAGTTGGCTCTCACCAAGCTCTGGAACACAACAGCCTGAGATATTTGTGTGAGTATGGCCTTGAATCCGTAAGGGTATCCAAAGCTCCTCAGGAAAGTCCAGAGCAATCATGATGAGACCCCCACCATCTAGCAGTCCCAGTTATATGTAAACATCTCAGGAGCAGAGACATCTTGAAGCACACTCCCAGAGACCCCCACTCACTGGTCACAGGGCCTAGTGTCTGAATATTTTCATTGTTTCCTGGTGATGATTGATGGAGCCAAGAAAATACCCCCTGTTGTTGCAGTTGGTGGTTACTCTTTCCTATCAGATTAGAATCAACAAAACCATGTACACTGAACCCAAGTCACAGTGAAATTCCATTTGAAAGACTTCTTATAACCTACTAGCAGAAAAAGGCAGATTAGCCCCACTTTCATTCGAATTAAATTACTGGTCAAGACAGAGGCCCCTCACAAATGCTAAACCCATGCTCTGCCAGCATGATAAAGACCCACAGCAAAAACCTCTCAGCGTTTGTCCTGTAGAGTCATTCTCCCTTTTTGCTCATTAACTAGGCCATCACAAACACCAGTCTTGCCCCAGCCCCACCCCAATGCCATAGTGTGCATAGTGTCTGCAAAGAAAATAGCAAAGTAATTTTGCTTAAAAAATAATTAAAAAGGTTTAGTCCATAAATCTCATGGACATCTGGCAGGGCAGAGCACACCCAAACCAAAAATGAGAACATAAATAACTCTCCTGAGGTGGTGGTAAGTATCTCTTACTGCCTGCAGCTTCCTGTGCTGTCAGATATAAATTTTTCTCAGTACCTCGCAGCTACTATGTCACCCAACACTCATGGTAGCACCCAGGTCACTCCTGTGGCCCTTCAGAGTGGGGGTGTGGGGAGCAGCTTTCAGGTTCAGCCAATAGAACAACAGGAGCCCAGAGCTTTCAGAGGGGAAGCAAGTTTTGCCCATGATGTGGAATGGGCAGTCAATGTGGAGAAAAGGAGAGTAGCAATAAGGATGGGCCCAGTGATTTTTATGAAAAATACTTATGTAGGTCTCTGAAAATGTTTTCAGAAGAAGGTGCTGACAGTACTGTGTGATTCTTCTCTTAGATGCTGTTTCAATTAGACTTATGCTCAGGAAATCCAGGTTTATAAAAGTGGACAGTCAGCCCTAGTAGAACTAGAAGTTGGGAGCAGATGTCTGTGTAGGGACCCTACTTTTTCCTGAAAACCAGGACTACCTGGCTATTGTGACTTCTAGTTGTCTTCTGAAGGAAAATTCAATGACTGTGTTCTGACCCCCACCATTCAGGCAGGCAGCAAATGCTGGCTCTCCCCCCAGGGAGGGTGGTGGCAGGGCAGCTAGAGCCTAGAATGCCTCCTGACTTGTGTGCATAGGTCTGAACCCGGGGATCACATCTCAAGGGTGGTAAAAGAGGTAGAGCAAGAGAGACATTTTTGTGATAGAAGCAGAGTCCTGGGAGCAGCAGGGAGGAGACATAAATTCTCCTAATCTAGAGAGAGATCTTCCTGGGCTGAGAGGAGAGAAGTGTAGGAGCAGAGACCCTCCCTTGGAGCAAGAGATTGCAGCACAGGGTCCTGGTGGCATGTGTGGAGCAGGGTGCTGACCTCAGAGAGATGGTCTAGTTGGGACAAACTTGTGCACCTCACAGAAAACTTCCCTTGTTCCTGTGGGAATGGACACGTGTGGCTAGCAAAGATGGCGGCAAAGTGAGAAGGTACATCTTTAATGCCCAAGAATGTTTCCAGTCACTGTAATTCAAGATCCTGGAAATGCTTACATGCCTGCTGACACTCCAAAGTTCACTGGGAACACATCTGTTACACCGATAGGATGGGATCCAAAGTCCAAATCAAGTTGAAGTTTGCAGGTTGATGCCTCCCTTAACCTCAGACTTCCAAGAGTTCACATTTCTTAGGTTGAGAAGAGAACACCCATCTGTAGTCTGTTTCTCTGACAGATCGGGAGAATTTGGTATTTATGCAATGAGATCTATAGAACCTTAGTATATCCCAGGGGTAATAACCAGATGCAGGGTGAGTTCCTCCTTTGGAAAGTTATGGGATATGCATGAACCTCTCTAAGGTTCAAGCATCACGAGTGTATCAGAGTTTACTGCAGTGATTCAGGTGAAAGAAACATTTAATGAATGACTTTAATAAAATAATCATTTAGGGCAGAGGAGCAGGACTGTGGGACCAAACCAGATTTAGTTTAGTGAAGATACCTGGACCAGCAGCAACAGGAGTCTGTCAATGTCCATGAGATAGACAGTAGTGAAAAATGGGTACTGTCACTGGTGAGATGTAAATTATGGAGAAAGATCATCTGCTAGGAGCTGTCATTACAGATGGTACCTACTATCAGAACAAGCCACTAGAACAAGGAGGTCTTTGGGAAGACATATCCAGACTCCTAGTCTCCTACCTCCTGGGATGTCTTTTATTTGTCACACCCAATCAGAAACCCAATAATCTGATGACAGACTACTGGTTCACAGGGTAAGTTAGAGAATGAGTCCTGGCAGAAATAAGGAATGAAGGCAGGTGCTAAGGACTAAAGTGAGAGGCACAGTTTAAGCCAAAATTTTGGGTCCCTGTAGGTATTTTGGAAAGGAAGTCAAGCCATGGAACCAAAATATTGCTCCATGGAGCAGGACTGCAGATAGATGATAAAGGCATCTGGAGAAATTTCAGGATTTCAGAGAACTGTAATCCTACATTGGACTTGTGGGATGCCACTGTGGCGGCAGCAGTCAGTATATACTCAGGGAAGCTGAACATTTGGTTTCTCATTACGTGTTCATCGGTTGCATTTAAATTTGCTGAAACAGCCATGCACAGGACACAGAGCCAAATACTTGCAGCTTACTTTCCTTTGCTGAGCTGGGGTTTGTCACTGTACTCCAGAGCTCTGCTTTTTCTTCTGGTAAGTGTGATAAATCTCTAAAATGTCTTTAAATACAGTTAATGTCTAGACCAAAAGTTATCTAGTCAAAAGAATCTGTAACTTCCAAAGAATGCCAGTCAGAAAAAATTCCATTCTGTCCTTAATTATCTATAAAATAACAAATTTTATTAAAGTAAGAGAGTGAGAGCTTTTACACAAAAGGGAGGAAGAGAATGGGAGTGGCATCCCTAGAATGAAGGCACTGAGGGCCCTGGGCCCTGTGCCTGGGACATGCCCACCTGGATCCCCTCCTGACCCCAGAACTTTCCTGTCCTGGGATAGGAGTTCTCTGTGCAGATGACTCTGAGTTTGCTTCTGTAGCCTGTGCAGGTATCTAAGGGTGACAGAAGAGTCATTGATACCAGTTGCGGACCTGAAAAAAAGATGGACTAAGGGACATGGGAGTTTGAAAACGTGATTCTAGAAGACTGGGCAAGAAGAGGACTCCAGGTGGAATTTATCCCTAAAATTTCCCAGGCAGATCCTTCTCCACATTTCTCTTCCATGTCATTCTCTCAGTAGGACAAGGGACAGAGTGGGTGGTGGGGCCAGAGCTGGGAAGAATGGGCCCACTCTTGGCAGAGTAATGCGTGGATCTCTCCCAGGAGAAACCCAGGTATAAGAAGAAAGCATGGGGTTGGAATCGAAACCTGATAAGGGGTGTGTGTGTGTGTGTGTGTGTGTGTGTGTGTGTGTGTGTGTGTGTACTTCTTTAATGGAGTGAAATTTGAAAGAAGCAGGAATGCTGTGCTGGGTCAGAAATAAGAGCCAAACTGGTCACCAGGGTATTTGTTGGCAGCAAGCCTAATGTTTGCAGGAGGGAGATTTCAACAGTCTTTAAATCTGGTTGTCTTCCTCAGATTTACGTGGGTCTCTGCTCCCCACTGCTATCTGGGCTGTGAAAAGCTGTGTCCATGCCTTTCTCTTAGATTGCCCTCCACATTGCTCAGTGTAAAAACAGTCTGTCTTCTGTCAAGTCCACACACCCAAGACTCCAAAACTCTGACCCATACCTGGATCTGTTGATAATGAGTAGCCCTGAGACTGAATGCTGACTTATACAATGCTTGTGCTTCTCCCAGGAAGCAGAAGTGGGCAGGGTGACATGCTGACTGAAACATATAACTGGCGGGGCACAGGACATTGGGGCCCTGCCTGGGTCACCATTCCAACCCAGTTTGCAACACCGCCGCTTGAAGACTAAGGTCCACATCCATAAACTAGTATTGACGACACATTGCAGTAACAGAAGTGACCACATGGACAAATGTTGGGTGCCTACTTCACACCTGATTGTTCTGGCTTCTGGGATGTGGCAGGGGGCACTGCTACGGTCCCTATCTTTAACACTTTACACACTGAGCTTTCCCTAAGTTCTCACATCAGGCTGAACATCAGAACACATGCAAGACAGTTTTTGACACAAAGGCCCTCAGACTGTGGATAGATCTGTGGTGGCCAGAAGATGGGAAGATTTGGCAGGTATGTGCCTCTGGTAAAGTGCTGCTGGTGTTTAGCATAACCACAGAACTGCATGAGGGGACGGTGTGGCTCATCCCTGTCCTCAAGTCATTCAGACACTGCCAATGAGAGCCCACGCCCCAGGAGGAGCAAAGTTCTGGCAGGTTAGAGATTGCTGGGAGGAAAAAGTGAGGTCCCTATCTTGGTGATGGTCAGTGCTGACTCAGAAGAGGGGTCAATTCTGGAAGAGGCTCCCAGAAAAGAGATTCTTGGGGTCCCAAGAGTGATGATGCTGCAACACCACAGCCACACCACCTCCTAGTCTCCTTGGTATAACTTGGTGTCCTTATGTGACAATTCTCATTTGCCCATTTTACTTCATCCAGTTAGGCATCCTTCCAGTTGAAAGCAGGACTCTAGGTGCCATTGCAGCACATCATGATGGCTCACAGCTGATGGATGCCCTAACATGATTGTCAGCTTACAGACAAATGTCCTTGTTATACTTCAAGGTATCGTGGCAGGAACAATGCAGGACTTGAGCAGACGACTCTTTCATTCTATGTGGCATCTGCTGGGCTCACTCAGTGGTGGGCAACTCAGGCTGGAATGGATGCTTTCCCTACTTTGTCTTTGTTACGAATGACTATACTTGGGTCTCACTGGCCTCTCTCCACCTCTATCTCATGGTCTCTCCCACTGTCTTTCCAGATGGTATTTAGTCTTCTTACTCCAAAACTGAGTCATCCAAGGGCATCATCTAAGATTTTCAGGGCGTCTTAAGATTTGTGCCTGGAAATTTAGAACGCCATTCTCACTATATTCTACCAGTCATGTAGGCTGCTAGGTCAGTCAGATTCAAGAAGGAGGCAGGAGATTCTGTTTCTTGAAAGTGGAATGGTATGCTTATCCTGGGAGGGGTGGCTTGATAGTACCTGCTGCATACAAATTGCCATCCCAGAGTTCTGGAATATGGAGTTTAGAATCAGACAGGTCTGACTTAACCCCACATATTACACTTAACTTGGGGACCTAAGACAGTTATTGAATTCCAGTAAACTATAGTGATGTTGCCTACAGCTGTGAAGCTGACTGGGCATCATGACTAGCTAACTTCTAATGTTTAAAGGGTCTGGTTCCATAGGTGTGTCGGATCCTGCAAATAGGGAGATTTTTCACTGTGCTGCAGCATGACATGCATCTGGGGGTCCTAGGACAGGTGCCAGGCTTGAGCCCTCCCCACACTATGCACTTATTGACTATGTGCCACAGTGTTCTCATCTGTAAAAGGAGGATAACAGCAGCACTGGTTTCGTGGGAACACTATGAGGTTTAAATGAGATAAAGTCTAAGGACTCTGCAATGCTAGAATATCATGGCTGCTGAGTAGATGTCAGTAGTTATTGTAATTCATATGAATTATCTCTAATCCACACAACAAAATGCAAGGCAACACTTTCTCCTCATTCAATAATCAAGGAGAACAAGACTCATGAGAAAAAAATGTGTTTTGTTTTGCTTTTTAATTTATACTAGAAAAGTTTCAATGTTAATAAATTGTGAAATTAAACTCATGCCAAGGTGACAAGAAGGGAATGAGACAGACAGCGCGATTTGGGGGCAGAAGGGCTTAGAATATGTTCATAAAGGAAAACCAGAGTTTGGAAACAGATGGAAATGGAGGCAAGTTAGTTTAGGAGAAAGAAAGGGAGCAGGACAGGGGGTACAGAAGGGATGGAGGGGCCAAGGGAAGAGAGAGGCTGCAAACCCCAGGGAGGCAGGGGAGAAAAAGGTTGCAACCTGACAGTGAGATCACATGAGAGAAAGAGAAAGGAGAAGAAAGTAAGTTGTGAAAAGTGTTAGAAATGCAGCAGTAAATGGGTCAGAGGGGCAACGTGCAATTGGGAGATAAGTTCATGATACAGTGTTTCTCTAAGCAGATGTTAAGGGCATGTTGTAACTCACGTATTAAATTCAAATTCATTTACTCAGAAATGTTAAAGTTTGTAGATGAATATAATTTCTTTATGTAAAGATTTGAATCTCCAGGAAATAATTGGACAGCAATACAAATTTTTACAAAGGTCACGCACTAAAACTGACTCAGAATTAGAATAATAATGTGGAATCAGATGGCGCCACAGTTGGGATGTGACTTCAGTCTCATCTATTTATCTGCCTGTCTGTGAGGCAGCTGGCAGCACAGGGGCTCTGAGCTCAGGGCACTTATAGAGGAGTTAACTCTGAGGAGAGTGGGAGACAGGGCTGAGTGAGGATGAAGCAGGCCATCAGATTCCAGAAAGACAGAGAGAGATTCTTGCTGCTGGGCCTGACAGCTGCCAACTCATGCACACACACACCACTACCACCACCACACACACACGAACATATAAACATACCCCCACACCCCACACCACAAACACATGTACACACACCACACACATGCACCCCCCCATCTACACACATCATACATAGATCATACACCATGCACATGCCACAGACCACATATACACTATACACACACCCTACACTACACATCTTACACACACACCACACACATATGTACACAAATCATACACACCATATACTCACACACATGCCCCGTATACACACCACACATACTACACACACATACACTTACATATGTACACACCAAAAATACGCTTGCACATACACTCCATGCTCCACACATGCCATACATTACATTCACATATACACATTACACACACTTAAACACATCACTCATACACTGTGTATTCACACACATCTCATACACACATCACATAAACTCACATATCATATCTATATATATCCCACACAAACACAGTACATACACACAAACCAAATACACACATACACACACATATATATATATAACACACATACACATACACCTTCCCAACATATGTCTTCCGGATTATGTATTAGAATGTGTTAAGATAAAGACAGGTCTCATCAAAATTAAATCTTCTGCTCTGCAAAGAAACTTGCAAAAGAATTAAGAGATGAGATTGGGAATGGGAGAAAATATTTGAAAACACATGTGACAAGACCCTTATATCTGGACTAGATGAAGTCCTTTCAAAACTCACTATTAAATAACTCCAATCCACTTTGTAATGGGCAAGGACACAAAGACATTTTCCCAATACAGCATATGATGTCATTCCACTACAAGACAAGGTGCTTGGTACCATCAACCCTTACAGGGCCAAGAAGAGACCCTGCCCTGGTGTGATAGTGCTCCATGCCTATCAGAATATGGGGATCTAAAAGGAGAGTGCAGCAAATCAATGCAGTGTGATATACAGAAGTCTTCAGACAAGTCTTCTGGAGTCTCCCTAGTATGTGACTTACGTTTTATCTAGTTGTTTTTAAAAATATATCCTTGGCTTTGTCATTTTAATTAGATATCATTTTAATTAAATTAATCAAATTAATCAAATGTCTTGACATTTTCTTATTTGGGTCTATTTTGTTTGGAAATGTTTGTGCTTCCTAGGAGGGATGTCTGTTTCCTTTCTCAGGTTATGGAAGTTTTTGGCTATTATTTCTTCAGATAAGCGTTGTGCCACCTTTATAACTCTCTTCTTCTGGAATCCCTTTGATGCAAATATTGCTCCTCTTACTGTTATCTCTTAAGTCTCTTATGCTAGCCTCCTTTCTTTTCATTCTTTTTTCTCATCGTATTGTTTGAATACTTCCCATTGCCCTGTCTTAGGGATTGTAGATTTAATTTGCTGCTTCTTCAAGTATATTGTTGAGATCCCCTCTTAAGCTTTTTTTCAGTACTTTTTTCTATGATTAGAGCCTTAAAATATTTTCTCTGTTCATTGCAGTTCTGTTTATTCAATCATTGCTTCCTAATCTCATTGAATGTCATTAAAACTATTATTTGAAATCTTCTTTAGATAGTTTAATTTTGTTGCATTATGATTTTTCCCTGGGGCTTTACTTGGATCCATTATATAGGTTGTATTTTTTTATACGGCTTTTCATTTTGTTTGGTACTCTATGCTTATTTCTATGGGCTAAGCTAAATGACTTTATTTCCCTGTTTTTATGTAATGACTTGGTGTAAGTACTTCAGGTTGTCACATATAGGCCCAGCATGATGGCCTAGGATAGACAGCTGTTTCTTGTTTTGTAAGGTGAAGTCTCAGCCAGCAGAATGACTGGCTTCAGTGTGGATTGATGAACTCAGAGTACAACCTAGAGAATATGATCTAGGACAACCAGATGCAGGAACTTTTTTGTTAGAGAGTGCCAAGGATTGAAAACTCCCTTGGGACTGTGGATACTTGGACTAAAAGATAGATCTACAACCACCCTCACCTCAGGGTAATTTCCACAGTCAGAGCCTTTTCTAGAAGACTCAGCTGCAACCTTGTCCTGCTCTTAGTAGATTAAACAAGTGGTTCCCCAAGTCCAGGCACAGAAAAGAGTATGCCTTTCCCAGTGGGCACTGCCATGTTCACGTTTATCCTGGTGGCCATTAATTAAAATGCATATCATCAATTGCCATAAGAAGTGTGAGACAGGGAAGTATTCAAAGTGATGTATCTTGGTGCAAGCAAAGTTGGGATGTGCTAATAGGCTTCGGTGACCTGTTACATATTGGTTTTGAGTAAGTTGTGTTTTACTGCAAACCAAGAAATTCTGTGGAAATATAACTAATACAAATATTACACGTGTAGAAATGATATTTTTACTTTTTTCTTAAGTAATTACAGATTGCCTTTATTAAGTAATGATAGCAATTTTCTGAAATCAATATTTCCTGCAGCACCAACAGAGTACTAAAAACCAGTGCAAAATAGTTTTGTTTTTCTAACTCTCGGAGTGATTGTGCATTTTGGGGGCTTTATTCTCTAGCTTGGAGATCTCTGAGTTCTCCACCAAACCAAATGCCTTTTCCAACAATTGTTTTGAGGTAATTAGAGTGAATCATTTCAGTTAAGGGCCTAAATCTAGACACATTCAGGGAACTATCCTAGAGAAGCTGAATCCACATTCCTGACAAACCTCCCTGAATTCAGTCGTTCAGTCACCCCAGCTCACCTGAAACTCCAACCATCAGAATGTTAATTTCCAGATAAAAAAGACAAAAAAAAAAGAAAAACCCGTATCTATTGATCACTAGTGACAAGATGGATAATGAGTATCATTAATTCAAATAACATTTAAGACCGTCATTAAGATTGTTATTGTCATTGTCAAGATGGCAATAAAGATCTTTTCTGACTTCTCTCTTCCTCATAAAAAGAATGACCACTGAAATACAGAGCACAAGGTGAAGCTGAAGCACCCTCCTGTTTCAGAGACTACCACAGAGACCAAAACTAACTACATTATACACATTGACCACATTGTTCCTTCTCCAGATCAGATGAACATCACAATGAATGGTTAAGAAAATAAACAGAGATCTTTACCAGTTTTAGAGTTGCTTTTCCAACTGAAGCTGAGCAGGGAATATAATTTACAGTCTGAATGCACCATTCAGTCTTTCTGACCACGGACCCTAACCAGAGCACAAAGGAAACTGCAGAATCCATTCTATGCCCTTATAGACAGTGGCAAGTAAAGACAGCATGCATGGCTTCCCCCATTTAAAGAGCAAAGCTGAGGGCCTCATTTGACCAGGGAATTCAATATACATTCAGTCTTGATTTAGGTCCTTCAGCAATGAATTGTACAGTTTCTGAGTCCTGCCCTGTTGCAAATTCATAACCCCTTTACTACTGAATAAATCCCACAGTTCCAGCCATCTAGTTAGCTTGACCCCCAAATGCAGGAACTTCAGAGTCTACCCTACAGTCTCACTTGAGTAGGGAACCAAGTCAGCAGACTTATACAATCATGCTCAGTTACTGGACACCTCTTCCAATTCCTGTCCTGAGAGTTCACAGTTTGCCTAATCCAAAAATAGACTACAATAGCAGTATTGATCTATTCAAGGATATTACCAGCAGACAAAATCAGAAACCCTGATGAATAACTGTCTCTGTCAAAGCAAAGCTGTGCAGTCTGAAAGATGTTTCCAGTTTCTCAAATGTACATATTTAAATGCAAAGAATCAAAAATAATGAAAAAATCAGGTAAATATGATATCACCAAAGAAATTAATAAAGTTCTAATAAATGACCCTAAATAGATATAGGTCTATGAACTATCAGACAAAGAATTCAGAGTAATCCTCTTATGAAAATTTACTGAACTATAAGCACAAATAGAAAAAACAAAATGGAATTAGAAAAGAAAACCCCAAAACCAGTAATCCTAGATCCATAAAGGACAATAACTGAATTGATTTATATAATAGTTTCAAATTATAGACTTGACCTTGTAGAGAAAATAATTAAGGAACAAGACCATAAGACATTTGAAATGACTCTGTCAGATGAGCAGAAAGAAAAAAATAATAAAGAATAGTGAAGAAAGCCTATGGGAATTATGGGACACAATGAAAATCTGTATTCACATCATTAGAATTCTAGAAGAGAAAGAAAAAAGAACAGAGAGTAATGATTGAAAGCTTCTTAAACCTGGGGAGAGAAATCAACGTCCAGATCCAAGAGGCACAACACATCTCAAATAGATTGAACCTGAATTGGGCTGCACCAAGACACATTACAATTGAATTATCAAAAGTCAAAGATAAAGAATTTTAATAATACACCTAGAGAAAAAAGAAAATTTGTATATGAGAAAATCCCCATAACACTCCTTAAATTTTACTTTTATTGAGGCAATTTGATTTATAAAATAATACAAGAACATGTCTGCAGGTTCATCATTCATCAAATATATGATACCACACCACACTCACCACCAAATTATAAATTCCTCCACCACTGACCATTGAATCCCTGCCATCTCTTGTCCCCACTCCCTACCCTCCTTCCTTGCTGGTAACCTCAGTTCTATTATTATTATCCAAGGGTTGATTTTTGTTTTGTCAGTTTCTTTGATTTGCTTCTTTATATTCCACATATAAATGAGATCAAATGGCATTTGCCTTTCTCCTTCTGACTTATTTCATTTAGCATAATTATCTCTAGTTCCATCTATGTTGTGCCAAATGATAATATTTCACCTTTTCTAGGGATATATAGTATTCCTGTGTGTGTGTGTGTGTGTGTGTGTGTGTATAATATCTTCTTTAATTATTCATCTGTTGATGAGCACTTAGTTTCCAGTTCTTGGTTATTTTAAGTAAAGGTGTAATAAACATGGTGATGCATAAATCTTTGCAAAACAGTGGCTTTTTTGGGGGGGCAGTTTAAATACCCAGAAGTCGGATTATGGGATTATATAGAATTTTCATTCTCAATTTTTTGAGGTATCTCCATACTGATTTCTGTAAAGGTTGCACCAATTTATACTCTAGCCAACAATGTAAAAGTGTTACCTTTCTCCATGTCCCCATCAACATCTCTTGTCTCCAATCTTTTGTATAGCCATTCTGAGAGGTGTGAGGTGATATTTCATTGTTGTTTTGATTTGCAGTTCTTAATAACGAGAGAGGGGGAACATCTTTTTATGTGCCTACTAGCCATCTATACGTCTTCTTTGGAGAAATGTCTATTCAATTCTTACCCATTTTTTTACTGGGCAGCATGTTTTTCTTTTTTTGCGTTTTATGCGTTCTTAATATATATTTGGATATTAAGTCCTTGTCATACGTATGATGTGCAAAATCTCCCATTCAGGGTGTCTTTTTGTTTTGGTGATAGTTTCTTTAGCTATATGGAAGCCTTTTAGTTTGATGTAGTCTCATTTATTTATTTTTGTTTTTGTTTCCCTTGCCATTAGACTTGAGTCCCCAAAGACCTCTCTAAGAGTTGATGGCATAGAATGTATTGCCTGTGTTTCCTGCTAAGTTTTTTTATGGTTTCTGGTATTACAACAAAGTCTCTAATCCATTTTGAGTTAATTTTTGTACAGTATATTAAAGAGATCTAGATTTATTCTTTTGCATGTGTTTGTTTCATTTTCCCAGCATCATTTATTAAAAAGATTTTCCCTACTCTATCGTATGTTCTTGGCTTAATTTTTTTCCTTGCTAAGGTGTGTGTAGGTGTATTCCACTTCCCTATATTCTAGCTCACTGATTTGATTGAAGCTTCTTCCAGCTTACTGTTGAGCCGCTCTATTGTGTGTTTTTGGCTCAGCTTTTGTGTTCTATAGTTCCATGAACTCTGTTTGGAACTGCCTCATAGTTTCTCTTTTTAGCAGTTGTCTTTTTGCTCCTTCATTGTTCTCCTGACTTTAATGAGTATGATCAAAACTGTTGCTGTAAAGTCTTCATCAGGTAGTTTGTTAATTCTGTTTTATTCAGGTTTTCTCCTAGAGTTTTGTTTTTGCCCATCACTTTGCATGTATTTCTCTACTTCTTTGTTCTGTTTGGCATTCTGTTTATTTCTATGGATTAGGGTTCCCTCGTGTAAAGGCTTGTGTTAGAATAGGCCTGGGATATTGGTTCAGAATTCTGGGCTTCCTTGAGTTGTATGATGTTAATACTTATAATTATTGAAGGTCTAGAGGTGTTAGGGTCAGTGTTCGTCCTCCCAAGAAAACGCGCACACACTTCAGTCCACAATGCAAGAGCAAAAGGAAACTTTATTTCCAGCAAGCTGGGGTCTGAGCCTAGTCCAGCACAGTGGAGTCGGACAAAGACCCGGGGCTTTGTGTCAGCAGAGTTTTTATATCAAAGGTTACAGAGCAAGGGATTAGTTACAATTCCAGACCTTAGAGCATTCCCATATTTAGTATCTTTTGGCCACAGGTTTCGGGTATGTCATCTCTAAGGAATTTCTAGTTTCAGGGCAAGAAACAAAACTTAATCCGGGGTTCTTATTTCAGGAAGCGAAACTCAGGCCTATAGCTGTTTCTGTCCAGAGCCTGTTATGGCGGTGATCCGGCTCCTACAGAGGCCTGTTGAGGCCTGAGACTCCAGTCTACATGACTGAAATTGGGGTGTGGAATGCAGAGTTTTCTCTCAGAATCACAGTCAAGAACAATAAGACACAAGGAAAAATATCCAAGAGTTGTGGATACAGTCTGCAAGCAGGTCACAGTCCCAACAGAAGCAACATGAGTGAGAGAACCATGAACTGATCATAACAAAGCATGTTCCCCTGTGAAAGTCTCTCTGTCCTCCCGGGGAGCAGAAAACACAGCAGGGGGCTGCAAACTAGCTCTGTAGTATGGGAGTGGACTCTCTAGGGGGTACTTCAGCAGATAATGCTGATGTTTACCAGTAGTCCCAGGTGGACAGAAACTGCTATTTCAATGTACCCTTTCTAGTTATATTCCCCAAGAGAAGTGGAGAATGGAATGCTCTTTGCAGGGAATCACTTAGTTATCTATTGCAGACCTGATTGTCTGTTTCCAGAGAATGGCAACTGTGAGAATAAACAGTCCTGCCAAAGGGCACAAATAGCAGATGGAGTGGGGATTTCACCCATGGAACTAGGTAGTTTTCACTGCCTATACCTTGCAGAAGCAACATCTGAATTCACAAGGAAGCTATCCCTCTTTCCACCCCATTCTAAGGTTTTGGTTCAAAAAGCAAAAGTCATTTATCAGGGATGACGAACTGAGGGGCCAAGTCCTTCAGCTCTGGGGAGAGTGTTGTATTATTGGTCTCTGCCTAAGACCTCAGGATCTCAAAGCAGTGTGGTATGACTCTGATACAGGTCAGCTTCTCCTGTTGTTTATATGTTGCTTTTTTTTCTAGTTCTTATTCCTTTTCAAATGTGGTAGTTATTAAATGGGTGTAGTTTTGTTTTGTCTGTCGGGAGGAGGTGAGCTCAAGATCTTAGTTGTCTGTTACTTTGAAGCCAGAATCCACCCCCTAAGACTCAACAGATTTATTAGCAGAACTGTTTTAGGCCAGGAGAGAATTGGGGTGATAATATTGAAAGAAAATAACCATCAGTTGATAATTCCATCACCAGTAAATCTGTCTTCCAGAAACAAAGTGGGATAAAGACTTCCATGAACAAGAAAAATATCAGACTGTTCATTACCACCAGACCTACCTTCTGAGAAATGCTTCTTTGTGTGGAACAAAAAGAATGCTATTTAGCACTATAAAGGCATAAAGGTAGCATAAAACTCACTGGCAGGTAAATATGTAGGCATAGTTTGATCCTGCAATATGATAATGAAGTCAAAGAATACTGATACAAAAAGACATCAAAACACAAAGAGGACAGACAGCAAGATGAGAAAAAAAGGAACAATTGATGGACAAAACAACAAGAATGCAATTAACAAAATTAATTTAGTAGTAAGTTTACCTATCAATAATTACTTTAAATGTAAATGGATTAAATTATCTAATTAAAAGACACAGAATGGCATTCCCTGGTGGAGTAGCTGTCCACATATATCTCAGGGTCCTGAGTTCATGTCCCTGGTCAAAGAGAACAACCAAGATGAATAATTAAATAAATAAAAAAATGCTTACTTTTCCTTTCTCTTTCTGCCTGCTTATCTACTAGTCTTCATTTCTGCCTTCACCTTTCCTTTAAAAAAGACATAGAATGACTGAATAGATTAAAAACAAAAAACAAAAAAACCCCAAATCCAGCAACATGCTGCTTACAAAGACACTCAGCCTTAAAGATGCATGGACTGAAATTGAAGAGATGAAAAATGAAATTCAGGTAAATTGTAACCAAAAAAATAATAGGGAAGTTTTACTTATACTAGCCAAAATGAACTTTAAAAAAGACAAAAGAATAAAAAAACAACAAAGGAGGTCATTTTGCAATGATAAAAGGGTCAATATATGAAGATAATCTGCAATTATAAATATTTACATGTTCAGCATTGGTGCATCAAAATACATAAAACAGGCTACAAAACTAAGAGGGAAAATAATTGATACGATGATAAATGAGAACTTTAGAACTTTCATCATTGGAAAGATTCAGAGAGAATCAATAAGGAAACAGTACATTGGAACACTATCAACCAAATGGATCTACCATACATATACAGAACATCAGTACACACATTTTTCTTAAGAATGCATGAAGGAAACATCTCAGGGGCTTCCAAGAAAGAAAGCCCTCTAAGGAAGCTCCAAAGGCCCGTGAACAACCTTTCATGGAAGAAAAAATTGAAGTACATATCTGCCAGCTATACCAAGATTGAAATTAGAGGCTTTGATGGTATCAAATGGGGAATTTTGGCTATTACTATGGACAGGGCATTTTAATTTCTGAAATGAGCCTTGTGGTAGCTAAGAGAACCCTCGGACTTTAAAACAAAGTGTCAGCTTGAACGCGTGGGCTGCTGGGAGATTTCATAGAGTGAGAGAATCTAAAAGATAATGAGAGAGAAAAGGACACTTTGATCGCAGTTCATTGATAGCCTTCAGTTTGTTTGAATCCTGGTTAGACATTAATTTCCAAAGCAAACAGCAGAAAAACCAGCAGGACAAAATGAGACTCACCGTGCATTGTCCTAGGATTTTGGGAAATTTGGGTCAGTGAGGAAATCAGGGTGTTTCTTTTCCATTTCACAATTCAACATGGTTCTTCTTTCATTTTTTAAAGATCTTTTTCCATGAAGAGATAATTCCAAAGTATGTTTATGACATCTCAAAGAACAGTCATTTCATTAACCCTAAAATACATGAAATCTAGCATTGAGAGAGCTGTTTATATGAGGATATATGGTGTTCACACCTCTGGAGCCTAGTGGGTGAGTCTCAATTTCACAAATGTCATTGCTATTCTGTATCAGGTCCTCTCTTCCTGAGCAGTTTCTCCCAGGGTGGCTGAGTGGTTATCTTGTGTTGGAAGAACACCTTCCTCAGGCTTCACATTTACTAAGTTCTATGTAGCTTCTTGGATGGAAAGAAATGGCTGTACCCCTATTTTTCTGCCACAGTTTGTGCTTCCATTTATTTCACAGGGAAGAATGATTAAGGGGCCACAGTTGTTGCTAAGCACAAAGGAATACACCTTAGCCAGGGAAGTGAAGTGAAGATTTAAAGTAAAAACTGAAAGATGAGTTGTTTCCAGCCCACAGAGACTATATTTGCTACCATTAGATATGAAAGAATTTTGCAAACAAAATGTAAACATAGTGAATCAACAAAAAATGTTGGTGAGTCAGACCACATTAAAGTGAAATCATTCGTTCTTCCAAAGACCCAATAAACAAAGACAAAGTCCCTATCCTCTGAAGTTCATTTTTCAGAGAGGAGACAAAGATAAACATGAACAAAAATACAGGAATCATTGAAAAGCAGAAAGTGACCATACTGTAAGTGTATGATGTGACAGTGTCCCAGGGACTCTCTTGCTATAAATGCTCAGGTGAACTTTATTGCTTGGAACAATCTGAGACTTTCACTCTAATACTGACTGACAGTGAGTCAGAAGGCTTACTAGTCTGTTCTTTTTTGAGAATGTCTTCATTGTACCCCACATAATTGTCTTTTGGGTTTGTTCTCTTTGCTTCTCCCCTGAGTTAAGTTCCATCTTGGTTTGCTAAGTCTCTAGATGAAAGGAGCAGAAAATTTACTTCCCACTAGTTATCCACATCCCGTCCATGCTCAGGCTAATTGTTCTGAAGTCTTCACTAGACAACAGTGTTTACAAACTGCCTATAAATACCAACATTTGATGTATAGTCTTTGTAATCTGACCTCATCATATTTATAAAGTTGATCTACCTGGTTCAGATAGGTGTTGTCTGTTCTCTGCTGTGTATGCACTCTATTGTGTGAATAAGGCATACTTTTTCTTGATGTATATATGTGATGCCTATGACTAACAATGCCATATGAACATCCATGTTCATATCATAAAGACCTGGAAAAGAAGTCATTGTGTCAAGAAGGATATGTATGCTCAGATCAATAAATTTGCTCAACAGTTTTCTAAAATGCTACCAATTTACATGAACAAGAGTGTGGAGTTCTATTTCTTCATCTCACAACAACTACAACTTAGTATTGTTTCATTTTGGCCTTTCTGATATATGTGTAAGGACATCTTATTTCTGTTTTAGTCTTCATTTCCCTGGGGGCAATGGACATTAAGCGCTTTTAGTTAGGTACTAGCACTGTGAATAGCCTCTTTTAACAAAGTTTGTTCAAGTTTATCACCATTTTTCTATTGGTTTTTCGTCCTCATTGATTTGTAACAGAAAACAGTCTTCTGTACTGGTCATATTCTTCGACTCTGTAGTGTGCCTTTTTGCTCACTCAGTGGTGTCTTTTGATGAACAAACTGCTAAAGTGATATTCTGACTTAATTGTCTTTTCTATTATTACTAATGTGTGTTTTTGTTCAAGTGTAAGAAATCCTTTCCTCACTCTAAAGTGATTCAAATATTCCACATGAGCAGCTTTGGGTTTTCAATGTTATTATTTTTTCTTGAGGAGAAGGAATGCTTCTTTTTTCTCTTTCTATAAATATATACACAAATCTTGATACAAGAAAGCAAAAGAATGAGAAAAATGTTTATGTTTGATATGCCACATACCTGGAAACCAACGGCAGAAAACGACAGCTCACTGAAGTTACTATAAATGACTGTCGGGCACATTCTGAAATGAAGTGGAAATATGTTAAGTGGAGAGTCTCAGTATGCTACAAAAAGAGCAGTGGAATAAGTTTCCTTTAGAAATAGAAAAAACAGTCAGCATATCACCAAGATAATCTCTAGGCAACCAAAATCGTGTCAGCTTGAAAGCTGCCTTCTGTCAGAAAAGCTGAGAGTTTTGCTTATCAAGATTGAACAGAACCCTGACAAGAGTGCCTGCCATTTGTGGGAAAAAAGTTTACACACACACGTATGTCTTTTATCTGAGTTTTTACTAAGGTTGTTTTATTTGCACAAAAGAAGAATTAGACAAGAGAAGGAAGCTAGCTCCCATGTTTCAGCATTTCTGCTCAGACACTACAATTGGCCTTCTATGTCTAAAGATTCTGAAGACAAATTTCAGACAAGGGCTTGATTACAAATAGATCACTTGGTAGGGGATCCAAAAAGGTTCCCAAAGAAGAGAAATTAAGTGAGGTAGCAGGGGAGCCTACCCACAAGGTAGGTATGTTGACTTTTCAGAAAGTCAAAATCATGGATCAGTGGAGCTGAAGTTCTCTGGGGAAATGTAGGACTATGTGTGGATCAGAATCTCAGAGTCACCTCCTCTGGGGGAAGGAAGACTGGACATGTATCCATCATGTCCATTGATGAGAGGTTGTGGGGGTCAGGCAATGGCACCGGTTCTCTAGTTCTTTTAGCTTTTTGGAGACAGAGATGACTTTGCTGTCAGAGGAGGTTCTCTGAATGCTGGAAATTTGCCATGTTCCTCAGTGTTTAAGCCTGTGAAGGGAGTAGAGGGGGCCAGAAGAGAAGTGCTCTATGGAGATCTGATGAGCTCCAGGGAAGACAATCCCCCAAATCCTATGTGACCCAGAGCAAGAGCAGGTCATAAACCTATTACACAAAGAGGTCCACAGTGGTGTTTTTCAGGTATTTCTACTGTCTCCCTAAGCACCACTTATTTCCTTGGGAGTCAGCTGTGAAACTTGTAAAACAAAAGTGTTGACATCTGTTCCTTAGTGTCCCTCACCACTGAAAGCCAATCATGGAGGATGAAACTGAGAATAAGGATTTTATTCAAGTTATGATAATACTAAGGTTTGGTGAATTTGTACTGAAAAATAATCAACCCACCCTCCTAGTGAATAGAAGCTTTTTAAATGGTATGGGAAAAAAAGGAAATGCCCTGAAGGGATGCGCAGAAGGGTTTGGGTGGGAAAGACGGGGCAGACATGTCCTGGTGGCTTCAAGGGGATACCGGAGAGGGATTTGGGAAGGCTGATTGGCAGCCAGGGCAGTTGCTTTTTTATCATTGACTTGACTTTTGATTTTGGCTCCTTGCTTCGGGGTTTCCCCCACATACACACAGTAATAAGTGTTTAAGCAAATTTTAAGGAAGGAAAAAAAAGAGAAAAACAGACTTGCTATTTTTATTAATCATTGAATTTGTAAGTTCTCCTTCAAGAGGATTCCACCAGTGAATTCAAAATCAGCCACTCTCAACACCCCCTCCCTTCACAAATGCACACTCAGATCCTTCCATCAGCAGAGAGTCCATTCCTTACTCAAGGAGCTGAAGCTGGCTTTGAGACTTGTTTGGTTTGCTGTGGACATTAGCCTAAGCCTGGCAGTGGTCACTTCCACATTCTGTAGAGGAGCTAACCTCCTGCTGGCTGTAAAGACATTTGTTGAATTACTAATATTGAGACATTTTGAGTAAAGGGACAGATACATGAAAGACGAGAAAGAGGGCAGACATGTGAGTGAAAACTTCTTGGATCTTCCAGTCTGGATGCCAACTGAATGCATCTAGTGAGTAATCCCAGCTGTCCTGTGAAGAGAGGAGAACCCCTAAGCCCAACTCTTCCTGAATTTCCAACACCCAGAATCCTGAGAAATAGCAAAATGCTGGTATCTTAAGCCACTAAGTGCTATAGTGGGTTGAAATACAACAGACAATGGAAACACTGGCAAAGTATAAACCTATTGTCCTTTTTGATACATGTACCTTGATCTCCTAACTCTGGTTTGGTCTTGTGTGCATCCTGGTGCACTCCAGACAGGCCATTTCTCCCCCAGCATCATCTCTCTGATCTTCAAGGGGCTAGACCATACTCAGGAGGCTGTTAGCCACTCTCATAGATTTTCTCTTCATCCAGGCTCTCAGCTAGCATCCCCCAACAGCCCTTCAGTCCACCTCTGGGAAGATCTGCAGCCCACTGCTTCACCACTCCATCCTAAGAGGAGGGTAATGAGTGAGTGCACCTCCACAGTCACTGCTGAGCCCTCCCTGGCCTATCCCAGGGCTTCTCTGGGACCAAACCTGCTGTTGTTGTCACAGTACAGGCTGGAAGCAGGTGCTGAGCCATGCTCATTGGATTAAAAAGTGGATTGGCCATGTCAGTGATGAGAAAAGGACTTCCTTGCATAGTTTTATAATATAAATATGGAAAGCATTAAAAAGAAAAGTTTTCCTCAACTACCCAAATAATCCCCTGTTGTCTGCCCATTTCTATAAAGCTACAATTATGTCATTCTTTGTCTTGAAATCTTTCCCTTCTTTCCAATATTTGCATATATGGAGACTCCTTATGCCTCAAATGATGTGTTCTCACAAAATGGTCTCCAAGTTTTCTAGTTCATGTGACAAAGGTGATTCCTCTCTTTTAGCCTCCTCTGAGTTTTATAACTACACTGTCTCAATATTGCTCATTTAACTTTCCTACACTCAAGCAGCTCATTCATTGATTCTCTTGTTCACTTTTTCAACATATTAAGTGCTTCATGTGTGCCGGACACTTACATTCCAAGTTACTTTTCAATGTACACAAATTTTAAAGAAAAGGACTTTGTTATGATTTAAAAGGTATTAAAATTCACCAGAGATTGGCTATAGAAAAAGTCAGCATTTAATATTCCAACTACCAACTACCTGTACTCCCCAGACACATCTCAGTCCCTCTCCTCTCCCCCTCCATTTTCTGTACAAGCTCTTGAGACATTCCTTTCCTTTCAAGGTTCAACTCTAAGGCTAGTTCCACTCTGAAGTCTTTCTCAAAACTTATCAGAATTTAACACTGTCTTGGGAATATTCTCTCTGGGAAATGTGGATGAATTTTATTCTGATGTTCAGTGGCCTCCCATCCTGCCTTGTGCCTTCTCTAGCATTTGCTGCATTTGCTGCATTTGCTGGAAGGATCCACATTAAAAGCTGGAAGAAATTTGGAACAACTGGACTCTCCTACGTTGTCCAGGAGAATGTAGAAAGGGGAGAAGCTTTTTTGAAAACATATGGACACTTTCTTATAAACTCAAATACTTAACACAAACTCAGTCCTACTTCTTGGTATTATTTACTGAAGGGAGATGAAAACATATGCCCATGCAAAGACGGTGCACAAGTATTCAGAGTGTTTTTTCCCATAGCAGTGTTAGGTAGTCATTGGAGCTGAAGTGCAGAGGGAGGAGAACCAAGCCATGGAGCATTAAAACAGCACCAATCCAGTTTGAAATGCAGCTAATATTAACCAGAATGCTCAGAATAGGATGCTGATGCTCCAAGTTATGAATTGCAAAGCCAGGGAAGTTTCAAATACAGTTAGAAAGAACAAAAGTAATAAATCATTGCCAGTTTGAAGGCCTCCTGTCAATTTAAAAGAAACAGGCCAGTAAGAAAGCTTGTCACACCTTAGACCTCTCCTGGGCAGAGAGCCACCTGCTAGAAGCTTTAGAACACAGGTCTCTAACTCTGGGTTGCTTCCTTTTCAGAATGGCCCAGTCCCAGTCTGTCTGGGAATACACTTTTTTTCTCTTTCTTTCTGCTAAATAAATCTGCGCTCTATCTCTCTTTCTTTTCATGCATGGTTCATGTTCTGGAGAAAATTTTATCTCCAGAAAGCACAAGAACCCACCACTGAGGAAACTGAGGTATACAAAACCTGAAGCTAAGCAGCTCCAAACTGTAAACAACTCCATCACTGGTAAGTAAACATTGTGCATCCATTCAATGGATCTTACAGTAAAAAGGGACAAACTGTTGATATGCACAACACTCCCCCAAAATATTATTACTGTTTCAGTCTATCAAAGTTATCACAAATACATTTCATAATAATTTTTAGAACTATAAATGATGTGTGTCTTGTTCAGTATCAGAAGTCCTTCCCTATCCATCAAGATGTCTTTGTTTGTCTCCAGAAAGAAGGGCGGAGGCTTGCTGAGGTTGATGTGGGCTTAGGCACCTATGAGACATGAAATTCCTCTGGAAAGAATTCACAGAGATGCCAAAGGCAGGCACCATGTGGCACAGCATATTTATTAGAAACAGCACACAGAGCTTAAGATCTCTGTGGCTCAGAAAGCAACAGAAGAGTATGTACAGGTAAAATGGAAACCACATATATACCTGGGAGGATGGAACTCCTCCCTTTCGGGTGTAACCAGGGCCATGACCATGAGTCACTGCCAACCCACCTGGAGTTCTTGTGGAAACTTGCTAACCTTGTGCATGACCTTGGCCACTAGGGAGGACAATCCTCTTCCTAACAAGACTGGTGTTATTGGCAGGAGATGTTAGGGAGCATGGTTAGGACTTGGTTGTTAAGGAAAGGTCTTTGCTGTAAGTCCATCTCCACTATGCCTGGGTGGCACTGGCTTATTTCTAGCATGTCTACAGTTTGGCCGGTTAATTAACTTCCGGCATATACATCTGCAAACTTGCTTTATAGTTTTTAAGATGCACCCCCCTCCCTGCCCCCCCACGCCTTTTCTCTATGCTGTCCTTCTTCAGGGTTTACCCAGACTCTCACTGGTAGAGATGCCGAACCTGCAGCCTCCCTTTTAACAGGTATCACAGAATTATTCACAACAACATAAAATAAAAGTCAGTTTTCTTTCCTAAGGAAATAGATTACTCCCTAAGAAACAAATAGAGTAGAAAGCAATTGTGAGGCCCACAGGCTCTGCTGGAAGAGAAATTAAAATCACAGACAGAAAAAGTAGCATGTTTCCATTTTCAGAAGCATCCTTTTTCTTGTTTTACTTTTAGGACCTGTTTTATGATTTGATCTATTCATTCATAGGGGATCTTTTTCTTTTATGTTCCATTGAAAGGTGTAATTGGTCATTGCATTGGTTGTGAACCTCAGAAATGTGAACATGACCTGTCGGGAGCAGAGTGGACAGGTGTCTCACACTCTTTCCCCTTCTCATCCTACCTCTTTCCCACTCCCCTGTGCCAGTCCCTCTCCTTTCTCTTTCCTGCAGCAAAATACAAGGCATGGTGATTCCAGCAAAAGCTCCCTGAAAGATTTATTTCATTAAAGGTAAAGAGGAAAGTCAAATTTAAGTGAAAAACTTCTAAAATTGGACTTTATCCTTTTGGAAAGTACCGTAAGATCCTGGATTTGAGCAGCAGGGTCGGCACAGGTCAGCTGAGGACATCTAATCTCACAAGGCAGGACTACAGATAGCTAAGTGGGGTTGGAGTGGCATTAGATACTGCCTTCTAACTCATCTTTTACTCCCTCTGGAAGGAAAGGAGAGTTTAAAGGAAAAGTAGTCAATCAAGGGGTAAAAAGGAGAAGGAAGTTGAGATCAAGAACATAGACGCAATGTGATCTCAGGGAAAAAGTGGTCACAGGGGCACTGGGGCTGCTATATCTATGGCAGTTTTAAGTCATCAAAAATATTTTCTTTGTTTTAAATACTCAAACAACGTATGGATAAAGAAATAAAGTATGCTCGTTATAAAGGGAACTATAAACACAACATATCTAGGTACTGCTTCTTGAATAAAGGACTAGAAAAGACAGGTGTCTACAGTGGACTCAGGGGCCCAAGGTAGGTCAGGGGCCCAGGTGTCCACAGTGGTTCATGGAACCAAGTTCCACAATGGGCTCAGAGGACCAGGAGTCCTCAGTGTCATCAAGGGACCAGGTATCCTAAGTGGTCTCACTGGAACATGTATCCACAGTGGGTTCAGTGGACCAGGTGTCCATATTGAAATCAGGGATCCTGCTGTCCTCAGCAGGTTCAGCTCTAGAAACTTTCAGGCAAGTGGCAGCCTAGGAAAGTACATTGTTAAAATTCTGTTTATGTTTGTGAGATGTTCCTCTACCTTAGAGGGTGGTACTAGGGAGCTCTGCCTTAGAGTCTCTACCTGTATGTCAATAGGTGACATGCTCAGGTGTAGGATCAGTGACACATGTAAAAAAAAATAGAGATACTTGGGGACAATAAACACTCAGATTATTATGTGCAGAATGTTGATTACTTGCAGAATGTTTAATAAGTTCTTGAAAGTTTTCAAGAGACACGATAAAACTTTCCAGTTTTGGTTGCTATATTCTCTGCTGGCTAAACTGAGCATGTCTGAGATTCACGTATGGAAGTTCCTTTGTTATGCCTGACTTCAATGAGCAGGTGTCAGACTGGAACAGCATGATTGAACATTTGGGAGAAGTGACTCACATATCTCATGGAAAGACAGCCACCGGAGTTGCAGATAATCTCTCCTGCTCTGAGATGCTTCCAGAAGGAAGACGCATATAGAAACTATGCATCTAAGGATGCAATTAATTTAATCTCCCCTTTCTAAGTAGTTATGTCTCTAACAAAGGTCTGAAACCTATTTAGTTAGCTTCTTTAACTGAAGTATAATTGACATATACATTTTATTAGGTTAAGGTGCACAACATAGTGATTCAATATTTGCATATATTGTAAATGATCACAATAAATCTAACTAGCAGCCATCACCACACAGAGTTACACATTTTTTCTTTTGATGAGAACTTTTAAGTTCTCTAAGCAACTGCAATTATGGAGCACAGCTTTAGGAGCGATTGTCTCCATGCTGATAGCTATTTAATTCAGAATTGCATTTGAACTGAACTTTCCTCCCCACTTGTCAGGTGCTCTGTAATAGTGGATTAGAGACCCAGAAGAATGGGTTTCTAAATGTCCTTCAATCAGATTGGTCCCATGGAGAAGGACCCAGGAGGGGCCTGGGATGCCATCAGCTGAGGCTGACCATGAAGTTGGGGAGTCTTACCTGCAAATGCCCAGAGTGGCCTCACCCAGGTAATGGTGGGCTCCTGAAGAAGCATGTGCACTGCAGACCCTGGCAGAGCAAACCTCTGACATTCTCTCTTTAATGATGCATAAGTGGCCTGGGCCTTTCCTCTTTGAGTGGCAGTTTCCAGGAGTCAAAAGCTATCTTAACGGGCCCCTGATGTTGTCGACTTGGTTCTTCCTGTTCATCCCTCTTACTGTCCTTCCTTGACCAGGATGCTGGGGAGCAGGCGCTCCTGACTTTTTCCAAGTCTGCCTTGAGGCCAGTGTCCAGGCAAAGGCCTACTTTTAGCTTGAGTGAAAAAAATAGCCACTGCTCGGGCTTATACTGTCCTGGGTCTTGTTGGCATAAAAGTCAATGTAAAGTAACTGTGTTGTTCACACACACACACACACACACACACACACACACATGCAAGTGCAGTGTTTTCATTATTGTAGAACTATTGAGTGTAAATTCCTAAACTGTTATCTACATATGACCTCATGATAATGTTTATTTGTCTGGGTTCTGCAGAGAAATAGAGTTAAGAGGATAGGTTTATAGCTTCCTAATAAGTTGTTATGTCAAATATATGATAACACTTAACTCCTGTTCTTCCTTATCCATATTCAGAAAACAGCAATGAGATCAATGTGTTGATTCCTGGATGACATAAGTAGATCATGTAAGCACTTCAATAGAATTCTTTGTGAATAAGAGGGAAAGGAAAGGCATCTTAAAGAAAATAACAAAATACAAACTGTAAGAAGAAAACTTGATTGATTTGACACGTTAACTTTATTGAGTTTTGGCTTAAAATAAAATACCAAAAATACACATATGTTGACAGATTTGGGAGAAGGACAAACTCTGCATTTCCTTGTTTTACTCTTGGGGAGATTTCTGAAAAGCAGCAAGAAGAATGAGAAATGTAAACACAAACTCCACTTTCAATGAAGGAGGAGGAGTCTGGCTCTGCCCAAATTCCAGGTGGTTCGGAGCATCTGGGAACTTAAATTCTATTTAAAGTGTACAGAGAAGGATGCTTAGAGACAGATCTCAATGCTGGTCAGAAAAGTAAATGACTTAAAGCCAAAAGGTACACCTTAAGGTTTAGAACGCAAATTCCTTGGTTGCTGCAGCCAGAACAGAGTGTATTGCTAACTACAGGAGCTCCTTGGAATCCTACTTGATTCCTGGAAGAAGTGAGGGGTCTGCATGAGGGTTTCCAGATTTGTAAGGAAAACTGTCTGCCTCTTCAGCAGGGGTAGAGAAGAGAGAGTTTGTGTTATGACCCTACTGCTGTCATAAGATCTCCTATGAGAAGCTAGTTAAATCTATCTTGTCACTAGATGCTCCAGGAAAAAAATGAACCTGATTCAAAAAGAAGTGATCATGGTAAAGCTAGAACAGTATCTATTAAAAAAGATTACAAGAACAAATAATTAGAAGAGAGGAAGGGAAAAAATGAATAAAGAAATGAAAATTTACAGAAGATGATTTCTATGGGGCAGAGAGTTTTAACCAATAACTTATATCGACAATTATATTATTAGTATTTATACAGAAGGCAAACAAACTTAATGAAGGCTTCATCTATATGTGGCGAGAGTGCCTACCATGAGTTCCGGAACTGTGGAGCAACAAGGCGGCAGCGGGATGAAGGGCAAGGCGGAGGAGCATAGCAGAGAAATGAAGGTAAAATCGGAAGGCCCACCAGGGACAATGCGCCTGCTGAAAACATGTACACTGCAGAGAAGATAGGAAGAAGAAAGTAAGCAATCTGAAACAATACAGACACAAATATCTTAAAAGTAGTAATGATGGGAGAGATGGAAATGAGGCATAGGAGCACCAATGCAGATACCCTGGAAGTTTCAGGAAGAAGAAATCGAAAATAGTGAAACAGTAGGAATATTTGAAGACATTATTCATGAAAACCTTCTTGAAACAAACAAGGAGATTAATTTCTTACTGGAAGAACTCACAATGTGTCAATGAGTAAAGACCCTGAGCTGCTGAGCAGCCACCGGTGAGAGTCAGAGCTCTGGTCAGGCCCAGGACCCTGTCCAGCAGTATCCAGTGTCTGCATGTCGCCTGAAAATACTCATGCAGAGAACAAGCAGACTCCAGACATGCTGCACAGAGGCTATGCAGACAGCAGTGAATCAGCTCAACCCTACGGACATGGGCTCTTCTTGAGGAGCTAGCACTGAACAAGTAGCTTCAGAAACCAGGAAAATAGCTAAATAATAATAAAAAGATTTTGAAAATTTCTTTTATTCAAACATGGAAATGAAACAAAGACAGCCCAGAAAAAACTAGAGCAATAGATTAGATTGGAAATATCATAAGATCTGCAACAAAATAATAGTAAATAACAATAACTAATAATAAGTAAGTAGGAAGGAAAAGATGGGTGGGAATGCTGGTGCTTATTGTCTTCAGTTGTAATAATTGTAACAATACAATTATTCAAATATATAAGGGAAAGCCTAGGATATTAAATCTGATGAGTATGATATTTAATGAAAGTGTATTTAACAATAGAAAGGAGTTTGTTTTCAATTAAAATCAGCTGGTGGGGAAATCAAAGCAAGATCAAAGTAGGGAAAGAAGGAATATGCTGATTTTACTATTGCTAATAGTTGGCAATAAGGTGTATTAAAAATTAATGATTAAAGTATGTGTGATACCATATTTATAAAAGTAACTCCATAAAATGAAAATACAAATCATCATTACTTTTAGAGAAAAATATGCAATTGGAAAAGACTACATAGATATTATTGTAAACTCAAAAAGAAAACATAATGTAAAGAGTGATGACTTAGACAAAACATTTATCATTTTAAGAAATGAAAATTGCTTGAAATAATCTATTGAATGAGAACACAGGTTTATTCTATGACAAGAGGCATGGATAAAATTAAAGATTAAATCTGAATATAGAAGTGTGAGCAAATCGTATAAAGAGCAAGAAATATATTTTAATATCAGAAGTAATTTAACTCATGTCAAAGTCATTACTCAAGACAAAGAAAGACTCTTTAAAATGCTGAAGGGTGAAGAACAGAGAATGATATTTATGGGATAACATAGCAACCACATTAATAAGATGAAAACTACTAAATGTTTAAGGAGAACTAAACACTAGCAGGAGTCTCTAATTTACATCTGCAGTTGAAGGCAGACATAGAAGACTCAAATGCAATCATTAATAATGATTATCTAACTAATAAATTGAAACATGTACCCTAAAAACAAGAGATAAACCTTTAGGCTGTGCCTCTAGGAAATATGAAGATACAAGAATTCAAGATAAAACTTCAATAAATTCTAAAAATACAGAAGTATGATTATTATCTAATGTAATACAATTAGAATTTAAGAGCATAACAAGGAAACAAAGAGGTGTTCTGTTACTAGGCAAAAAATTAAATTAAAATGTCAGCATAATTATACATAACAACAACAATAATGAGTACTAATTCTATATATAAAACTTTGGAAGAACACTAAAGTAGCGTTCAGAGAAAAATTGTGCAAATTTTAAGTACAAGGAAGAAAATACAAATACATATAAAAGAAACGAGGGGAATATAATTCCAGAGATAATTTAAAAGTCAGTGGAATCCTTTTTGCTGAGCTAAGTCAAATACATTTGACACCTTGAAAGAAGTAGTAATTTTCTAGCAAAATATAAAATTTATCAATACTGAGAGAAAATCTAGAAAGAGCATTATAGAAGTGATTTAGAATTTTGCTAAATGGCTACTTAAGCTTTAGAACAAAGTGAAGACTTCTATCAAGCATTTAAAAACTTGATAATTCCAAAGATATGTAAAATATTTCAAATGAAAGAAAAATAATAGTTTTTTCAAAATACTTTGGAGAAACCAGTATGATATTGATGTCAAAATATGAAAATGATTACATAAGGAATTGTAGATTATATATCAATATCATTTATAGGTACTAATTTAAAAATCCTAAAATAAGTAAAAGTTAATAAAACATGAAGTCTTTGAATTTCAGGAATGCAAAAATGTTCAATACTAAAAAACTAGTACTAATAAAGTATAATACTAAGTAAAGTATAACAATGCTAAAAAGATGTTATCAAGGATTGAGATGTAATTGAATATTCATTCTTTTAAACTCTTAATAAAGTATTGACACTTATTTATGGGACACTTATTTGTGGGACACAGTTATGGGAAATAACTAATAATCAAGGAAAAGACTGAAAATTTCATTTATTTAGTCATGGAAATAATGTTAAAACAGTTAAAAGCTAAAGCAACAGATTAGATTGGAGATGTCATAAATCTGACAACAAAATAATTACATAAATAATAAGTACTAAGAGGGAAGAAACAAAGTTTGCGGGGGAGACAGACAGACTCAGAGAGAGAGAGAGAGAGAGAGAAAGAGAGAGAGAGAGAGAGAGAGAGAGAGAGAGAGAGAGAGAGACAGACAGACAGACAGACAGACAGACAGACAGACAGACAGACAGACAGAAATGGAGACAGATTAAGAATGAATGGAAGGCTTTTGTAACTATAGAACAGCAAATTCCGTAAGAAGGAAAGAAGTTGCACAAAGTCAAAATGCTGGCACTGTACACCCATGCAGTGAAGTCAAATAATTGTTTGGGAGATCTGGGGTATGTCGCCAATATCCCAGACACAGCTCACTTCTTTGGTTACTCCTAAGAGAGTCCAACACTTTGATGTAAGTATAGCAAAGCAGCTCAAGAGACAGTACCAGAGTTGGGAAGCTTAAGTCCTTTTTCATAAGGACCTATGCTTCACAGAGTGGTGCTGAACATCCGAAGCAATAGCATCCACTATGTTAATGGTGCATGAAAACACAAGTTCTCACTGTACTGATGCTATGGAAGACATTTGGGCAATGTATTTCAAAGTGAAAAACTTCACGTACCCTTGACCCAGCAATTCCACCTCTAGAACAGATACAAAAGATTGGAAGCAAACTAGATGTCTCTGAATAGTGAATTGATGCTTTGTAAAGTAATGCAACATTCACTTAAAAATAGAAGATTGGTTAAATAAGTTATGGCACATACCATCAAGGGAATGCTGTACAATCTGAAAAAGGAATGAGGAAACTCTTTGTGTACTAATTAAATGATTTCTTGAATATACTGGTTAGCAAGTAGAGCAAGGTACAGAAAAATGCTTGGGTAAGCAGAAAGGGAAAACTGTGTGACTGCATTGAGGGCTTATTTACTTTTAAATACATAAAACATCTCAAGAAATAAACAGTGTAATGACTGAGGAATGGGAAGAGATGGGGTTTTATAGAAGACTTTTTAGTTTTGAAATTTGATCCTCTTGAATGTATCAAAACATAGACACAATAAAATACAAAAACCAAAGTAATCAATACCTAGAAGATAAAAAGAATTATGCAATTCAATAAGATGATATGAAAACCAACAGAAAGATTGTAAAGGCTATGAAGTTAAATTTTTCACCTGAGGGTTTAATGTCTGGAAAAGATAAATCTTTTCAGCTGTCAAAGAATGACACTGATGCAGTGAAATGCCCTCTGGGTAGGCAGAGATTGGAAAGGGGTACCACTCCAATACCTGGAGGAAGAGGGCAGCGGGACTGGCCCTCTTGGTTAGTGGGACACAATGCCAGCGAGGTCGAAATCCCAGAGACCTGGCAATCCTCTGCTCTGGGTTACCATTTGCATCAAAATCATTTATCTCCTTAAATTGAGTGCCAGGTTCCCAAAGCCAGGTTTGTTTGTTCTTGTTTTTAACTTACTTCCTTTGTTCAATGCCCAGCATCTTATAATATGAAATTTGGACTTAGATTTACTAAGGAAATAATCCAATTGTCCCCAAATTTAACATATTTAACATCTGCATGGCCTGCAGATTAAAAAAAAAAAACCCAAAAACTCAGCAACAAACTGAAAACTAAGAAACCAAGACAAATGGCTCACAGTCTTTCGGAGTGACGGTTGCAGACAAGTGTGGAAAACCCTGATACAATGTCATGGATCACAGAAGCCTTTCCTTGTTTCCTGTCCATGAAACAGCCATCAGGTATAAGGACAGACTTCACTTGGTGCATGTTCTTCTACTGAGTGGCACTCCTATGCCCTCCCTTCTGTGTGTCCCAATATCATGCAGACTCACCTGCAAAAGCAGCAGAGTGACCAGTCAACCCCTGAACCGCCATCCCACCCACTGCATAAAACTACAGAAACATTAAATAGATGAGAATCACCAATGAGACCATTTTTATGGGGATGGCGGAATTTTGCTATTGTGGTGGTTGTTGTTTTGGGCTTTTTTGGTATGGCTTTGATATTTGTTTCTCTTTATTTATGAGGAAGTTGGAGGTCAGAGCTGTTTCATCTCTTGCAGAGGGTAAGAGGTGGGTATATAATTTCTAAGAATAGTCCATGTTCACACAAGCAAATGGTTTATCTTGAAGATTTTCATTATGAATTAGCTATCTCTGCTGTGTGTCCTGTTCTGACTTAGGCAAGCCTATGAGAGGCTGGATAGTAGCCTGAGAGAGCATATCACCTGGATTATAGCTACATCGTGTGTAGGTGTCAGGACTCAGAAGGCTCTAGAACCCACATCTCAGGTAAGGTTGCTGTGAGCTACTTTGTTCAGCTATTCTGACATAAAAATCCCTTCTTCCATCCTCTGGAAAACAGGCTTGTCCTTGTAAATTTGGATGTGAGTGACATGTCTACCAGGCCAAGACACAAGCCACTCAGTAACCCAAATGCCAGCATGTACTGACAGATGAGGGTCTTGGAGCTGGCTTCTGGGAATGGCAATTTTGAAAAGATTTCTGTCTTTGATCTGAAAATTCTCTTGGCTCTTCTACATTGTGGTGTCCTAATTTTCAGATTGGTCTCATCCTCAAGTTATACTTCTTGAGTCAAAATTTCACATGACTCGGACTTTCCCTAGACCAGACTCTTGACTGATAATTTCTTCTTGGGTACAGCATGCCTGTTTTTCACCCAGCAGGCAGAAGCTTAGTGGGAGGGAAGAGAAGGTTGGGAGCAGGAGAGACCTACGTGGAGACCACAGCATGGCAGTTGCTTTCCAATTTATTTTCATGCTGTTATGGTTTTGCACAATAATTCATAATGATTCTGATATACGACTTCTTATTTTGCACTCTCCTGTATTTCCACAATATTTATTTCATAAATGTTTATTGAACACATGGCTGGCTTGACAGCTTATGTGAACAACAGCTTTTGCTAGAGAGCATGGTTACTATGGTTGGAAGGAGCCCTGTGATTGACTCGTGCAGACTCAACGGGCTTGCCTTGTGGCAGAGTCCTGGGGAAAAGATCTAATGTCTTCCTGTCTCTTGACTGATGAGAATTACGTCCACCTTATCTCTCATCCAAGGTTAATTCCCCACATCTCCAGGACTCCTCCGTTTGCTCGGAGGTACATTTACAAGAGAGTTCATTGTGTTCTTGTCATAAGTGAATCAGAAACTCTGAACCCAGAGCCAAGGAATCTGCATTTTAGCATGTTTTACACACTGTCCTGTAAGAACTGATGATGCAGGGGGCGTGCTACCCAGACCAGAACTTGGGGAATGTTGAAGAAAGATTCTAGTGTAATTATTCTCCAGATTCATTTTGTTTACTGGAAATATCAGAGGAAATATTTAGGAATTTAGATTTGAACTACACAAAAGTCTTAATTAGTCAGTCTTTGGGAGTGAGTCCAGGACTTTGGAATTTGAATAAATGGCCAATGAATCATCAGCAAGATCAGCTTTTGGTCCCTTCATGGAGAAGTGTCTGAGTCTCTGGTATTAGGTGCCAGCTCCACACTTTTGGTCACATTCATTTCTTCTTTATTGAATTCCCTTACCTTTAATGACTTTTTGTCTTTTTACTTTCTAAAAATTGAATCATAATTTATATGCAGCAAAATTCACTCCTTTTGATGTGTAGTTCTATGAGTTTTGACAAACATATGCCATCCTGTATCCCCCATCACAGTAAGAATACAGAATCATTTCTTAAGCTGCCAAAATTCCCTGATAACATTATAGTCTTTTCAACCCCAAGCCCCACTTGCCCTATATAGTGTTAACATATATAATACTTATATGTTAACTGAATGTTATACAGTGTAATTGAACATGCAACTTTCTGAGTCTGTTTTAAGCGTGTGTTTCACTCATGTCGGCTGTCAGTAGTTCAGTTCTTTTTATTGCTGAGTAGTATCTGTGAAAATCAAGTACTGCATTTATTTAATCTTTCACAGTTGAAATGTATGTGAGTTATTTCTAGGTTTTAGATAACAAGGAATAAAGCAGTTATATACACTTATGTATAGATTTTGTTTGAACATATGCTTTAATTTCTCTTGGATAAGTACCTTCAAGAAGGCTTGAAAGATTGTACAGTATGTTGAACTTGATAAGAAGTCACCACAACAGCTTCCTAAGCAGTTATAGAACTTTGAATTCCCCAAAATAGTGATGTATGAAGGTTCTAGTTGCTATGTTCAGGGTTTTTGTTTGTTTAGTTTGATCTTTAGCCATTCTAGTTAGTTCATAGTCGTCATTATACTTTTAATTTGCACTTTCCATTAATGATTGAACATCTTTTCATATGCTTTCCCCCAATAATTTGTAACTTTATTTGAGAAAATATCTATTTTTCCACTTTCTAATTGAATTTTTTATACTTTTCTTCCCCCCACTTTTATTGAGATATATTTATATATTGACATACGGCACTCTGTAAGTTTAAGATGTGCAATCTAATGACCCGACTTGTATATATCATGAAATGTGATCACATTGTTTAGCTACAGTCATTGTCTCATATAGTTACCAAAAAATGCTTTTCCTTTGTGATAAAAATATTTCCATCTACTCTAGAGCGATTTTCAAATCTGCATACACCAGTATTCACTGGAGTCATCATGCGTGTTCTGTTCCCAGTACTTATTTATGTTATAATTGGAAGTTTGTGCCTTTGACCACTTCCATCCAGCAAAAACATAAAATACTCCACAAATGTTTGTATCATCCATGCACAGGGGCCATGCTGTAGGGCTGCAAGTCTTGGTGCCTGTGCTGCAGAAGTGAACATGTTCCTTACTTTGCTTTGCTTTAAATATTCTAGAATATCAACAGATCCTTGCTCAAATATGTATTTAGTAAATATCTTATCTCAGTCATAACTAGTTTTCATTTTCTTAACAGTATCTTTATAAGGCAAATGTTTAAAATAGTTTATCATTTTTTCTTCTATGTATTCTGCTTTGGGGGTTCATAGCTAATATATTTTACCAAACTTGAAGTCACAGAGATTTTATATACTTTCTTCTACAAATGTTTTCTCATTGTAGGTTTTTTATTTACATCTATAATGCATTTTTCATAAAATTTTTGTAACTAGAACAAAGTATAGGTCAAGGTTTATTTTGCATTTGAATGTCTATTAAGCAACTTCTGTTGGTACTGAATTCCATTGAATTGATTTTGTACCTGTTGAAAGATCAATTATCCTTACAAATATTGTGAGTCTTTTACTGGACACTGTTTTGTTCCATTGAGTGCTGCCTCTATCCTTTGTTGGAAACTCACACAGGAGCTTTTTAGTAAGTCTTGAAACTAGATAGGATGAGTCTCCCAACTTTATTTTCCCTTTCCAAAGTTGTTTGAGTTGCTCAGGTTCTTTTGTCTTTAAATATAATTTTTAGAATCTGTTTGTCAATATAGAAAAAATATCCTGGAGTTTTCTTTGGATTGTGTTGAATGTATAGATCAATTTGAATAAATTTCACCACTTAATAACACTGTGCCATCTAATCCATGAAGTGATTTATAGTTTTCAGGAGATAGACAGTGTATATATTTTGTTGGTTTTATAATAAATATTTTATTTTTATAATGTTTTTAAATTTAAATATCTGATTCTTTATTGCCAATATAAGGATATGTAATTCAATTTTTATTATTTACCTTGTATCTTGCCTCCTTGTTTAATCCACTCATTAGTTTCAGTTGTTTATTTGTGGATTCCTGGGATTTTTGACATAGATATACATGTAAGCTGCATAGAAAAGAATTTTCATTTTTTCCTTAGCAATTTATATCTTTAATTTGTTTTTCAGCTTCCTTCCTTGATTGTATTAGTTGTGACTTTTAATATGATATTGAATAGGGCTAGGAAGAATATCATTTAAGGGGAAGACATTCCTCCTTTTTTCATTAATGATGAATTTTAATTTATTTAAGATAAGATAAAGTTAAATAAGTTCCCTACTGGTTTCAGTTTGAGAGTTTGCAGTCATAAATGGTGTCAAACTTCACTTTTCTCATATCTATTGAAGTGATCACATTTTTTCTTTGGTTTCTTGATATACTAACTTATACAAATTGATTTCCAAGTACATTGCATTCTGAGAGCTAACCCCATTGTTCAGAATGTGCTGTCCTGTTTCTACACACACACACACACACACACACACACACACACACACACACACACAGGGAGCGGGGGCAGCGGTTTGTGTCTGTTTATGAGAGGTATTGAAATACCTTAGGTTCAAGATAATGCTGGCCTGATCAAAAGATTAGGTAAGTATTTCCTTCTTTTCTAGAGAAGTATTATTTATTAGTTAAATATTTGATAAAATTTTCTAGTGAAATAATCCTGGGTCTAGAACTATTCTTTATAGAAGAGTTTTTAACAATAAATTTGATGTCTTTAACTGAGAACTATTCAGTTTCTCTATTTCTGTTGAATGAATTTTGGTTGTGTCACTCACTTTTTCTATCTAAATTTTAAAATTTACTATATGGCTAATAATATTTCCTTATTAATATTTTAATGTCTTCAAAGAATATTCCTCCTAGTTGTTGGTAATTCATATGATTTTCCTGATCAGTGTTATTAGAAGATTATAATTTTTTAAAGTTTTTTTAAGAACCAGTTTTTATGTTATTGATCTCTATATTTTTGTCTGAAAATTTAATAATCTCTACTCTTTATTTTTTCTTTCTCTTTGCTTCAGGTTTAATTTGATTTTTGCTATTTTATTAAGTTGAAAACAGTGCATTGATCTGAGAACTGTCATATTTGTGAAATGATATAAATTTGGTTCCATGCACTGATTTATCATCAGCCCAGGGTTTATAATAATATTTTGCTTTCAATTTCTATTGATTCAAAATATTTTCCAATACCATTGTTACTTTTCTTTTTCATGAATGATTACTTAATTGCATATTTTAACACTTCTTATTCATGTGGGGATTTTCCAATTGTATATTTCTTCTTCTGTGGGTGCTGGTCTCAATATTAGTTGAACTTTTGAAGTTTTTGATATGTTGCTGTTCTTTTCTGCACATATGTTGTTCAAGGGTTAAAATGATCAAACAGCTTTCAGAGTTAGTCTCCACATATTCAAACTCGTAGTTTGAATGTTTCAAAAAAAGAGACTCTTTGAAAATGAATTAGTAGAAAAATGGTTTTCAAACATTTGCATGCAAAGAGTCCCATGGAAAGATTGTTAAAAAACAGATTTATAGGCCTTAGATTCTGAGTCAGTGGGTCCCCAAAAACTTAAAATTCAAACAAGCTCCTCTGTGAGGACCACATTTTAAGTAGTACTGGTAAAGAAGACATCTCATGACCTGGCCTCTGTCTAACACATACATCCAATTCTGAAATTCTATCACATCAATCCATTTGCCCTATAGCCTGGACTACTCTACCTACCTAGTCTACCTGCCCCATTCCTCTCTCTCTGAACTTGCTTATTTCTTGGGGTACCTGGAATCTGCATGTATACTCATCTAAAGCCAAATAAGAGGGTGGCAGCTGCAACCACTGTAGTCACCACTCATCTCTTTGTCTTCTAAGAGACTTCACTCCTGTAAGTATACATCCTTGTCTTCCCTGGGTCATTCCTATCATATGTGCAATGATGTGATTTTCTGAAGGCCATGAGGTGATACCATGCCACTGGTGGTTAGGGGGTCGGTGTCTAAGATCTTCCTTCTCAGTGGAGCCTGAAACTTTTGACAGCCATTGACTTTGACTTTTATTCACTTACTGACTTCTGCATTTTCTGCTTTGTGACACTGATTTATCTTTCTTTAGGCCAAACCTAGACCAAGTGCTCAACTGTCTGGAGGTAATGTTTTATAGTGGTTGATCTTGCTACTGTGAAGAGAGACAACCCACTTCTGTGACTGAAGTCAGAACTTTTTTATCTGTGGGGCCATGAACAGGTTACTTAACTGTACTGGGTGGGACATAATATTAACTGTGTTCTCAGGTTTAAATGAGTTAACAGGGATAGCTGTTCAGCACAGAATAAGATCTCATTCATCACTACTATTTCCATTCCTGTCCATATATTAATTAGAACTTCAACTTGTGATGACAAGGACCCATTCACTATGACTCTACAAGCACAGAGGGGACCACCCACATTGGAAATACCCATTAATTTCCTGCAGGAAAACAGCCAGCGTTGAAAAGGATTTAATCAAAACTGAGCCTTGGTTTCTTGCCACCAGGAGTAAGTGGTGTCTAGTTTGCTCTCCGGTGATTACTGCACCAAGACATATTGTGAAACCACAAAGGCTATAGAACCATGTTCTTACACATGAGTTCTTTCTGTATAAAAGATACTGGTATCTTCAAGACAATGTTGGTCTGGCCCCCACTTTGACCTAGGAGTGTAGCCCTGAACACAAGTTCCCACTCTTGTTTTAAGAGGAGGTGTGGTAGGAGGACGGGGAGCAAATTCCAGGCTTCATGAAGTAACTGCTTCTGGTTGAACCTAAGCATTTTAGCTGGATATCTACTCAAGAGACAGGACAGGCTAAACTTTACACACATTTGAACAGGTGACCTAGACACCCTTCCCCTTGCACAAGTTAATACAACTCTGAGAATTCAGCTGTCGACTGGATTCTGATCAGAGTCTTCCAAACAGTTATAAAACCAAGTATTCACAAACTTGCTAACAGGGATTTGGAGACAAGAAACTGTGATTGATTTTTTTCTTCAGGTATAATATATAAAGATTTTTTAAAACATGAAATTTTCTTTGATTATTGCAAAATACATTGTAAGACAAATACCACATCAGCTACCTCATACTTGAGTTCAGCTCTCCTATTCTCCAGTGGATTTTTACAGATTGATAGGCTGATGTTCTTTAAAGATCATAAAATCCTAGGCAATAAATATACCACCAAAATGCAGATTTTCCAAATGAATCCTGGAGGATGTGCTGAAGGATATTATGTAAGCTCTCTGTGTTAGTGCAGTACCATCCAGCACAAATACAACACACATGTAATTCAAATTTTATAGCAGCTCCATTAATTTAAAGGAAAGGATAAAAAGTGAGATTATTTATTGATTTACACTTATTTATTTATTATTTTTTCATCAGTTTACAATACTACATAAATTTCAAGAGATAGACTCATAGCTTAGTCAGTGAAGTCATCACATCCCCCAACCAGTCTTAGTGACCGTCATCACTGTCTTTTCTCTTTCAACCCCAGGTTCTCTTCCTTCTCACTCCCTCACTCTGAAATAATGTTTAGGAAACATTAAGAAATTCTAATAATATATTTTAATATGTAATAACTCACATTTAATTATCTCAACTTGCAATCAATGTCAGAATTTTAATGATCCACTGTGCCTTCCTTGCTCATATGAAGTCTTGAAATACAATGTGCATTTGACATCTGCAGCACTTCCTACTGTGAAATCTTCAGACGTTCAAAGCCAATAGTCACGAATGGCTACTGTGTTAGACAGCAGTTTTACAGGAAAAACTAACGATGTCTTTCTGTCCCTTCCTTAGTCACCTCTTAGTCTGTTGTGTGGTTCTCTGGACCCCTTGTGCTGCAGGTCTCTATGATTCTGCATTTCTGCTCATCCCTTCTAGAACATTCTCTCTACCTTTTCCCTTCCACCTCTTGCCACTCTTACATACCCAGTCCTTTCTTCAGGAAGCATAAACAGACTCAGTTAAAAAAAAAAAAGAAGGGAGAAGATGAATATAGGGGACAACTTATTCTGAGTATTGGAGAGGTAGGAGATAAGATGTGCTGGATGACAGAATGATCAATGGTAAAGTACGATAAAGGTCTTAGGTTTTATTGTTACTTAAAACAACTAACAAAGAGTCCATTGAATAAATAAACAGAAAAGAAGTGAAAAAACTGTACGTCTTATTATGACATAACATCAGAAAATCCAGAACACTTCTGCTGCTTTCTACCAGATAAGTGAGTCACTAAGTCTTGTCTCATCAAGGAGGAGGATCAAGTCCTACCTCTCATTGGGAAGAAGTGCAAGAGGTGAATGGCCTTCTAATCTGCCACACTCCTTCTTTAATACTAGATGTTTTTTTGAATAGAAATTCTAAGCTTATTTTTGAAAGGTTAAAATCAATTATCAGAAATATATAAAGCTCTGTTGCAAAGTCACTGCATTTTCATCATATTTAAAATTCAATGTCTTGGTTTTCATGTCACTACTGGACACTTATGCAGCCACTGACCATGAAATTAAGTGGAAACTGTTACCTGGAGACCGGGGGACATCTTCCTGTGGGCAATACATGTGGCGATAGTCTGGCTGCAAAGTATGACCATAATGCATTTTAAAGTCAAAACCTAAAGAATTTTTATCTGTTTTTAATGAGTTGCACTTCTGCTTTCCTTTATGCCTTTGGGTAAGTAAGTGTGGACTTTGTCTAGAGCCTGCCTCCTGGTAACCTCATGACCACTAAATACACAGGCTTATACCCTTCCTGCAAAGTTCTTTTTCTTGTGGTAGATTATATTTTCTAAAAAAGGGATGGAACAATATTTCCTATTCTACAGGCTCTTTTATTTTTTTTTTAAATAAGCTTAATTTTTAGAACAATTTTAGACTTTGTAGAAAATTATGAAGATACTATGGGGTATTTCTATTTATTCCACACCCACTTCTCCCTTATTAACATTTTACATTATTAAGAATATTTGTCACAATTAAGGAACCAATATTGATGCATTATCATTAGCTGACCCCATAATTTTTATTTGTTGTCCTTTTCCTGTTTCAGGATTTTCTCCAGGGGACCACATTGTCCTCATGTCTCTTTGAGCATGCAAGGCCAGGACAGTAATGCAGACATGAGGAAGCAAGGTCAAGAAATGAGCGAGCCAGTGTGATAAGGTGCGTTACCAAATGGCAGTTCTTCATAAAAGACCACAAGAGAGGTGAATAATTACCTTGCTAGTTAACTCAACTTGTCCATGTCCTCAGGAGGCTCCCAGGACGGCTGTACTTTAGAGAGGAAAGAGTTGTGTTGTCAGGTTCCCCAGCACCTGTGCTCACCTGGTGTCCCTTGCTTACCTCAGGGTGTTGCATCCTGAATTCACACAGTGTATCATCCACCCAGCTATTCAAGAGGACAGAGCTACCACACACAATGTCATCGTAGTCCAGGTCAACAGCACACAGTGTGCCTCTCATCTGAGTCCTCATGTGGTTGAAGACTTCTTAAATTTAAGCCTGGGCTAAGTTCCCGGGCCTGTTGCTGCAGTTGGGATTCCTGCTGCTGTAGGGCCTGGCAAGGTTGTAGCAAGGACATCAGGGTCAGCAACAGTGTGGGGACTGTGGTCCCCTCAAAAGCAGGAAGTAATACTGGAGGTGGGTGGGGGCACAGGTATTGTCCATCTCCAGAGGCAAAGGAATTGACCATGTAGGTATCTGGGGCTAGCGTTATCCTGTTCTAGGAAGAGGGTATAGATGGACATGACCTGTGACTACAGAAGGCTGTCTCGTTGAGAAGGAGCAGAGCTAGCAGGACTGGATATGGAACAAAAGGTGAGAGACAGGGGAGAGTGGAACCTAGACAGGCAGAGACTGGGCATCACAAGGACTTTGGCTTCACTCTGAATGCAGCATGAAGAACCAGATGGAAGGTCTGAGTAGACGGTGGGCAGGCTCCTTTATGTTTGAAGGGATGAGTCTGACTGTTGGAGTGTAAATATCAGCAGGGCTTGTTCTGAGGAGAGGACAGAAGCAGTTAGGTAATATGGTACGGAAGAAGGGATGATGGTCAGATGGGGTGGTTGTCTAGATTAGATATTGTGTAAGAAGTTAGGATGACTCCAAGGTAGGGGTGTGTGGTGGAGTGGTTTGGTTGTCTGAATAAGGCTATGGGGTAGTTCTCAGGGAGCACAGAATGGCTATTTCCATGGGAATCAGCCATGCAAGGAAAACTCCAACTTGACACATAGGTGGTGAGAAAGAAAAAGAAGTTACTCTTCCCAAACCAGGGTTGAAACTGTGATGAAAAAAGGGTAAAATTCTTGATTTGTTGGAGGCCATTTTTCTAGGGTGAGGGGTCTCACCTTCATTGGGTTCTTGTGTTTTGGGGGAGAAGGTTTAACCCAAGTCACTTGGGTACATAACAGTTTCACACCAGAACTCATAAGTAAACAAAAGTTTATTGGCAAAGTGACAAGGTAAAAGTAAGGGTAGAATAGTGGGCAAAGCAAAAATACACCCTAAAGTATAGAGGGTTATTTCCAGAGGAGCCAAGCCTGAGTTTTAGGGGTTTGGACCTTTATAAGGCCGCTGGATGAGTTTTAGCCCTTGGCTTCACCTAGGGGTGATTTGGGGAAGTTTTTTTTCTGGAAAGGTGTGGAGAGTTCCAGTAACTTGACTGTTGACTTCTGCACTTGCAAAGTACCCACAATTCTCCCTGATTGCCCAGAGGGGGTCAAAACCGCAATGCTAATTTTGTTATAATGAGCGTATAATGAGCCATGTTCACTAGAAGATGAGCCTTGCTCCTACGCCAGCATTGTATGCCAGTTGAAACCAGCCTGTAAGTGTCAGCTCTGGTTCCTCTTTTCTAAGAGCACTGATTGCTGAGTCCCCTGACATTTAAACTGAGTGGTGGAGACCACATTCTGTAGTTTGTGTGTTGTCTCAATAGCTTTTATTAGACTTGTCTGCACTGATCTCTGTAGATTTGTAAGCCTGCACCTGTGTGTCCTCTCTTCCTTTCCTTACTCCTTGCTCATGACTGTCTGATAACAATTTCACTCTCAGAGGAGAATTTGGGATGCTGTCTGCTACATGGTCATCAATGAGCAAGGAGTGGAATATGTGTGCAGAAGCTGTGCAGTGAAACTCACGTGCCACCTTGGAAGGAAGAAGAGCAGTACTTGAGTCATGGGGCAGAGGGCTTCAGAGCTGAGAGTGGAATTTCACTTCTCTAATGTTGAAATAAAAGGGCTCTATTCCTGCATCTCTTTTCAGTTTTCAACAGAAAAAACACTTGCTCTATTTTTCAAATGCATCCCCTGTGCATTCACATTTCGCTTCATGGGGTGATTTTCCTCCATTAACCTCATCTGTGTTTCCTGTCATGTAGCCATTTCCAGATCCTCAGCTGCAAGGAAGGGATGCCCTGCACTTCAGTTCCCAGACCTCCTGAAGAGGTGGCCAGGTGGCCAGGGCACTGCTGAGGGCTGTCGAGAACACGTTAGCCTTCCTCTCTGGAGCTTCCTGTAACACACAAATCAGGGGCAGAAGGTTTCTGTGGCTGAGAATAAATGCTGCTATCTCCTTAAAACCATGGCGACATCAAAACCATGTACAACCAGCCACAACTCAGAACCCTCCCAAGTCCACTGCTTTAAAGGAAAAAAATACACCAGTTATGATTACTTAAAACTTCATAAACTTTCAAGTTAACCTTACAAGATTCTTTAAAAGTTTAGGAGGTTTTTTCTCTTCCAGGAGAGCTTCAGCTTAGCTCTTCAAAGTTCTGTTCATCATCAGTTTATATAATCCTTTCATTCTATCTTCCCCCTTTTCAATCAATAAACTTTAAATTTTAGATTAGTTTCACATTTACAAAAAGTTACAATGATACTACAGAGAGTTCCCCTAACCCCTTCATCTAGTTTTTCCTCCGATGAGAAACTTCCATGAATATGTTACATTTGTGCTGTATATAGATAATGTGATACCTTATTATTAACTAAAGCCTGTGCTTTACTCAGATTACCTTATGTCCTGAAGTCATTTTTTAAAATCAATTTTTTCTATATCCCACTTGGGATACCACATTTCATTTAGTAATAATGTTTCCTTAGTCTCTGTTAAACTGTGAGAATATCTCAGAATTGTTTTTGATGACCTTGACAGCTTTAAGGAGTACTGGTTAGCTATTTTGTAAGCTTAATTGGGATTTGTCTGCTTTTCTCATTATTAGACTAGGTTTGTGGGTTTGGAGAAAAAGCCTATAGAGGTAAATTGTTGTTCTCATTACATCATCAGTTACATGCCACCATGGAGAATCCTCTGTTCTTGTCTTTCCCAGCTTTTAGAGGTGGCCTGCACTCCTTGGCATGTGGCCACTTTTCGTCTTCAAAGCCCTAATGGCTGGTTGAGTTTTTTACACTGCATCACTCTGACATTGATTCTTCCTTCTTTGCATCCCTCTCCTATTCATGGGAATTCTAGTCATTACTTTGGGCCTTTCAGATCATCCATGATAATCTCATTTCAAGATAACCTCATTAACAAATTCAATTCCATTTGCAAAATTAATTCCTCTTAGTCAGAGGATTAAGATAGTGATGTATGCAGGGAACTTTCAATCTTCCTATGATAAAAACAAAGTCCATGTGCCAAATGTGCTTATTACTTACATTAGAGGGGTGGTTTTTCTAGGCCATCTCAGCAGACAGAGCAAGGAAATATACTAATGTGTATTAGCCTATGTAGTATCTGTCTATCTATCTATCTATCTATCATCATCATCATCCATTTATATCTATATCTCAACTAAGCCACACATAAATCCATACTGATGTTTTCAGTTCTAATCTAGTATCATATGGATCATCTAGCTCTTGACTGTAACTTTCACTCTAACTTGAGAAACTGGGTTCCATTATCTGCAATCATTGTACTTAGTTATTCAGTTCCATTATATATGAATAATGGTTCAGAATTATTTGCCTGTACCTATGGGAAACAGTGTTATCAGTTAGTGAGTGTTTTGTGCAGTTCCTTTTCTGTACAGATGACACTCATTTCCAAAATTACTTAGTTCAGCAAATTTGAACCCTAACCCTTCCAGTGAGGTTATTTTATATGTTTGCAGCACAGTGTTTTGTTTTAAATCACAATGTGAATTACATTCTGGGATTGCCAGACCCTGTGGATATAAAGGACTTATATAGAAGAATAAGATGAGGAATTAGAGGGCAGGAACAAGTTATTAGGAAAAATAATCCAGAGCCCAGAAAATGCCTTTGCCAAGAATGACCATTGTCACCTGAACCACACACATATATTAAAGCCCATTAAGAAGATGTTTCTCTTCCTGAATGTCTTAGTTTTCCTTTTTAGGCTAAGCAAAGCCATGATGTCCCCAAAACAGGATTGTTCTCTTTTTAAGTCTATGGTCTTTAGATATCTGCATGTCCACTGACGTTCTTCATAAATGAGTCACTGTCTGTTTCCTTAGTGCCTCAAGAATGTTTGTCTTGTAAATCTTAACAAATTTTCCACATGATAATGTGTCTTATTATCCCAAGCATAACTGGAGGACATAGTCTTTCTTCTTAGTATATGCAGATGTGTAGGTCTTGGGAAAAGTTAGTGCTTGAGGAAAATATGTTGAAGTAGAACAAATCAAAGAGAAGGCCATGTTCCAGCTGAGGGTCCCCAGTTCTCCTTCTCCCTCCTACACCACCACTTCTGGGGTTAGTCTGCCCTGCCCTGCTGCCCTATGTGTAAACTGGGAGAGGTGACTTCCAGAGAGAACGGCCAGTTCCCAGCATTTATTTTGTTCCAAAGAGGGAAATAGTCTTCTCTTCCTACAAACAATTAGAGTTAGAAACCTATTCATCTTTCAGAGGAAAGTTCAAGTCTTATGTGTTTTGTGGTGTTTTTCTTCACTGTTAGTTTCCATCAATATTCCTGTCTCTGAACTGTGATATCATAGGCTGGTGGTTTGAAGTGAATACATGGAATGGATTTTTTAAATACTATTTTGCCATGTTAGGTTGTGCTTATCATATCTTCTTAAAAGTTCGCTTTTTTCCAAACACATCCTGGTGGAGCCTCCGAAGAAGTGCAGTCAATGCACAGCCCAAGAACATGGGTTTGTGGCCAGGGTCTGGAGGAGAGTGAGGCAGGGACAACCAATGTGAACAACTAAAAAGATTTTAAAAAATACAGTGGCTGACTTCCAATCAAGATGTCAACCTGATAACAACAAGACTCACATCCTCCCCACAGAGCAACTATGAATTCACCTATTTTCCAGAAAAAAAAAAAAAAAAACACTGAGAAAAAGCAGGCAGAGGTTATAGAGACACAGAGACAATCTCAACCACAAAGCTTACGTAAAAACATCAGGGTTCAGAGCTACAACAGAGAATTGAGATTTGTGCTGCATCAGAGTGCATGGAACTATAGGAGGAACCAGTTTCTCAGGTATTAAGAAAGCAGCAGAGAGCCCACCCAGGAGGAAAAGGACATGGAGCCAGGTGAGAGGGTCTTGATACAGGGTGGAAGGAGGACCAGTGGCTCAGTGGTTTGAACTAAAGACTTGGTGAGAAAATTACACTGGGAACCTCCATAACCAGAGGGTAATTATAAGAATTCCCTCAATCCTAAATCCCTCCTAACATATCTCCCCTGCCCACTGGAAATCAACACTCTGGCTTAAAGGAAAAAGCCTCCAGAGGGAGAAACCATCAGTGACACACGCTACCTCCACTTTGTAGGTGAGGGGGAAACTGCAACCTGATTGCTGATTGTGGGCTGACAGCAAGGTGGTCATTACCATTAGGAGCAGGGATACTGGGCTAAGGCTCTGCATCCACCACAAAAACTCCAACCCCGTAGGATGAACACTCAGGCATCTAGAGAGGGTTGACATAAAAACTTAAATCCAACCAGTGGTGATGCCACAAGAATCAAGAAACCCCAGTGCTCAAACCAAGACCCAGGTTTCATCAGTTCAAGTCTATACTCTAAACGAGGCCATCACCACAGGGAAACACATCAACAAAAACAAAAGAAATATGAGAAAC